>JAOXNO010000008.1:1404336-1418579 GCA_028565335.1 Limnodromus scolopaceus
TCCTCCCGGGCTGGGCTGAGTCATTCGCACAGGAGCCAGAGACGTCCGAGACGCTGGGGTTAGACGGGTCTCGCACACACACAGACCCTTCGTGCCACACGCAGTTGGAGCTGGGCACTTCCCAGCACGCTGGGGCAGAGCGTGGGACTGCAGAAGGGTCCGGCATGTCGTTCCCAGGAGAAACACAAGGGTGAGAAAACCAGTGCTTACATGCTGTGGGAATGGGAACTAACGGGCAAGCCTGGAACAAGACCAGGTAGGGATAAACCCACCATAAGCAAGTTTTAACTGGAAATTAGACAGAAGTTTCAACTGCCTGGCTGAGATGAGCAGCAGCACAGGACACAGGCCCTGGGAACGGCCTCGCAGGGGAAGAGAGAAAGGAGGTCACAACTACAGCATATGGACAAAGCCATTACCTCCAGGTCCATTTCCCAGCTTCTGACCAAGAACATTTTGGCAACTGTCTGGCTCTTTTCACGGCAGAGAGGTAGTGCCACAGCCCGGGAAACACCCTGGCATCCCCAGCCACTGCCCCTCTACATAAATGATGTCTTAGTGAGTCAGTACAACGTGCACTCCCATGGCGGGCAGTCCCACATTTCAAACTGCCGTCACCAGCAATGAGATTTTGCCCCAGCCTGGGCAGCACCCACAGCTCTGTTTCCAGGAAAGGTGATTCAAACCCGTGCTTCAGTCCCAGCTCAGGTTACTCACTTCCCTGCAACAACGGGCCGGCAGAGCACGGCTTTCCAATAACAACTTTCCAGTAACAAGCTGGGCTTGGACAGCCAGGATTGCACCAACATCCTGTGAAGGACACAGATTTCACACTCAAGTGCCAAAATCTCCAAGGGCTACCATCCCCAGGAACCCACTTATCATCCTCTTCAGCAGCTAGTCTTTCCCATGGGAACAGGAGAGTCTGCAAAGGTGGTGTGGAGGTACAGGAGTCCCATCATCTGCTGGGTCTGTGGGGCTCCTCTGGACCTCATGGTAACAGCAAGGGATAGACAGCAGAGGTTGCTACCCCAAAGCACAGGCTTCTGGCAGGGGCTCAGTCTGCTCTGCTGGTCCCCAGAGCCCAGCAAACTCCTACCAGGCAGCCATAAAGATGCCAAAGGGATCAACCCTTCTGGAGAAGTCACAAGCCACATGGGCAGACTGCGAAGGAAAGCAAAACTACACGTGCAGAGTCCCAGGAGAGATGCCAGGTGGAACAGCAGCCAAAGAGGCTGGATGAAAGAACAGTCGCTCCAGAGAACCATCTCAAACCAACAGCAACGGGATGCAGTGGATGGGGGCTGACGGGACATGAGAGCTGCTGTGCATGGAAAACTTTGGCCAAAGGCAACCAGCCAGATGTTGTGGGCATTCGCACAGTCCCAGAGGCAGTGTGAAACTTTCCCCTCCTCACAAGGTGCCAGCTCTTGAACATCCACCCACCAGTCTCCCCAGACACCTGCATAAATCACTGGGGACCATAATGGTCCTTCAAAACAAACTGACAAAGTGGTTTGGAACAATTTCCCATTAGGAGATTTTCAGAAGAAGTACAAGGCAAAGATTCCCACAGCATCAAACCAGCCCAGACAGGACGATCCTACGCAGATTTTTGAACGACAGCCTCATCCTACTCCTCCTCCAGTCTGGCTGGCACGAGTGGAAACCTTGCTACGATCCCAGATCCTCCAGCAACAGCAGCCGAGCACCTTAAACGTACCGTCACATCAGTAACAGAGAGCCATCCCCACAAGCACAGCACTAACTCACTGCTGGAGCCCAACGGCAGCGTGTGCCAGCCCAAGGAGTGGGGAAGCCATGTGAGGGGTGGAGAAGTCTCCCCCTGGTATCACCTTACCCCAGCGGCCACTTCTGGCAAACAGGGAAGCCCCAGCACAGCCACTGATTCTTCCCCATTTCATTTTGCACTGGAGCGTTATTGTTTCCTGCAGATCCAGCTGAGCAGATAAAGCCCATCATGAGACCTCACTGCTTAGCAACCATAACTGGAAAAACCCTGTTTTCCAGTAAGAGTCTTGGCAGGAACAGAGCAACTGCAGGGCAGATAAACTGCAATCCCTGTGCTGGATGCATCCTGCTCCAAACTGCTCTACTGCCGCCCAGAGAGAGACCAACTCCAGCACTGGGAAGTGCATCCATTCCTTAAGGACTGAACAGCCTCTGCTACCCAGCAAGCACATCATTTTGGGCACAGCATGATGGACCACAACTGAATCTCTGTACAGGTGGGTGCAGGTTTCAGTGACAAACTCAGACACAAGAGGACCTCAGTACCCAGCAGAGCTCCTGTGGTGTAAACATTCAGAATGCTCCAAGAACCGGTGACCAACCTCTCTGCCCACGTTGGTCATTCCTTACACCAAGTGACTCACAAGGACAAAGGCCCACCTAAGGAAGGCTGGCTCCAGTGCTTGATGCAGTTGAGCATCAAAGACTGCCACAAAATTAAAGAAATTCCACAGAAATAACAATGGCAAGTTTGTTTTTCCAAGGAAATTGCAACTCCATGTGTTGTCCGCAAGCCCAAACATCACTGCATCCTGCACATACACGAGAATGCTGGCCTTGAAGAGAAATGACACAAAACTGGCTGGTTTATTTTCACTGCGTGGGGCTGATAGAAAGGCAAAGAGGAAACAAAGCATGAGGAGTGAAAGGCAAATGGAAAATCCCAACAGCTCTTCCCCTTTGATAGTTATCGGTAATAGAAAGAGGAAATCTGCTTTTGAAAACACAGAAATCCCAACCTGATAGCATCCCTCTGAAGAAATCTGGCATTTACAAAAAGCCTACGGGTAGATTCAGAGGCAGATACAGGCGCGGACATGAAGGCGGACGCCAAGCGGGACTTCCAGGAGACCACGAGCAGGTAGGATCCCCGTTTCTCAGTGAAAATCAAAGGCACCTTCGTATCTAAACTCGCGGGTCTTCTGTATATCCCATTTGAAATCTGTCTTTTCCCAATTGAGCGATGAGAGCAAACCCCACTGATTTGTATCTGCACCCTTATTTTCAGGCCTTTATTTGAAGAAGTCACCCTCGTTCCCTCGAGGTTACTCCCGGTAACGGCCACAGCCCGTGCTGCGCCTCACACCTCTGGAAAGCCCGTCTGGCATTCAGCATCCTGAGCTGAATAAATTCCTGTGCTACCAAAAATAGATATGTATGCAAAATTAATTTGCAATCAAGCCCGCGCAAAGCGTGAGTCGGCCTTTTAATAGGTGCAGAGCAGCAATTACCAATGCAAAGTGAAAGCCAACAAGCAATAAAGGGGGAGGTGGGGGAAAACCAATTAGTTTTCTTGGAGATTCCTCCACACATTTGCCACTTGAGGGATTTCAATTTTCACGTTCCCCTGGGGGCTGAGAGTGCACCCCGGGAGTCATCATGTCCCCATGGGGAGGGGATGGGGATGCTTCCCCATGGCCTCCTGCTCCGGTGGTCCCATGATGCGGCTGTGCTGGTCCTGTCTCCATGGAGACGGTCACTACAGCAACAGAGACCAGAGGTGCAGCTGATGGGGCTCTGAGAGGATGCAAATGAGACCAAGGATCACCTCTTCCCCTTAGGGAGGAGAGGGTACCTGGTACCCACACGCCTCCTTTCAGCTTCTGAGACTGTTTCCCTGCATCAGAAGGATGAAAGGGCTCTGTGGCTCTGTGATCCAGCTGCCTCGTCCCATGCTGAAAGCGCTTTATCCTGTTGAAATCAGTCCCACGGGAGCTGGTAACATCGAGCTGTCACAGTGGGTACGGCATCGGGAGGGAGCTGAGCTCAAGGCTGTCATGGCAACAGTTTATTGAGTTTCCGTAACCGCCCTCCCACCGGAGGTGGGGACAGAGCCCAGGCCGGGGGCACTAATGCAGCAGCCCCAGGTGCTCAGGGCTGGGGAGCCCAGGGTGGGCAGAGCTGCTCTAGGAGGGGTACCCACTGCTCTGGTCACGATGCCCCAGACAACTGCCTGCGCACCAGGTGGAGGAAGGACCCCATCCCTGGGCAGACATCCTGGAGCAGCTCCCCACTCCCTCCTGCCCCAAGTGGCACCGGCATCCTGTACCACCACGCTGCTGGAGGGCAAGCAGGACAGTCACTGTATAACTCCCTGCAGTTCATAGCTGACCCCACCATCCCTTCCTCGTTCACCCCCTAAACTAATCTCAGTTTACTGCTAAACTGAGACCATTTAACATCCCCTCAGTCTTCCCATCCCATGTGCAGCCACTCTGTGCTGCCAGAGCGACCTGGGAACAGCTCTCAGGCAGGGAAATCCCTGGCACAAAGCCTGCACATGTTTTGGGCATATTTTGTTGGGATGACTGTATTCATGCGTGGGTGCCCAACTCCCCAGGCTGGGCATACACAGCCAACTTAGGAGCTGGGGGCTGCAGAGGTACCGGTGTGGGAAGATGCCACAAACTGCCACATGCCCATCACAGTTGTTCCCTACCAGCTCTGATCACGAGGAAAATCCCCATCACCTCTCAAAACATCTGCCAATCAGGGGAGGCCACAGCACTCCAGCACAGACAGATTTAAGAGAGAACGGGGCCTAGAATAAGCTCCCAAATGTCAGCACACCCCGGCTCCTCTAAGGCCAGGTCTGGACCATGCCCTGGCAATGTAGCCAGCCATCTCGCTGGGACCCAGCGGGCACAGGGCAGGGCACAGCAAAGCTCTGCTGTCCCCACACCAGACCGGCAGCACAACCAGATGCTTTGCACTCCAAACAAAGTCTTTTCTGGAGAAGAGAAAGGTGCTGGGGGAAATGGAGAGCTGAGGGTACCAGCAAGCCGCAACAATCCCTGCCGTCACCAATTATAATTTCACGGCAAGGGTTTATTCCACCTGCCAACCAGGCAAGAGCAGCAGCCGTCTGCGGTGAGAGACCAGGCTGGCAGCAGGGCCAGGGCACCTCTCTGGTGCCTGTCTGCCTCTCGTGTCTGCCTGCGTGCAAAGAGTGGGCACACAGATGTGATGTACGGCACACCACCACACTACCTGGAGCATTCGCCAGAGACACAGCATCCACTAATTCACCCCCTTGGCCCAGCCTCCTGCACTGGGCAGGCTTGTTCCCTTCAGCATATTTTCCAGAGTTTAGCTGAAGGTAAACAAACCCAAAGGAGGAGGTTCCTGGGCCCTCACCCCTGGAGCCCGCTCTCGTCTACAAGATGCCGTGCTGCAGGGTCTAAAACCGTTTCAGCTCCTCATGCATACTTTAGCCACCATAACACGTGGCCAAGAGGTTATCTGCAGATCCACACCACTGCTCTGTGTCACTTGGCAGACAACAAACCGCAGGCTGGGAGAGATAAGAGACAAGGCTGTGGCAGCTCAGAGGTTTCCAGCCCTCCACACTAAGTCAGAAGCTCTCCCCATCCTCCGTCTTCACGCTTGCTTTGCAGGCTAGGGCATTTAAAGAAGTTTCCATCATGTGCTGTCCCCTCTCCGCCAGCTTGTGTTAGCCAGGGGGGATGGGAAACACTTATTGCACGGACAGATTCCTGAAACAGGTTGACTTTCCTGGAAGTTTCCTTCAAGGGTCCCACTCAGCAGCTCCCCACCCTCCCGTTGTGACAGTGAAGGGTTTGACACTGCTCCCTCAGCTGCAAGGGGAGCTGATGCCTTTGGACAACCTCTCCCAAGACACATGGTCCCAGCTCAGAACGGGAGAGGCATTTCAGCCTGGACCCCCCCCTCACAGGAGGGTGAAGGGGGCAAGGACATGGAAGGGCAGGACTGACCAAACCCAAAGGCTGTCAGCTTTGGTGGACACAGTCCAGAGAGCGCAGAGGCCCTTCCCTGACCTCCCTGAGGGCTGTGGCTGGACCTCAGCTTTCCCAGGCTTGGGACACACAGGGCAGACGTGCAGCCTGTCATAGAGGGAGCTGCACCCCCCCAGCCCCATCCCCTGCCAGCTCTGCAGCCCCTCGGGGGCCGGGAGCCTGCTGCATTTTGGGGACGGTGAGCTGTGAGCTCACTTTGCCTTGCACAGACTAATGAGCCATCCTACCAGCCTGCTGTCTCCAGATGCTTTCTAACAGCAGCGAGGAGAGCAAATCCCCCTCGGGCGTTGCAGAGCAGTGCCTGCTCTCAGCTTTTAGGCCAAGCCACCACTTTTGGCTGGAGAACGGGACAACGTCTGGGTTTCCCACACCAGCCCAGCAGACACAGGAGCTGGGGAACACAGTCCAGCGCTTTGGAACATGCAGCCAGCACCACGGGGCTGCATCAGCATCCTGACCACCCACGTGGTCCCAGGCACTGTGGCAGGAATGGTCCCGGACCCTCTGCAGCAGGAGAAACATGTGGCCGGCACCAGTGGACCCAGAGCATCCACTGCATTTGCAGAAGGCCCCGCCAGAGCGGCACACAGCATGGGAGGTAGCACATCCATCCTCCAGCACCATACCAGCCTTGCCGCACACCCAGCACAGCCATCTAGTGACTGCGCCGTAAATTGGATGAAACTCAGCCCTGGAGGCCCACCATTGATTTCCGTTGCCTAACGACAGGAAAGCTTTATAATCCTATTAACTAAACACCCTTTCAAGCAGCACTGGGAACAGCGCAAAGGGGAGTTGTATAAGGAGATAGAGCCACCCGGTGCAGCGCCTGGCTCCCATAGGTACTGGGTGAATTCCCCAAAAGCAGGGCTGTGACACTCGCAGCAGCAGGTGGTATCAGTGGTGGCCCCCACAAAGACACGTTGGATCCTACCAAGAAATACGTGCTGCAGATGCTGGCCAGAGCGCAAAGGAGCTAGAAGGCCCTGCACAGGAAAACGGTGCCCACACAAGCGAACTTGCAGGACTGAAATATTGACAGGTATCATTGCATTTCAATCTCTTCCTAATTGTCACCACCCTGGTCATACTTATAAACATTTACCAGCAAAAGATACACTGCTTTGGCCAAAATATATAAACATTTCATGGAAGAATGTGAATTTCACTCCAACTTCCTAAGGAGAAAGGATGTATTTCAGAACACTTCTATTTACAAAACATTTCAAGATTGTATCCCTCCTAATTTGAAACAACAGCCAGTGTGCAAAACAAATAAATAAATCAAGCTTGTAGAGGACGTAAAATCCCAATTTCCCACCCAGTTCCAGGTGCCCCAGAGCCACACTGCATTTCCATACGGGAACGAGAAGCCTCTGCACTCCGGTGAGCCCCAAGGAAACGCTGCTGAGCCACATGCAGGGATAGAGACCGGAGCAGCCGTGGGTGCTGTGGCCAGACCGCTCACCAAATGCCACAAGAAGCGCTGTGCCACTGCACAAGATGCAGATCCCTGGCTGATGCCTCATCCAACTAAAAGCCCTTGGGGTCCAGATCCCCTCCAAGTGACATGGTTGGGATATCTGCAGTGGTTAGCCTGAAGAGGAGGGTCTGTGCTGTGGCAGGAGGGAGATAAATGCCTTTCCACCAGCGGAAATGCACCTTCCTCAGACTGTGGAAGCATTTATTAGTCATCTCCCCTTCCCTTTAATTAGTTATTCATACAGCACTGCAAACTGCCAGGCCTAATACTTTCCACAACGGGTTATGAATGCTGAGGCACAGGACGAGCTCTTTGTCAGGGGACACGATGCTGCAGGCGTCCCCATCAGAGATGGAGCAGGAGGCTGGGCACAGCTCCTAAACAAAACCCTTCCTCCTTTTAGTCCTCATCCCACTGAGGGCAAAATAAAACTGCCCTCCATGAACACTGGGGAAGGAGCGTGTCCCAGTACTGGGATGAGGTTGTGGGGGCCACAGGCTCTGGCTTTGCAAACCCACCACACTGAGGCACAGTGCTTGCACCAGCCTCGTTATTTTGGTGCCACCGAGGACAGCACAGCCACCAGAAGCGCCTGCTTGTCACCATGGAAATGCTGAACGGGAGGGTTTGAAGCCTGCTGGGACTTTCAACCTCTGCCAAGCAAAACAGGGCCCTTAAACAACCGCAAGCCCTGAGTGTTTGTATGAGGAGGAGACTTGTGCTCCCCGGGGCCTGCCGGGCATGAAGCAGCTAATGTGGGACTTATCCCTGGGAAAAAGCCACCCAGAGAAAGGACACCTCCTGCTCCTCCAGCCTCCGACCAGGCAGAGCTCAGCCCCATCCCTCAGCTGCTCCTGCCCTGGACCAGTCGCCCTCTCTGGTGTGCACCCACCAGATCTGCCCTGTGACACCCCACAGCTCAGGCAGCAGTGGTTTTCCACAGTGGTCTGCACAGCCAATGCTTTTGCATTTGCCATGGGAAGACTCCTCCATCCCCTCCCAGCAGACCCGACCACCGGCCCTCCCGCTGGGGCTGCTCGATCTCCCTGGAGAGGGGCTAGAAAGCAGCCAAGGCCCGGTCACATTCCGGTTCCCTGTAACTTGGAGCAGGACACGCAGCAGCAGCCACCCTGACCAGGGTGTTTCCGCCTGCCCTGGACCTTGTCACACCACCCATCGCTGTTTTTCACGCCAGCGGTGTCTCCTCCAGGGAGGCGAAGGGCCGTGACCGCGTGGGACACAGCGCCGAGCGGGATGGGCAGGAAACACACGGTGGGAAATCCGCTGTGAGGGGGAGGCAGTGGGGGCCAAAAGAGCACAGCAGGGCGGCTGCCAAAGATTTCAAAGGGGCCTACGGGCTGCCCTGTGAAACAGCCCTGACCTCCCCATCCCGTGCCGACGGCCCGCATGGAGCCAGGCGGGCTCCTTCAGCGCTGGCCGTGGCCTCTGCAGTGTTTGCTTCCTGCCTTTAGGTCAGGCAGGGCGTTTATAGCCAGGGAGTGGGAAACAGATTGGGACCGCGTGGAGGAGGAAAGATAAAAAGGAACAGCGGATGTCCTGAGAAACCCAAGAGGGTGCAAGCCAGACACAGCTTTCAGGGTAATATCAGCCAGCACGGGCCTTCGGGGAGGCTGTGAGCAGATTCACACAGACACACTGCGAATCCCGGGCAGAGCGTTGCCTTTAGACTGTGCCAGCAACCTGTGCCCCAGCTGGACATCCTCTGCTCTGCTAACATCAGGAGTGCTTCTCCAGCCACACAACTGATCCCTCCCAACAGCGCTGGTCAGCCTACAACAGTCAGTGTCTACCCCACTCCTCACTCATTGTCTCTCTCCCCCCAACCCACCTTCTTTTCTAGGCCCTACAGGGAGGTGTGGAGCCTTATCTGAGATGCCCTGACATCCCAGAGCTCTGGCACCACATCTAAAGCCTCTCTGATGTTCTCCAGATTCTACACAGAAACACAACAAACTGAGGGAGGGCTTCTCCTCCCTCTCTGAGCTGCAGCAGGTGAGTGACCTCATCAGGGCACTGCTTCACCCCTTCCTTCCCCCCAGCCCCCTTGCCCTGCCTCTTTCCTGCCTTCCCAGACTTTGAAATCTCCCTCCAAGCAGAGCGGTGAAGGACACTGTAAGCACAGCTACAGCTACCCCGGGGAGCACACAGCGTTCACCAGCCCCAAGTGGAGGAGCCTGCATGGCGACACCAGAGCATGGCTCAGTGAACCCGGGGGCTGTAAATCTTTGCAGAGGATGAACTCCCACCGCGCTCCCAGGGCCTCGAGGGAGCGGCAACTCTGTCCTGGAAGCCTGTGATCCCCCAGCACGCCACCATCAAGCCGCCTTTGACGTCAGCTCATGTCTACAAACATTGTCTTTGACCCACGGCCAAAACTTGCAATGCAAGGGAAAACCAGTGGAGAAAGCGAATATCCACAGAAACACCCCGCAGAGAGCCCACCCCAAGAGCCGGGTGGCGAGGGGCAGTGGGCCAAGGGCGAATGCGCAGGCGCAGCCGGGGTGACCTGGGAGCCAGAAGGGCCCCAAGAAATCAAGCCATTTAAAAATGCAAATCCCCGAGGAAAACAGATGAGTGAACCCTCACTACAGGTCACGCAGGCTGGACTGGGGCAGTCCCAGCAGGGAAACCTGCTAACATCTGGAGGCTCCGCTGCTGCCAGCGGATCCCGCAGCAGCCAGGGGGTGGCCCCAGGCAGAGAAAAATGGTTATTTGGGAGACGTGGAACAGCTCAGCACCCAAACAGCTGCCTGCCATGGCCACTCCTGAATGGCCGGTCCTGCTCCAGACACAGAGGCAACAACAGGGCACCTTCAACCACGCTGCCCCATGCACAGATTTAAACACCACTATACCAACATGAAGAGCACAGATGTGGCAGCCTGGAAAGCAGCAAAGGCACTTTTCTCCCAGCCACTACTGATGGAAAGGTCACGGGTTTGTTGTTTACTGAGCACTAGGGAAAGCTGGGGGATGGGTTGACTGGTGACAGTGGGAACAAGCACAAAAGGGATCAGGGCTTTCTTTTTATAGGAGGGACACAGTGATTGACACAGTCTTGCTGAGGTCTCACAGCAGGCCCACGGTGGCTTTGGGATTGGACCTCAGGTCTCCAAGGATGGAGCCAGACACAGCTCCTCCTTGGTAAGCAAGATGCAAACACCGAGCTCCCCTGAGCAGATCTGCTCCCCGCAGCAGAGCCCAGATTGGCGAGCGTGGCTTTCCAAGAGAGCCGGGTGCCTGCCATGCCCCCACTCCCATCACCATTGACCCCTCTGAGCACTGATGAAGGCAAAAACCAGTAACTCATAGGGAAAACAACAGTGCCATCTGCTGCACAGCCCCGCTCGGCCCCGAGCGGCCGGACAGCCCATGGCCTGCCCGCACAAGGCATTCACACAGGCTTACACAGCTCACACTGGTCACAACAGAATGCAAAACACATCCCCAACCAGCATCAAGCCAGGCACAGAGGCAGCAGCAAGCATCACTGCAGCAGCCCTGGTGGCCATCCGCAGCTGAATGAGTGGGGACAGCCTCTGGTTTGCACAGAAGAGCAAAGGACAGCAGGATGGGGATGCACAGCAGAACAAGAGAATGTCCCAGAGCCCATTTAGTGACAGCAGTTTGCAAAGGAGATGGAGGAAGAGGCAAGCTTGCTTGGCAAAAGCAGGCAAACAACTCCTTTCCTCCATCAGCCCCCTGCAGGTGAAGCACATCTTCCAGCCTCTCTACAGGCAAGGGGAGGAGGAAAAAGGCAAACAGCCCCTAAAATCTGCCAAGTCTGGGTAAGAGAGCTGACACCATCCCGAGCTTCTCCTTTGGAGAGAAATCCCAGATTCTGGCTTTAGAATCCCACATGTACGTTGTCAACCTGATATCCCAGGGAAACTCCAGGTGAGGAGACACCTGGGAGAGCAGGGTCAGCCCAAGGGAGCTTATAGCAGTTTCTCTGCGACTCCTGCCCCAGCAGCTGTGGGTAGTTGCCAATTAGCCATCCCTGCTCCACAAGTGATAGCAGTTTGGTGGCAGGTGAAGCAGTTTCTCTCCACATACCGCCTGGAAAGCGTGCTGGCATCCTCCGTGAGACATGTGTTGCTATAGCAATAGGAAAGGTATCAGAAGCAAACTGAGCATTGATGGATAGCACAGATTGCTTTTAAGATTGCCACGCAAGCTCAGGACCCCTGCTTCTCAAAGTCCAGTAGCCAGGCACCGTATAGGGAACGGCACAGTGAAAACACTGCGAGGAACTGAAAAACACAACCCCAAAGATGCCCAGAATAATCAAACTTCTGAAAAGCCCCTCCTTTCTTTACATAAAGAGTCATGTCAAAGCAAACTGACCCCAAAGATAAATTGCACTGAGCTACAGGATGTCAAATCAATCATTACAGTAGCCCAGAGATTCATTCCAGAGCCTGCAGCAGTCGCTGCATCCTCTGTTCACGTCTGATCAGCCCTATGTGCGGGCACACACAGACATGCATGAGTGGGAGCTCCAGATGGAGCAGCTGAACCACGCTGAGGAGGGACTTTGCATCTCTCCATCCGCTTCCTCCCAGACCCTGCTGCCAGCTGGACTCTCACTTGCTGTCACTTGTTGCCAACTCGCCCTCCTACCCGCAGCAGAGCACCACTGAGAGTTAACTCGTGGCCATTGGAGTCACTTCAGACACAGCTCCTTCTCTGCCTCAGAGCAGACAACAGAGACACAGCAACAAACTCAGCCCCAGCCTTGCTTGCCTCGGGCTCTCCGCATCCTGCCCTCAGCCATCCCCAAGACTGCTTGACCACCATCTGCTCCCTTCTCCAGCCCAAATGGCCAGCAAGGGGGAGAGGGAGCGAGTCTGCAGCTTTAGGAGCTTGGTTCAGGATGGAAGCCACCTTCTGACTCAGCTTATATACAGGTTTCGGTTTTAAAGGCTGAAATTCACCCTTGCACATGAACCTTTGCTTTCACATGTCATGACACCCTGAACAACACACCTGCAGCAATTAGATCAGAGACGGAAAAAAAAAAATCTTGTTTGCTCAGCTTATTTACTTTGCAGCACTCAGTTTTCCCAGTTGTTTGTGTGGGTCTTTCCCTTAGCAACCAGGGAGAGAAACATTTATGAGGCATGAAAAATGTAGCTGTACAGCCATAAGAACTGGCAGGGTGCGGCTGCGGGTGCAGCTGGAAATTCCTCTTAACTGGTAGTCACAAATGACGGGACTTCGATGAATTGCACCCCTGAAACAGCAAAGTGGCTCATCCTCTTCTCGCAGGACGTGCAGGCAGAATCAGGACTTCTAACCTGTGCTCTCCACTGTACCACCCACCACGCAGGATCCTATTGTAACACATACCTCTAACGTGCCTCAGTTTACCCATATTTAAAATGGAAGTAATTATAATAAGTGATGAGAAGGCTGAAGTCAAGACCTTAGTACAAAGCACTCCATAGGAATGCAGCGTGCATTCCCCAACACGGAACAGACTGAGCTCTGGACAGCTTTAGATCTATAATTTTCTGGATCTCCCAGCAAGATTATTCTCCCCAGTCTGCAGTCATGGTGACAGAGCACTCTTGTTCTTGACCCTTGGCAGGGTCAGGAGCCAAATCCTGGTATTTTGCTTGCCAATACCCTTTCCCAAAGAGACACGCCACAATGTGGCACACATACACACTGGCAATAGCTCCCACCTCACACACTTACCCCCAACGGAGCTAATTTAGCTTTTGTTTATAGGGCTGGATCAAGGCAAATGAGACTCAGACCAAATGGACCCACTGGGTCCAGGAGGCAGCTCTGGTATGCATTTTCCAGTCCAAAAATGGATCCCAGCCCACTTTTCCATCACAGCATCAGCCCTTCCCTTTATTCATTCTTGGGCTCCCAGGAGCCATCGCTGCCCACTCACCTTCCCGCCACCCCCATAAGGGCAGCAGCACAGATCCCCCCCTTCCCTTCCCAGGGTTAGAGTCAGGAATGGAATAGGAAAAGGGGAACAGAAAGTATAAAGTCAGAGGAGCACCAGCACCGAACAGAGAGCCACATTCTAATGAGACCCCCAAATTTCATGCCTTTGCTTCATGCCCCTGCCCCAAAAGCACTGGTAGGTTTGTGAGTGTTAGAGCTTTTGTCCACCTTGGCCCAATTCAGCTTCATTTAGCCTCATAAGCACACCAGGCAGAGACAAGGGACGTCCTGGTGCCACTTGGCCTAAGCGCTGCCTGGGGAGCTGCAGCCCCTGGCTTCACTGGCAGAGCACGCAGCAGCTTCGCAGCCTGCCAGCAGCCACGCAGCTCAGCAACGGCTGCAGCATCGCAGTGGCAGCTAAACTCTGTCCTGAACCGTCCTGCTTTCGTTCCCAACCCTTCAGCCCCACTTCCACTGGCCGCATTTATCCATTACACAGATAGAAAGCAAAAAAAAAAAATAATAATAATAATTCACCCCTGCAAAGATTGCTGCTTCTCCTCCGCCAAAGCTCCCGCTGCAGACCAGGGGTCAGGATCGCTGCCACCGACAGCGTTCCCCTACACCAGCAGGCAGCAAGGGACAGGCACCTGCAGCTACAGACCCCCAGGAAATCGCCGACAGAGCCCACCCGCTCCCGGGCACCACACACGTATAAGTCACCCGTGGCGGACACTCGTGGGCCGCCGTGAGCCCCCTCCGGCCGGGGTGCTTGAAGGGGACCGAGCCCGGCCGCCCTCGCAGCGGCTCACCGGAGCTCAGGGAGGGACACACACACCCCCCCCGTGAAAGTGCTACGGGGAGACAAAGCCGAGGGGCGAAAGGCGCAACTCACCTGAGTGTCGATCATCATCATGCCCCGCGCATAGCCTCCGCCGGCCGCGCAGGGAGAGCCGCTGGCCGCCGCCGCCACCGCGGGGCTCCGCGGTGCCGGCCTCACCGCCCCTCCGCGCTGCCCGGCG
>JAOXNO010000008.1:1418767-1437676 GCA_028565335.1 Limnodromus scolopaceus
GGGGCTGACCCCGGGGGCGCACACCCGGCCACCGGCCCCCGTGGGCGCCCGCCCCCCCCCCCCCGGGCAGCTCTCCAGATGTGCACCCCCCACCGCTGGTTGGGTGCCCCCCTCCCCAGGAGGAGGTGGGTGCTGTGGGTGATCCCCGGGAAAGCACCTTGCGGGCCCCGCCGGGGGGGGGGGCGGTTCGGAGGGTTTTTATAGCTGTGTGAGCTATAAATAGGAGAAGAACTTCAGGGCAGGGAAAGGGGTCATTTGCTGGGCGAGATGCCCCTGCGTGCCCCGCCGCCGAGCTCTGGCCCAGCGAGACACCTCTAACCAGGCGACCCCCTGCCCCATGGGGACTGGGCCACCAGACGTGTGCAAACATCCACCCCCGGCTTCCCCAGCTCTGCTCAACCCAGCGCCCGAAACGGGGGCACGCAGGGAGCCGAGGGGGAAAAAGCTGCTGGAGATTTGGGTGCACAGTCGGTGTGCTGGAGCGTGAGGCGGTGAGACAGCGGAGGCTGAGCGAGAGGGGTTGCCCTGGAAACAGAGAGGCTGCATGTGAACGGCTCCAGTACCCATGGCTGATATTTATGAGGCCGATGACATGTGCCATTTGCAGAGTGATGTCAGGAGAAGCAGGAGCTGAGAGAAGGCTGCGTCACCTTCGGTGGCCGAGCCCACCCGGCCGCTGCAATGCCAGGGACTGACACACGCACCCAGCACCCACACCAGTCCCACCCAGCAAGAAGAACCAGCTCCGCCAGGGTCCCGGTGGGAATTAGTGACCAAGGCACAGCCCCGTCACATCTGGTCATCCTGCTCCCCCGCGGCTCCGGGCCAGCAGAAGCAGCAGCGCGGGACGGGGAGCGTTGCCAGGAAAGGAAAAGGTGCTGCCAGGCCTCTCGCTCTGGCACTAGATGCTGCTACAGAGCAACATCATTCTAATTATAGTAACGGTGTCAGCGCTGAGCAGTGGGAGAAATACATACTTCAAAAGGTCTATAACTATGTAATTTGCTGGCTGGCAAAACTCACTACAAAAAAAAACCCCCAACAACCCAGAACGAAGCACTTTAAAAAAGTAATTTGTACTTATCTGACTTGCTTTAAATTACCCAAAGGTAATCTGGGGGGGGGAGTGGTGAGGTGGGCACACTAGCAGCAGAGATTTCTGGTTAAAACTGCCTTTCTATTCATATGGCTTTACGCTAGTTTTACACGAAGCAGCGACATTTGGTGGATCTATGTTTAATCTAAATATAGCCCAAAAAAAGTCAAGTCAGTACAGCGTTACTCTTGGAGAAAGGAGGGACAGGGTGGGTAGGCAGACATTTAAAAGTCACTTCTTGGATGCATTTTGCTAGCACTGCTTTCCTAAATTATTTGATTGTGTGGACCTACATGTGGAGCAGAACTGAAGGATTGGGGATTTAGAGTGAGTAAAGCACAACCCACTCCTGTAAATTCCTTCTCCAGTTCCTGCTGTCCCTGAAAGCACTCGTCACTGTCATTGCCTCTCTATCTGGAGAGCTGCTCTCTGCATGTTTCAGCCCTGGGGATCCCACGGGGACTCGTTGGCACAGAGCAGCGGGGGGAGAGAACAGTAACCCCAATGCTTAGAGCTGGCCTTTGAGATTAGAACAAATCCCTGCTGAGAAGGAATCTCATTCTGCTTATCTCACATTCACTAGTGAGCGACGACTAGTCCCTGTGCGGACAGAAAACAAGAGACAGTCCCTTCCTTGAAAAGCCACAGACTAAACAGGTAAGACGAAGGGTGGGAGAGTAAAACCAGCCGTTCTGGTGGGGAGCTCACAGCCTTCCAGCTCCTTCCCAGCACCGCGCTGCTTTTGCTGCGTTCAGCCAGCCAGGTGCACGCAGCTATTCCCCGAGCTGGATTTATGCAGAGAATGTACAACTGATATTCTTATCCTTCCTCATCTGTGTCTGCTCAAAGACTGTCTCATTTCCATGCCCCCCAGCCACAGATCTCACCCAGAGGAGGTTTGACTAGGCCAGTCCTTTGATCACTATTGCTGGGCAAAGTGGTTCAAAATGACATTTCTGGTTAATAATGTCAGGTTAACACCACCTGTGGAAGGGTTAAGGGAAATCCAAACATGAGTGTAAAAGGATGCAAGTCTGGCTTAGTGAAAATGATTCTTGTCTTATCAGTGGGGAAGCCAAGAGGATCATGGTTTGGCCCCACCTAAGATCACATTCAGCTTCTGTTTCTTGCCCCCCCGAGAAGTTTTCCCTTTGGGGATGGATGCACCATGCAAGTCACCAGCTGGGACAAGGAAAGAAAAAGCCTGTCAGATGGGTTCTTAAATTAGACAGACAATGAATGATGAGTCTGTTCCGCCTGAGCAGAAAGGGGCGGATGAAACAAGGGGCCCTTGGGAAGGCAACAAGCTACTGATCTGAGGCTTGGTTAAGGACCAACAGGGCTTGGGTCAGTAATACCTTGAAAGCATGAGCAGATCCTCAGGCAGTGTACATCGGCCAATGATTTATTTGCATGTGGTGATTCACTTTTCATGCAGTACTGCGTGTGTGTTTCCAAGTCCAAATTCCCTTTGCACAAGGAGATGTGAGATGGCATTGACTCCTGTGGCAAATGAAGAAAGACCCCAGATGCAAGAATGCCAGTCTGCTGCCTTGCTAACGTGTGCCTCAGTTTCCCCACTGAGCAGTGGATGTTGGTGGGGAATTCAGATCAGAAGGTAGGTCCTTGTGAAGCTCCCAAGCTGCCCACAAGTCTCAGGCTGCACAATCCAAACAAGAGAAGGAAAGCTTGCTGATGGTGTTGGGGGAGGGGGATTAATCAGCAGGAGATGACAACAGAAGTCCAGGCTTTCATTAATTAGAGGAGGGCATGAGCTGATTCAGGGAGCATCTCCCACACTGCACCGGGGAGTGTGTTTCTGCAGTCACATTCTTCTGCTCCCTGGAGACACAGGGAGTTTCTAGGTACTGCCTCAAATCACAGCCCCGTCGAGCAGATCTGTGTCAGGTAACATGTGACACAAGACTTTTCCCTGGGGAGAAGCTGCGGGCCTGCCAGGAGGATAAACATGTTTGGCACCGCACAAATCAGGCTGTTACCGCGTCAATCACTCTGTCTCAGATTCAGCCAAAAGGTGGACAGGAAGCAGAGCCAGAGACCAAGCCTTTCACAGAAGTTTTTCAGAGCAGGTACCCCAGAAACATACACCAGCCTCTATCACACATCATTTGTGCTGCAGAACTTCCTCTTATGGCAGATTTAGTAGAGGCTGTGAATATTTGCACAGGATTTCTAGTCATTTAGTATCGCAGAACGAAGCTGCAAACACAGAGCAAATTAGAGGAGAAGGGGAATTACCCATTGGCACAGCTGATGTATAGATCTGTGACTACTATATCACTTCATCTTTTTATTTGGTCTGAAGGCTTTTCTAAGAGATCTAGTACAGCCCAGCCATATATCGTGAGTTTGATACTGGCATTGGGAGATAAAATTATCTGGCTTGTCCTGTGCAGGAGATCAGACTAGATACTTCCTTCTGGCTTGTACAGGAATCCATATGCATATATATAGCAACTGGCATAATAACACCCCAGTTTCAGTCATGGCCTTCAGACACAACTCTTTTACAAATAAGAAATACACAGTATTAAGCCTGGTTTTGGTGAGAATGTATCTTTTTGGAAATATTTGGATAAAGATCTTTCTTCAACCTTTTGGCTTAAATGGGTTGCCTAGTTACCAAATGCAGACATCTTCATGGGATGTTCTGGTTTAGTTATGTAGAGGGGTGTCTTCTTCCAGCACCACAGCACGAACAACAGTCTGGAGAAAATATCACAGGGTAAACACTCTGCTGGATAAAGCAGACCCAGCTGCCACTAGGGGTTCTGGGCTGGAGGTATTTCAGGGAGAGATTTAGATTAGATACTAGAAAGAAATTTTTTACCGTGAGGGTGGTGAGACACTGGCCCAGGCTGCCCAGAGAAGCTGTGGCTGCCCCATCCCTGGAAGTGTTCAAGGCCAGGCTGGATGGGGCTTTTAACAACCTGGTCTGGTGGGAGGTGTCCCTGCCCATGGCAGAGGAGTGGAACCAGATGATCTTTAAGGTCCCTTCCAACTCGAACCATTCTATGATTCTATTTTGTGTACCTTATCTATATTATGGGTACCGTGAAAGCTTTTCTAATTAGTCTTCTGGAAGATGAAATGCCTACAATGTCACTGACAAGTGCCATTTTCAGCCAGCTCACACAGGAACAAAATGGCTCGTTAAGTCATCTGCAATCAGTGGTGGGGCCCTAAAGCTTTGAATACTTGATACACTGCCATACAGCAATTTTCTCACGTGAAGAGAAGCAAGAACAGTCAGGCACCTCTTCCCCATTTTCTCTCTCTCTGCCAAATGAGCCTTTTCTTTTTTTTTTTTTTTAAACTGTTCCCTTAGAAACAGTCAGCTTAGCCCTTTCACCCCTGCTTCTCCTCTCGGCGCCGCACAGCATGGCTTGACGTGGCCATTCTCTGCTGCTCCCCATGGTCTCTCTTCCTGCTGACATTAAAAGAGCATGGCATGGAGCTGCACAGCCCTTCGGTAGCCCGCCTCGGGAGGTAACGGAGGAGATGTTTCTGGCAGACGTGCTGCGGCAACGGAGGTGGCACGTGAGCCTCCATGCTGTGACCTCAGTTGACAATTATGCAGTCGTCGTTGGCAAGCTGTGACTGTTCCCCTGTGTTTGGGCCCCCCCCCACTCCTCGCCTGTTCACCCGAGTGAGCTGTCAGGATTTAAAGGCTGCAAAACGCCCGGTTCAGCTTCTCATCGCATTCACGCAAAGAAAATGTTAACCCCAGCCTACTTCCAGCTCTAGACTGAGCTCACGGTTTCACTAGAGCATTTCATTATGAAATGAAATCACCCTGTTTGCTGGAAACGCATCAGCCCTTACTGACAGTTCCAGCAGCTTCTAGCCAATTTATTTCACAGAGCTTAGAAAAGTTGGAAAGGACTGAAGCAATGGATAGGAACATGAACCTCTCAATACCAGATTTTCTGTGTTGGAAAAGATTACAAGATATACAGAGACATGTGAACTGGGGAAAAGGTTCAGAGCACATCTGTGATTGAAATAAACCCAAAGAATTTCAGTCTGGGTCTGAGCTGTGCCAGTTCTGTCTAAACTCAGGTTTCCATAACACGGATTGGAATTTGGAAGATAACTGCTATATGAATTCACGCTATTTGTCCTGTCAGGCCAGGGTTCTTACTGGCAATGGCTGGTACCAGCTCTCTGCTGAGAAGGTCCAAGAAATCCTGCTGGACATTAATCAGGGATGACTTGCTCTGAGCACAAGTTTCCTCCTGATCTGGATAAAGGGCGTGAGTTTAAATCATAATGCATGAAAATTCATTGCCCCGCAAAATTCTTTTTTTTTTTTTTTTTTAAAAGTGAAAAGGTCTTTACTAAAACTCTAGGTCTTCTCCACAGGAATGTCAAATACCATTTTGATCTTGCTAAGTTTCTGCTAGGCCTCAAGAAAGCACTCAGGCAAAGGCATCTCCAGCCTCACTAGAAGGACAGCCTTGCATTTGATAACTGGCCTTTTGGATGCCATTTTGTGTGCTGCAGCCTCAAGTGGGATGCTTGTATTTACAAAGACTAGGGACGTAGAAACCTTTTCATTCTCACCTCCACTTTGGCTGCTGCTCTGAAATGCATTGAGACTCCTGTTCTCCAGAGAAACTATCCACATGTTCCTTTCTCAGTTTGTTCACACTAGGAACAAAAAATCATGGTGGGGCGTGCTCTGTGGGAGCTAATATTCCATGGGTTTGCTTGTGTGGCAAATATCTCTGCAAGGATCAGATGGTCAATCTCGTATCTCTTTGTAGTTCTTATCCACTGTGGAGAAACGTATGAAGTGAATTTCAGGGGGCTTTGTCTTCCTGTCATCCCATAAATACTCTGGAGAAAGGACCTTGGAGGGTTTGTGGGAAAGGAAGTGCCTGTTGAGATGGCTTTCTTCCTGCTGGGCTGCCATGATCTCATTGGCTTTGTCCGTCAGCATGGTCATGTGTCAAGTCTTGGTGAACTCACACACTTTCTTGACCAGGCCTCCAAACACGGCTCCTCCATAGTAGAAGTCCCCTTTTCCATCAGGGGTGTACACTGCAGAAGAGCTCCTCCTCTCATAAGGGAACTGGCTTCGAGGGACATTGAAATAGCCCGGGTGTATGGCTGCTACTGTATCACCCAGGGTCTCAGACCCTCAAGCATTGTGGAACACCATGACAATGTCAAGGCAGAATGATGGCTCATCTCTGCTATGTGCTTGTTTATCACCTCCATCCTGCACATGGAGATCTCTTGCCAGCTAGAGTATTTCTTGATGGGGAAAATGACAAACCTTCATCCAGGTTGCAGCTGGACATTGGGAATTGACTCAGGGTTGTCAGTGAAGATATAATAGTTCACTCGATAGCCTTTCATGACATGTTTCTCTGTTCATTCCAAGAAGCGGCCCACAAACTTTGTGTATCTGTGCAGACACAACATGTGAATAGCCCAGCAGGGACAAGGGGATGCATAGCGGATCATGAAGGGTACTTTAATGAATAGAAGATGACAAGGGGTGAAGAGTGTTGACTAGCTATCGCTGCAAGGATGCACACATTACGCATGCAACAGGTAAAGTATAGCGGAGGACAAGGAACAAGTGGATTATCTCTTCTTTGAGTGACCAACTACCTACCTACAGCTCTAATTCCCAAGACATGCTAGTTCTTTAAAAATACTGACCATGCATCAGGTACCTTAGGTTCTGAGTCTGTTATCTTGTAGGATTATGGACATGACACATGGGCATTAAAGTTTACTACAAACTGGGACAGATTCCAGCTCTGCTGAGGACAAGAAAAGCCAAAACGATCTTTCCACAGAGGAAGTGCATCAACCCAAGAACTGTGCCCACTGAGTGGTTCACTTACTTTCTGATGGCAAAGGCTGTCACCCCTATGGTGAGGTTCAGTGGCCTGTAGGCACTGTCTAGGATCTCGGAATGGAAGGTTCCTCCCCAGACGATGGGAGTCAGCCATGGTGTGATTGTCAACACATCCTGATGCCTGAAGGAAATGAAAGGGAATGTTAATGAAATGTGAGAGAGTGTGTGCGTGCATGAGCATTAACTCATTATGGATGGTATTATCTTCAGACCCTTTTCCCTGCCCTCTTATTTAAGGTTACCAAGCATGGACATTTCAGTTCCTCGGAGGAAATTAAGCACTGTTTAACAAATTGGCAAAAACCCAAGGATTTACTAAAATCTCATTTAAGCTCATAGGACTTTTCTGCTGAGGAGAGTTTAATGACCACTGAACTCACAGAACGAGAAGCTGTGCATATTTGCTATCAGTCTGATGCAGATTGCTACATACAGATTAAAACACAAGTAGTAATATGAAAATGAATATAAAAATATACTCCATTACTGTGTTATTAAAACACAGTTTGTGGCATGAGAGTTTATTTTTCCAGTATTTATATATAGCTTTAACACAGTCGGATATAATTTAAAGTTCTGTATGCGAGGCAGCACTCAAATGCATAACAACGCTATAGGAAATCCTTAATCTCCTGTGTGGGTAGTGGAAATACTGAAAATACATGCAGCAGAGTCTGATTATGCTCTATTACAGCTGTGCAATGCTATTTCAACTTTCTTCTTATTTTTCAGAGTTTCTCTCTTACCCTTTTGATTTTAAAACAAGATGTCATTTATGATGTGTAATTTACCCTAGCCTGCTCACATTTGCCCCAGACCATGATCTGCGGCACTCTGCTAATGAAATTTGTCACGCACGGCACAGGGCCACACTTGGAGACTGCAGCAGTCTCCCATCTGACACGCTCCCAAGGCAGTAACAGCACAAAACCCAAACCAAGGGTTTTGATGGCTGAGGCAGCAATAGGCTTTCAACCCAGATTTAATACTTTCAGTCTGAGCAGATACGAGAATAACGATTTCATTCCCTCCTATAGCAATGCATATGATTAAAAGATTAAATTATACAGAAAGAAAAATTTGGTTTGCAGAAAATGTACTAACTGAACTGTTCTCTTTCTGGGTTTATTATCCATTTTTGGAGGAAGGGAGAGAGAGAGAGAGGGAAATCTGCAAGTTTGTTTCTCTAAGCAGGGCTTTTTTTCATTTTGTTTTAAAGGGCTGCGCTGGGTTTCCCACTGACTCATTTCCGTGGTATGCATCCTCTCAGTGCCTGCTAGTGAACTCCCTTCAGAAGACATAGAGCTGCATGATTCTCTCCTCGTTTAATCCAGCATATACTAGCTGATTTCACACATTAATTTATTCCAATGCAGAAGAGAGAAATATTCAGTATGTCCTGTTGAAATAACAGGGGGGAAAAAAAGGATATGTGCTAACAGGGTGTGTTCATTAACACACAAAAGAATAGTGGGTGTTGAAAGTGAACTGCTAGAGATAAGAGTGGGTAATCGGAGCTGGACCAGCAGAGGCTGCTAACAAACTCGAGCTGACAAGGAGCATTGGCCTAAGTCACTTCTGAGCTGCCTGAAACCTTCCATGTCTGTTTAAATTCACTGGTTTCACTGCTTCTCATAAAGACTGTCTGTGTGAGTGCCTGCAATTTGTTCCAGCATAAGATCCAGCAGGTTAGCTGAAACCATTGCTAAAGGTCATACAAGGCACCTGCTTGATTTTGCCCTGAAATGGATTGAAAACTCTCCTGCAGCTGGTTACAATTACAACACAGTTCCAGAAGGTATTTCTCACTGTCTTCCAGCTATTGTATCTCTCCCTTCACCAAGAGAGGCCCTGGCAGCAACCATGTAGACAGGGCTCTGTGTGCTAATGTTTTAATTGGGAATTTATAGTAGGTATGTTAACAAATACACAGTGACTAAACTCAATCTTATAACAGCATAGACAGCTGAAGACATGCCTATGGGGCTAGGATTCTCTTGGAACAAGGTACTGTTCAGTGCATACCAAGACTTTGAAACTGAGTGCCACAGAGCACCCAAATCAAAAATATAAACAAACTACAAAGTTCAAAGAAAGAAACTTACTTTGGAGCCAGCACTCTTGGCTGCTGATAAAATAATCTGTAAAAAGGAAGAAATATCCACTGAATAATACATGAATATGCCCAGAAGAGAGGGACAGCAGTTTAAAGGTCAGGAAATAAAAAGCCAGTACTTACTGGGGGAAAAGCTGGATTAGCTTCTCTTCTGTATATTGGAGTTTTGTGGAGCTGCATGATGGGGTGGGAAAATAAAGGGTTTGTAATACTTTTCTGAAAACAAGAACCTGTTTCAGCTTCAGGACCTGCTGCTGTACTGACAGCTGTCCGAGTTCTCCCTCCAGTTGCTGTCGACGCTGCGCTGCCTGGTCCAGAGATTTAGATGTTGCCTGTATGCACCTTCAAGGGCTGTCAGATGAGTAAGAGTTTTGAAACAGAGCACACAACAGAACAGGGACAGAGAGAAGCTGGCAGATGTCTGAGTCTAGTAAAGTCAGAGTTTAGGGGTGAAAATCCAGGGCAGCACATGCTTGTCAGGGACTGCCAGTTCTGGTCATATGTGTGCTCCATTCCCTGCATAACTGTTCCTGTTCCCCTGGAGGGCTGAACTGCCCAAAATACATCATACTTTAAACAGCATTCTGAGAAATAAGCATCTTACTAGACACAATGCTTTTTAATAGATTGAAATAATCAGAAATCCTTCTATAAGAGATCATCTTTTCTATTTGCATCTTTTTGTTTTGTTTTCACAAGATCAGTAGGTCACGACAAAGGATGGGAAAAGCCATGGCTATGGGCCTGATATGGCAGTGAAGTCACTAGGCCATATACCCTGTTCCTCCACAGTGTAAATTCTCTTTCATGGAGCTTTGAGATAGCTTTTAGGACCAATGCTAAGTCTGTACATTAGTTTGCATGATGCAATGAAGCTGACTCCTTAAACTGTAAGATTTCTAGAGAAGCATCTACCCTTTCATTTTGTTCAGAACAGGCTTCTGGTCCACAACTAAAGTACTGCTATAACAGAAATACATTCATAAAGCAAGTGGAAAGCACGGATCGTAGATTAAAGATGAAGAACATGATTAGGAAACCAGGGGATTATTTCTAACTCTGCCACAACTCCTTATGTCATCATTCATGTCACCTCTCTGATTTACAGTTCCCCAACCAGCAAGCTGGGATACTTAATGCACATCTCAAAGCACAGTGAGATCCTGTGTGTACACGTGCACATGTGTGATTACAGCCTGATAATAAAGCCAGTGTTAACTTGTTAGTCACGGTCTCTGTGATCCACTCATGCTGTACAAATACAGAGCTGTCTTGAAGGGCAAGCAAGCTAAAGCAGAAAAGGTTGCATTAGTACCATTTCCTTTTAAGAGAGTGACTAATTATAGATTCATCATTGTATAAAATAAAGAACAAGTGACTACTTGTTAATAGCTACTTATACTGCCAGTGAAGTACAGCTCCTCTAACAACAACCTGTGTTGCTAATTACACACAAAATGGGATACTCACAAGATTTCCAGGCAAGGAAGGCAATATGGGAGGGAGCGCACTTTTCCATTCCCAACTGTAATCCTGGGATAGTAAAGAAACATTTTAAGATAGGAAATGTTGAAAGATATCTTCCTAGGATTTTCCAAGGTCTTCTCAGAATCTGGCACAGATTTTGAGAAGAAACTCTAGCTGTTTCTCTACTTTACTACTTAGTCTAGGAGCCAGTGTATTCACATTTTAATGTAATATACTGGTGCTAAGGCATAAATGGGAAGCTCAGGACAAAATGAGTCCTGAAGCATCCAGCTTGTAACATCAGGTCTAAGTATTTTTATTTGCATCAAGTGGTGTACAAAATGTAGGTCTATACATTTTTTAAAAGCGTAGACAAATGGCACACATAAGGCAAAGCCCAAAATGGATAAATATACAATATACACTGATGTGACATACTGACACTTCCTGGAACTTTAAATGCTGTGTGTGCATCCTCGAATCTGCGTAGCAGACAAATGGGCTGCACAGGCTTTTTTCTCCCTTCAGTTTTCATCACACTCTATGTAGATTTTTATATACAATCACTTAGTTACTGGTGAAATGCAACTATCCACAATGTGAAATAAGAGCAAATTGCAACAGCAGAAATACAGTAGAATTAAAAATAAATTTAACAATGAATTATTAATAATTTAATAGTTAGTAGAAATGCCTGATCTCCGATTCCTTTCAAACAATGTTTGAGTTTGCGCAAGACAACCTGTAAGGCATATTCAGTACTCAGTATACTCAAAGCTACAAACATTCTCAGTGTTTGAAAGCAACGATGTTTGATAGCTACACAAAGCTATCCCTAGTTACACTGGAGTGAGTTTGGACTGTTTGGAGAGACAGATAATCATCTCTTTTAAGCCCTGAACTGAAATGTAACCGGAGTATTCTGTACCTGAACATTTGTTTGTGAGTCAGATACAGTGTTAGCAGCCTAATTTAGACACAACTAGTCTTTTTTTTCTCTCGCCCTTGGGAGGCTTCTCCCTCTACTAGTGTTACTTCATCTATTGTACGAATTGCTGTTCTTTCTTACAGGTCTAACAGGGACTTTCCATAAAATGCACTGCCTCTATTTTTCTACTACTGTGCTTTTCACCACAGTGTAGATATAGACAAAGACAAGATGCGTTAAATATGACCAAGCTTGCCAGTAAATGCTTACCAGATAAACACGGTAACAACAGACAGAGAGAGAAGAGATCCCAACACTTTCCTGGAAATCATGTCTTCTAAAGTAGAAGAAGGAAGGGCAACTACTTACTCCTAGCAGCTTTCACTCTGCAAAGAACAAAAAAGGGAAATTTGCTATAACTGTCTCACTATGAAATAAATTGATTATTTTATTATAGGAGGATGAGGTTCTCCATGCAGTTTCATTTTAATACAATCTTTCTGAGATCAGGAACACAAAAGAAACCAGAGTGTAAGAGCCAGGCCTCTTAGTCACTGAGGCAGTTCCTGTAAACTGTTTGAGAAACCTCTCCATTTCAGTGAGATCTAATCACAGTTATAGTGCAGGGGGAGCCTTTCTGATTTCATTCTAGCTTCTGTAAATTCCATTTATTCATCTAAAGCACACACCCTTTGCAGTTTAATAAATTCACCAAGACAAATCATATCAGGTGATAAGTAGAGCTAACACAGTTACCATTTTAGCTGATAAACCCCATCTTTCACAAAATTAACTGCCAGAGGCAGCTCCCTCCGAAGGTGCATGTGGAAAGGTAAACTGAGGTCCAATATAAGCACAGAAACATTACACAACAATAGTAATGCATATTGGGCAACGATATTCCTCTGTAAGTCTAAGAAATTACTCCCTTTTCAGCAGCCATAAAAATCAACTTCCCCTGGCTCAGCTGTCATAGCTTAAAAGCTCAAATTAATCCCTTTTCACAGGGAAGTAAAGGTTCCCACAGCATGAACCAGCCTTTGCATGTGGCCTCCAAAGGGGCTTGTTACAAGCACGTTAATTGTTATAGGCTACAGTCATTATTACCTTCAGTGAATACAGAACTATGGTACTGCAGATAAGTCTCTTGTGTGTGCAAACTCACTTCCGCCTCCGCAGCATCCTCCGTGTCCACAGAAAGGGCTCTTCTGCAAGGCAGGCTTTCCAGGCTGCGGCCGTAGGGACTGTGATACGGTCCGAGTTAGAGGAAAGCACTTTCTAGCATGTGACTGGAGCCTGGGGAAAAAAAAACCAATAGGGCTGTTTGCCAAAGTCCTATTTATAGACAGTCAGTAGCATTGATGTGGGTGGGAGGAACCGGTACAGGGTGATTCTTTAGGGGAGGCTGAAGTAAGCATCACAGAGATCTTTTCTGTCCTGGCCCATGGTAAGGCACACAACAGTGCTAATGGATGTGAAGCGTTAGTGGT
Organism: Limnodromus scolopaceus; assembly: GCA_028565335.1. NCBI lineage: Eukaryota > Metazoa > Chordata > Aves > Charadriiformes > Scolopacidae > Limnodromus > Limnodromus scolopaceus. The sequence continues at coordinate 1,431,764 of JAOXNO010000008.1, forward strand.
GATTTTCCCACTTTAATTTCTTTGGTTATAAAAAGATGGGTAGCAAAACTTCTTTAATTTTCTTTATTATGCCATGTAGAAATCTACTCTGGTGCTTCTTCCTCACTCCCCTATCAACCAATCCAATCAGCTTTTACCAAAAAGCATCACTTAAAAAACAAAACAAAACTTAAAAATAGTAATCTCAAGGCCTTCTACCATGGTTTCATGCTGAGCAGTTATGGATTCTTGCCTTGCTGCAGATCCACAAATGTAGAAGGATTCGCAACCAGCCTTTGCCCCTCTACCCCCTTTACATATCTCAAGTCTTGTGATGTTTCTTTCCCTCTTTTATTCTCCACAACTCCTTCAGTCTTTCGTTACAGATTGTTAACCTGAAGACCCCTGGTTATTTCTGGCAATTGTTTGATCTCTAATCAATCCATTCTCATGAAGTGTGGTGCCAAAACCGAACCAAATACTTCTGCTGAGCCCTCACCAGTATTGAGTAAAGCAGGATTACCCCACAAAACTGAAATGCTGTGACAGTTCATGCATTCCTATGTGACACTTGCCTACTTTGCAAGAACATGACATGGTGATGACATTCAGCTTGTGGCCAAATGTAATCCACACATCTTTTCTACGGCACCTCTCCTGGCCAGGTCTATGAAATATAAATCTTTGTACTTGACTTTATGGAATTATACTCCATTTTCAGGTGATTTGTTTTACTAAAACATCAAGCCTTGACTGCATTCTGTTTTCCATCGTGCTTGCAGCCCCTCCCAGCTTGATAGCACTTTCCAATTTCATAAACATCCACTGAAAATTTTCCCCCAAAGCACAAATGAAAACATAAGACAGTACCATTTTGCAGATAGTCTCCTGGGGATTCTCATTTCCTGCACCTGACCGTCCTCATGCACTTATCGCCCTGGTGTGTTGAGAGCGACAGCACAGAATGTGGGTGGTGGGGAAGGACAGAGGACAATGAACAGACAGAAGAAAGGAGAATAAAAGTTATCCTCATGTTGAATAGTATAATTAGTACAGAATAAAAGAAGACATAGGCGTTCTCGTTATTTTAGTGCAGTTTCAGCTATTTTAATAGGCACCGTGTACTTCTGTGTGTCTTTACAGAGTAAACATCTAATCCCTCAGGAAAAGTAATACACATATTTTGAAATATTGCATCATTAGGAGCACAGCTGATGAACTCCCTCTTTGCTTCAATCTCTCTGTTACAAATGTGCAAGAACACTGGAGCCAGATGAGTTCAGAACCTCTCCTTGCATCTAAAAACATCTCATTGACTTTTACCGTATTTGTCCTCAACTGATTTACAACTCCAGGGTTCACGATCAATGCAAACAAAAATGAAATAGATGTGGTTGCAGTTAGTGACAGAATCTCCTAACAAACGGAAAAAAGGCTAATGCAGTTTTAATAGTTACTCAGGTTCCTTGAATTTTTTCAGAGAGTTTTTTTAAAAGCAATATGGTTGAAAGTAGCTGTGTTACTCCTAAATGAACTTGCTTGACCTCCCAGAACAAAGCAGTACTTTATCTTCAAGCCCTGCCTTGGAAAGCACTCTGGACTGCAGATAAATACCTCACTTGTAGACCAGTCTGTGGAAAATATTCTTTGCAGATCAACTATTTCAGATTTCTAAACCTGTATTGCAGATTTCTAGAACTGAAGTAGCAAGCTATGAGTATGTCGTTCAGAACGTGAAGAGAGGATATCCATGGGAAGGGTTTAATGTGTGTTGAAGAAAAGGTTTCCTTGCTGGACTCCATTATTAAAAAGGCTGCATTTAACCATTGTAGCTTCAGACTGTGCCATGACACACTCATAGTCGATCACTCCCAGGTCTTGAACATGAACTTCAGTACAAATCCACTGCGTGGGCTTCTAGCTTTTCAGATTCTCTTGTTACAGCCAGCACCATAACGAGTTAACTTTATTCTGTCTGAGATCTGACTAGGAAGCACTGCACAGAGCCTACATTTCATCTACAGTACGTTCGTCAGGTTTTTTATTTCAAGAGGCAAAAAATACCTCCTTTCACCATTGCACTTGTTCAGTGCAGCAGAAATGAAAAAAAAAAATTTAAAATGCTGTTGGACTAAATCAATGACATTAGTACAAACTTGTCAGTTTACACCAACAATGACCAGAAGGACATCAGCAAGTTGTGACTGAGCTCATGTATAGAGTTGCTTAATCTTCTGGATGGATTGTTTCCACCAATCTTCCCAATGCTGAATTGCCCGCAGCTGAGCTGTACTTTCTTCCTTGATCTGGGCAAACTGCTGCTCAAGTTTACATTTGTATTTCTGTATAAACAACAACAACAAAGGGCAAAATTGGTAGTGATGAAATATAATTTTCCTTTGCCTAAATCAAGGTCCTGACCAACTGTTCCAGAAGATTGCATACAGGCCACTTATTTTCTGCCTTTGACAACAGAATTATATGAACAATGAATTATTCACTGTGTTCCTTTTAAAGTCTTCTGAAACTAAATTATCAGCAATATTTAAATTTTGCTAAAAATGCAAGATCTTCATCTCAATTCCATTAGTTCCTAAGATTCAAGGGCTGCCTCCTCTAGAGAAGAGAGAGGAAAGCATGCATCTCAAACATAGACTGTGCTCTGCCTCTTGCCAGAACCTCCTAGGTCACAAGTATGAACTGAAATATTACAAAGCTGCTAAAAAGGTATTTCACCCCTCTATATAGACTACTATGAAAACCTCAAGGTACCTTTATTAAAGAGTCCATGCTCCAAAATAAAAAATACTGTATTTTTTATGCAACGTACATTCAGGAAAACATTTCTGGGGTATATCACACCCTGCTGACAAACTATGTTCACTTCAAAACTGTACTGTAACCAGGTGCTTCGGTACCATAACTATATACATAAAACTCTCATGCAAATTTATAGTTTTGATGGCATTTGCCATTCTTGACCATGTATTTTATATTTTCCTATTAAAAATACATATTTTTAAAAAATCAATTCAGTTCACTGGCAGACAGTACAATTACTTCCAGGACAGATGCATAAACACTGACCATTTATTTCCAAATGGTTTACCATAAGAATATTCTCCTAATTGCTGAACACTACTGTTTCACAAGCTTTCATCAGTGCAAATCACAGTCTCAGGGTTGTCTGGAATGTGCTCATTCTTCTAGCAGACTCAGTGAAGAAAGAGTGATCATTTTTATGGTGGAAACAATGATCTGTGGTGGTTCAGGATGTAACTATCTTACAGCCCTTCAACCTTTATGGATCTATGGCTAGCGCTGTATCCTTTAGAAAGGAAGGTGAGTGAAAGCAAGCTGAATTGAATTGGCCTTGTGGCAGCAGCTATTTTCTGTATTGTGATACTGTGAAATGCATTAAGAGTTCTGTTTCTGACACCATCCGTGCTTCTCTGCTGAAACAATTCCCCATTGTAATGAATCCAAATGAGAAAGCTCCCTGAGAAACCAACTCTGTCTGCTTTTGATAACATCGCAAAGAAACAGACATGAGAGAGGATTTCTACACATGGTGAATATGGCTTTAAAATCTGAAAGCACTGTGTATATTATAGACCTTACACATAGTGATACTTTTCTTCTTAAAAAACCCAAATCCACAACAGTTGCAGCCCCACTGACAGTCCTTTCCCACAAACCAACCTCATATACAGCATCTCTTGCTTCTACTGCTGCTATGTGGCCCAGCGTAGTTTTTGCTGTTGTAATTGATGCAGTTTCTCTGCAAAGAACATAGTCTGAATTGTCTGTAAGAGTAGTCCTGGGTATTCCAGGCCAAATCCTTTAAAAAACCAAAACAACAAACAAACCCACATGAGCGAGAAAGTTTGATAACAGAGCAGATTATAGTAATTCGTGTTACTTGTACTTAAAGAGCAAAAGATTAATTTTTTTTTAAATCTCCATAAAAGGATTACCCTAAAAACTACCTTATTTAGTACAACCAACTTTTCTTTTAAAATTTCCACATCTCTGCACAGTAAATAGAATTTGTATCTTCTGAGTGAAAATAAACAGTATATTCATAGATTTGAAAGTGTTGAAATGATAAGTAATGGCTAGCAAAATGGCATAGCAATAATACTGAAATTCTATTGCTTTACAATAAAATACACTTTTATTTATTTGGATCCATTTCTACTCTCTCTTTAAGATGATTATCCACCCAAACTGCTCCATAACTCTTTAAAGGACATCACTAATGATTAACATAGTATTCAGCAGTTTCAACAAGGCAGCAAGAAGCTATGAGGACAGTGTCTGATACCAGTTTAAAGAAGAGAAATTACATACAACAGTGTTCAGTATCTTCAAATAGTACCTGCTCCCAGGGTCAATTAACTGTTTAACTTCACAGATTTCTAGGGGAAGTCCCGCTTGTTTACGACGGATTAAAGTGGATATCTTCTCCTTTGGTATTTCAGTTTCTGGGAGATAACAGAAGATAGACTCAGCAGCAACCAAACAACAGCAGTAATACCATTGCTTTGAAGTAAGTATAAGCAGCAAGATGCTCTTCCACTTCCAAGAAATAGCTTTGCACGCTTCATCATGCAAATCTTTCAATGTAAAGTACTATAGCACATAGAAGTGGCCTCCTCCTAAGGAAAGTCTGGTGCAATCTTTGAGAAGGAAGTGGAGGCCTGAACAAGCAATCTCTTCTTTACTTACTCGCTACTTGTACGTCATTAACTGTGACACTTTCATCTAATTCCAGAAGCAGCTTTTCAGTGAAGGTAGCTAGTGCAGAAACAAAGTTCTGAGCACACTCAGCAGCACAGTCCTGTTGGGACATTGGAGACAAGTGAGAGAAATTCCTGTGATAACTTGATCTCTTCTCCCTTTAGTTTAGCTCCAGAAGAACTGCACAAGTATCCAACCGTGACATTTTGCAGCAGCTGCAGATAACAGACATTAGGTCTAAGTTGCACATGAAAGTGTCTCTCTGGAATATTCTCAACACTACCTGGTTACCTAAAGTACAAAAAGCTTTAGAGTTCTGTGCATAGTTCCCCAGTAGTTGTATATTTGGGTTAAGCATCTAAACCTGATAAAAACAGCTACCTGTAAGTGCATCCTTCTACCCAAAACAAAGGCCATTTTGGAATATGGGTACTTTGGTTAGAAGCGCTTTGGCCAGGAATTATTCTAAAACAAGATATGTGTGCTTCTGTGTGCCTATGCAGACATAAGAGGAGAAGGGAGTATTGCTTCAGAATGAGAAATATATATACTCTGCAGACGGTATAGAATTTCGATTAGGTGGCCTGAGAGAAGTAAACAAAGAGCTTTAACGCTGGGGAACTAACCTTCAATAGCCCTAGAGGAAGGAAAGGGAAAAGTGTTTTGATTCCTGAATCTCTCCTGTAAAATTCCACTCATTCCAGTTTTTAATCTTGTGTAGAAAAATGTCAATTATTTGCATGAATGAAATCCACACAGAAGGAACCTTTCCAGGCATCTGTTTTCTGCAAGTAATATATCTAACCAGAGGATGTCACTGTTGCTCCCAATTTAGACTTCTATCCAATAATTCTACCATTAAGATATGTCATCTCTTCCTCATCTTCTATGAATGATACAAAAGATTAGTTAGTTCCACAATAAATCTAGGCATGTGCACATGGATTGGTCTAATGCTGATAACACAGGACTTAAAGTTAAAAGATATATGAACAGGATTGCCTAAAACTGAAAACATTTTCTAGTTTACTTTTGACGGGAAGGAAAAATGTAGCCAAGATCTACTCTCCTTTCCAAATACAACATCTAAGTTCATAGTATGGAACAGCTTTACAGTTAGAATCATAGAATCATAGAATCATAGAATGGTTAGGGTTGGAAGGGACCTCAAAAGATCATCGAGTTCCAACC
>JAOXNO010000008.1:1437776-1459550 GCA_028565335.1 Limnodromus scolopaceus
TTAGTACCATCAGCTTGGTCTTTTTGCCTTTTTATTTCTGCTTGGCACAAAGCGTCCAGGTGAGGTAAGTTGTCTGGATGTCCCAGAGAGGGATGTAATTGATTCTTATGCACAGCCTTTAAATAAATACATAACAAAGAAATACCTTCTGTAAGAATGTGCAATTAAATCATAGTAAGAAAGAAGTACAAACCAAGCATTTTATATAAATGCATTCAGAAAGACAAAGACAACTTAGTGTACCCCATGGCTGTCTAGAGATAGACCTTGCAATGCAGTGTATACCAACTGGCCCATCTGCTGGAGAACAGGACCTCTGTCTCATCTTGGTTTTTGATTTCAACAAATAATAAGCTCTCCTACCAAGTGGTAGACAAGATATTGTTTGTATCTTTATATATGTATTTTTTCCTGATTTTAACTTAATACTCAGAGGGACAAAATCTCAAGATACTACTCTGTAACATTTTCTGCATGACCTCCATTATGATTCTATTATTAGTTCTGATATTAATAGATAAAATATACCTCTGCTGAAAGACAGTAAATAATGATATTTCATCATCCATGTGTCATAGTACCTACAAATGAGTGCACTCGTACAATAGGAGCTGTATAGCCATACCACCATGTCACAGCCATAAAAGTGTTTACAATCTAAGTGTAAGATGACAGAAGGAGCTGTACAAGATTATGAAGAGGCAGCCCAATGCTGGAAGCAGTGACAGAAAGGACTTTCTAGAAATACAAATTTCTAGAAAGGGTTTCTAGAAATACAAAGCTTCCAGTAAGAACTACACAGACTAACTGCAAACACAGAAAGTAAACCTGCGGCTAGCTCAGCAGTAAGTGACTAAGCAAACAGTGAGATTAGTAAAAAGGCAATATTTTAATTCTGTTGCATTTCGCATTGCTTACACTGGAAGAATTCCAGTATGTCCCCAATACAGACCTTCACATTCTCCCAGTCTTCCAGCTGTTTATTGAAGAGGTGTCGAATCTGACCGGTGGAATAGCAGAGCTTCTCCTCGTGTTCTTTTAAAAGACTATCAATTGCCATCTGGGAGACATAAGGGAGCCCCTTCTCAAACATCTGCAACTGATCCTGAAATTCTTTTTGCAAAAGACAGAGTGTTTATGTGACACAGAAGTATTCATTGCAAGATAAAAAAACCTCTCTCAGCTGAGTTGAATGTACACTGCAAGGCTCAAACAACTGGAATTTTCTCTTACAGAGACTCTGTCCCTGCCATTTCTTTTTCTAAGTCCAGCACTTTGAGAAACATATACTTGCTAAAAGATGTGACCCTGTGCAGGTCTTTCAATTTACTCAGGGGCCCTTCTGCCACACTTTTTGTAGCTGGTAATATATAAAAAAAGAATATTGGCCCAATTTCCAGTAAAATCAACAGGTTTTCCACTGAGCATGATGAACTAAGAAAGATACATAATTCTCTATCACTTCAATTTTCAGTTTACATAACTGAAAAATTACATTCACAAGAAAATAAAAATCTTAACTGAATGAATTTACCTATAAGACAGGAATTGTAGTAATCATCTGTTTGACTTTGGTATGACAATAGATTCTGTTTGAGCACCTCTGCACAATGTTCAAATGTCAGTGGGAGATCTGCAGACATCATGATTTGAGGGTTCTCTTTTTTGTAGAACTCCTTCATGAGGTCAAGATAAAAGAGGAAAGTTGTTGATAACACATTCAAACAAATCCCACCTAGGCACATAACAGTAGCAGGGATACATAAGGCTATCAACCACCCTCTTATTTGAGACCAGTTTTCTTCCTCTGATTTTGAAATGCTTAGTTAATATTTATAAAGAAACCTGTGATAAAAAAGCCACTGTGTCAAATACTACTTTAAAAATAGATACACTGATGACGAAAAGAAAATTTTCAGATGGCCATCCAAACATTGTAATCTTTACAATCAAATTATTTAGCTGACACAGGATTACACCTATGAAAGCAAAAGCAACTAAAGAACCAGGTTTTCTTACCTCAGCAAGAGAGATCAAGCTGTTATTAGCCGTCCAGAGAATGTTCATAATAATCCCCTTAAAAGTACTGAAAGCAAATGAAAAAAAAAAAAAAAAAAGACAACTACATTGTAAAATTATTCCATTGGCAATATTTACTGGTTTTGAGATATTTTGTTCAGGCTTATTTTAATACATTTTTAAGAGCACATACGAACAAATATTCAGAATGTCTAAAAAGCTCCACTCCCATTAGAAAAGATTCTCTTGAGAAGCAACAAGGACTCTGAGATATTGTAAATGCTTACAGGAAAACACCTCCATGTCATTGGAACAAAAAAAGCATTCTTAGCCAACTTCCTTTGCTGAAAACTTACCTTAAGAGCTTACTATGTATTTTAAATAAAATATTTGCAGATAGGTCCAGTTGTTTACTGAAATTATTTTGAAATACAATGTGAAACAAACTTCCCAAGCACTTAAACGTCTTAGCCATTAATTTTAATAGTTTTGCTGTCACTGTTTTCATATTCAATGTAATATTTTACACAAGAATGTAAGTATAAAATTTAATGATTTTCTTAGAGGTGAAAATAACTGCAAGGCAGGCTATTTTATATTTTCCAACCCATTTTTTGTAAATGTACAAAGTGGACTCCAACGAGGCTACTCATTCCATTTCAGACATTAAACAAAATAAAATGGATGACTTTCCTATTCACTATAATTATGCTGCAAAAAGGTACTTTTCTGTAACCACTTTGACCTTTAAATATCAGGGTGAAATACCTCAAAATTTAATGGTGAACAATTATAAATAGATAGATAAATAGATACACAGGTGCGGATTGTTGGGGTTTTTTTGCAGATTAAGTTATATTTATGCAAATACACATGACTTACTCAGATTCTGGAGGCTTCTCTCCAAATATCTGCAATCTCTCATCACCGAGATCTGGTCTGGTGACCTGTATCCTAGGGAGGCAAAACATAAATTTGAAACTATCTGCAAGTATTTTCCTTCTCTGACTATTTGAGATAGTCAGTCATACTGTGGTGTCCTGGTTTCAGTGGGGTTCTTCTTTGTAGCTGCTGTATTTTGGATTTAGTATGAGTATAATGTTGATAAACCATGTTGGTTTAGTTGTTGCTAAATAATGTTTATATTAAGTCAAGGACTTTTTCAGCTTCCCATAGAAGCATAGAAAAATATAACTCTAAAACTAGTACTATATGAAAATATTTTTGGATGGAAAAAAAATCTCTCAGGATTCTCTTTCAAAGGTTCTTCAAATCTGTTCTATTGTTTTCACTATTACAGTAGCTCATTTCATCTATCTATGAACTAAGCTGAGAACAGACTATTTAGACACCAGACCTGAAAATTAAGCCACATTGATTTAAGAGTAGGGTTAGTCTATATTTCAACAACTTCACAGTACAAAACAGCAGCAGATGACGGAGAAAAAAAAAAGTGTTTATCCAGCTAAAGTCTGAAAAAAAAAGTGCAGTGCTGATCATGAGGATATAAACAGCGAAGGGATCCCAAATGGTAGGCACAGTTGGAAAGAAGGTGTACACAAATAAGCATTAAGAATTTTTCAAGGAACAAGCAGTGGGCAAAGTTTAGGTAAATTTCTGCATAGGAATATTGTAAGTGGAATTTCTCCTTTGAGAGGTCTTACCTTCCTCTTGACATCCTTTTCTTAAAAGATGACTTCCTGGTGATCTGAGTTGAAGACTTCCGATGACCTTAATCAGATACACTTAAGTGAGAATTATTCTTTAATAAGAGAAGAATTGCTTTATATTTAACAAAGAAAGATGAAGAACATTGTATAAATGCCACCTGAAGTCTTTTTTTATATGCTTGTATACTTCATGTTCTCATTTCCATGTTTCCTTACAACATTAAGGGGACAACTGTAGGAACAATTTCTGGCAGCCAGAACTGAAATAACTCAGCAGTGGCAAGAGCAATAGAGGTTATGCACTGGGGCACAAGTAACGGAATGTCATAAAAAAATCCATGGTAGATGGGAGGAGATTTAAAATGACACCAAGGCAGGGGAATAGAAGGAGAATGAGTAGACTACATTCATAGTCTTGGTTGTGATGGGGACTTACAAATGAGGAAGAGAGAGAGGGGATCTCTTTGAAAGTGGCTGGAGAAGTGAAGCTCCAGAGAAGAGAGATAAGGAATTGGGAACGTGAGGTAAGAAGCAGCTGGGGTCACCTCTGCACTCACCTTTGAGTGAATGATAATACACTGAGAAGGATACCTGACCCCCTACATATTTTCATTATTTCACTTCTAATTTTTTTCTCCACTCCTCTTCTTTTTTCCTATCACAAATATGGGTATTCTTTACAAAATTATTATCTCATTCTGCAGCTTTCATTGATTAAGAGCCAAAAATAATGGTTGCAAAGTAAAGATATCCAAGAAAAATGTTGGGATTCACAACTCTCTTGGAGCTAGCATGAAAGCCACTAGTTTGGAGCCTGCTTAGACCTACCTGCTCAGCGAAATCCTAGGAACTACAGTTTAGAGTAATGAAACATATTAAATGAAATGCTGGCACACCTGGTCTTAATGAATGTGAACGATCTTTTCTCTCCTGATTTAAGACTGAAAATTTTCTGGATGGTGGAATTCTGAAACAAACAAACAAAAATACCTCTTCCTAAAAAGAAGAGGTATATATAGCAAGGAAAACATAAATAGAGACTATGACAGAAAAATACCTTTAGACAAACAAGTACTTACTCAAGTAAATTTTTGATAACGCTTATTGCTAAATCATCAAGTGCAGACTTTCCCATTCTGCTTGGATTTAACAAAGGGTATTTGACAGGATCTAGCCCCATCACCATCAATTCATTCTCATCTCTGACACGCTCTTTTCGAATGGCAACAGCAATTGGACCTTGTAACGTCATATCCGTTGCAAGAGGGGTAAAGTCCTCCTGGAATGGGAAGAAAAATAAAATCCTGTTGACTGTAGGAGAAAATTAGTGAAAGCATTACATGTAGTTACTGATTACAAAAGCAGATCTTCCAAACATACATTATTTTGCTTCACAGGCTGAAAGAAAGGGGTTTTTTATAATTCTACGAGTAATGTTGCTACAGCCATACAACTCTGCGACACTTAAAAGTAGTTAAGAGTAGATTCTCATAATTACCATAAGCAGTATTTAAGTATTTATCCTTAAAACAATGATCCACAAAATAAAGACAGACTTTCCAGGCAAGGAAGGAAAAAAAACAAACCCCAAAACACCTGATAAAAACCCCAAGATTTCCTCAGGACACATTGGAATTTTTTTTTAAATTAAAGAAACCCATGAAATATGTACCTATGAGTAGTGCTATGCCTTGAAAATCAACTCTTGTGAAGGATTGAGCATCACAGCTCATTTAATATTTAGTAAACTCAGTGGTGATTTATTCAGCCTCTTAAAAAAGTTGACCTAACATTACAATGTCTTGGACAGCTCGCCATAATACAGCATCTTTTTTCATTCAAAAATTGAAAGCACAGATTCTGAAAAACTTTTAAAACTTACACACATAAAAATTCACTCAATATTAAATAAAATACAGAGAATTTAAATGCTATCTTACACTATCATGTGGCCTCATTGCTTTTACTAGCAAGCAGTCAAGATACTGGCTCCTCTTTTTCAGTTCTTTTAACACTTCTTTGGCAAAATCATACCACTCTTCAGATGTCAAAGCCTGAAAGATACGATAATGCAGATGGTATTTACTAAACTAGCTATCTCAGCCTTTTCAAATATGCTGACTATTGCATACAATGTCACTTGACTCTATTGTGTCCCCATTTTATTTATACAGACATGGAAGCAATGAGATTGTAGAGAGGCTGAGGTTTTTGTCTGAGAAACTGGAAAACAGGTCAGAACCTTCCTGAGCAAAAATTCTATGGGAAAGTACTCTTTCTGCCCACTCCCCAAATGTGTATAAATATGAGTGTGCCTGAAAAATACTAGTTTATACATTATACAAACATGCACAGTGAGTCAAACAAATACCAAGTCAAATCAAATACCATTTTGTGCTGATTAAAACTTACTTCTTTAACTGCAGTAGGATGAGCATAAGCATCTATCTTTTGATGGAGCTTCTCCAGATGAGAGTTTAACGTCACTGCCTGTAAATTGGATTTTGCTACCTGCAGCAGAAGCAGATATTGGTGAAATAATAATTCACAAAAGCAACACTTCATGTCCTTTACTGCACCACACAACAATGCTGGTCTATTCAGATGTACACACTCAACGTGCTGCAAGACCATAGTGTTCCAACATAGCTGCAGCAGTAGTAAAAACACAGTTTTAAGCTCATAATGAGAGAAAACACATTTTGAATTAATATAAAGTCACTTAATGTTTGTCCACTCCAAATTCAGCCAAAAATCTCTTCAGTAGAATAAAAGAGAAATTTTTATAATTCATTTATACAAAGTTCTGATGTTTCTGTTTATACCTCTGATTTGATTTGCACCTGTAGATTTGTCAAAAATCGCCGGATCTTCTCCATAAAGACTCGATTCATAAAGAGATAACGGAACTTTTTTTCAGACTGGTTGATAAGTTCAGTAGCCTTTAAGAATGCCAGAACAAGAGACAGTACTTATTAGTTTTTGCTTTTAAAAGCTTAAATAATAGAACTCACCCATTTCTACTTATTTTTCTATCATGTAGTTGCCATACAGAACAGTCTTAGAGTCCCAATCTGGGAGCAGGTTGATTATAAATGACATTGAATATGCCAATATAATACATAATTTGAAAGAATACAACTCTGCCCACCTGCTGCAAGCAGCGTGATTCCACTTTCTCCATATCTGTCTTGATGAAACGTTCAAAAGAGTCAATACGCTTACTTTCTTTCTGGAGACAGCTGCTGAAAGACTTTACCTCCTCAGGAGAAAAGTTACCTCCCTCCAAAAACAATCTGAAAGCAACCAAGAAAGTAAAAGCAATTGGCTATGAGTCTTCCTTTTCTCAAAGATTGTTTTAGCTAAGCAGCCCTAAAACATAGATACCAACACAAACGTGATGAAAACAGTGTAGTAATTGTGGCTTAACAAAATATTTTTTTTTAAATAGTAAACTAGATAAATAACAAAATAAACTTTGATTTTTAGCGTTCTGCCTATGCAACAAACACTGATATCCAGAAATAGGTAGCTATTTATAAACAACACTCCAATAAGATCTCTATACCTGCAAGCTCTGAGAAAATCCACATTTGAATCCCTTAATTTTCCTAAAGCTTCCTCCAAATAGTTCCGGTAACTCCTCAGGGAAACATGGATCATTTCCAGATGATTATGTAGCTCGGAGTGCAGATTGTTGTTGAAAGAAACTAATCTAACAGCAAATAATAAAAAGATAGGGAAAACATACAGGAAGAAGCGCACACGTTATGATTCAGAGACTGCTGGCTGTAAAGACATGAACAAAATCTGAAAACTCAGGAGTATTTTAGCATTCTGAAAGCAACTGACTGAATTGGGACCGTTTGGATGAGCACTCAGAAGATATCAGCAATCAATTGATGCTATCGAAGAGAACTTTCAAAACTAGTTAGTCAATGGCTATTACTGTGCAGGTTCAGTAAACTGCATGAAATCTAAACAGATGAAACATCTCTTCTACTTTAAGACTGTCAGCACTTTGAAAATATATGAAAATTTTCATCCATTCAGTCCTCATTTTAATTTCTTCAGAAAGAGATAAAGGAAACAAAAATTCTTTACATTTTTTTTTTAAGGTTTCATAAAGCAGTCTTAATTGAAGAGTAATGACATAAAATAGACTCAGAACGCAAACCACAAACAGACAGCAATCAGGAGTATTGAACTATGGAGATTCCCAGCCAGCAACACCTGTGGCACACTTACTTCTCAGTCATAGGAGCACTGAGGAAGACAGACTCCATGTCGCGGATTCGTGAATGTAAGTTTTTGCTGATGTTATTTTGGCCTTCACAAAATTTGAGAAATTCAGCTCTTTCCTTTTTCAGAGCTTCCACCACCCCAGCACAGTGGCTCTCCAGACGCTCTTTGTGAAGCAGCAGTTCCGCTGATAAGAAAAGAAATTTTACCATATGGTCATTATTCCCTCTTTACTGTGGACTGTCGCAACCACCAGCCAAGATATTATCAGAAGCAGCAGTAAAATAAACCAAGCCAGACCTCAGAGTGGCTAAAACATAAAAAAAAATTAAAATAATCTGATTCTGTTTCTTTGACTTTTCTCCTGTGTCTGACCTATACCCCTGAGAGCTCCTAAACCATTCAAATCATAAATGCCTGTTGTTTGCTCTAAGCCTTCTTTTTCCTTTATTTTTGGTCAATACTGACATCTCCATTATCTCTCTCTTCTCAGTCTTGTAACAAAAGTAAAGGTAAAGGATTTTTTTTTTTTTAATGGAAAATACTTCTACCTATTTTTGTGGAAAGAAAGTTAACAGTTTTGGTCTCCTTTCTGGAATGATAGTTGGGTAAATCAAGAGCTAGCCAATCAACTTCAAGAAAAGTGCCAGAAACGGCACCTGTGCTCTTTGCAGGAAAAAGTGGAATTGAAAAATTATTTTCCTGTTCTCCCAAATTTTTTCTTTATATGTTAAAGACCAATAAATCTTAAATAATAAGTCTTAAATAATATTTTTTCCACCAGAAAAACCTGACACTTCTCATACAAAAAACAGAGTTCCAACCAGTGGCCAATCTGTGCTCTGTGATATTTCAAACAGCTTAATCCTCTCCTCTGTTCAGTAGCCAAGCCCTGGCATTTTGTCTCTTCCAACACTTGCTCATTCTTTTTCTGCAACACTTTAAACATTATTTTTTGTACATTGCAAACTCTTGTTAAATAATTTCAAAGAGAATGAGCCTTCACAAATATTGGCAATTGAAAGTGAACGTTTTATATTTTTTACAGGTCAAGTCATTGATCAAAGCACTGCTGGAAATTTTCCAAACATAACACAGCAGAAACCAGTATAAGCTATAGAAAAGAAACATCTTTTTACAATATATGAGGAAGGAATTATATATACTAGGAATTAGTAGAGTCTCAACTGCTCCCTATTGTCCTCTACTACTGAGTCAACTAATGCTGAAACAGATTTTGGTCCACTTATGATCATCTCTAAATGAAGACATGTAATACTCAGAGTAAAAAACCAGTCAGTACTAGCTCTAACGTTGTAGATATTTCTCTCTATATCCTCCTGCCTTCGTTGGTGCAAGTGAAGATGCAGCTGAAGTTCTGAATTCAGCTCCTCTTTCTTGGCAGCTACAACGACACAGGACTTGGATAAGGTCTCTGCAAACCATTTCTCCAAGTGTTCGAAAAAACAGAGGCGAATCCTATGATTGAAAAATAATTACAGTGAGGAACAGTAAGTAATAAATATGAATTTATTAAACATATTAATTCTAAGAATTTAACTTCTGACTATAGGAAGGTGTGGTTTCTTTACCATTTGCACAATATTGGTAGAGTTTTTCAGCTGGCTGCATACTACTGAGTACCAGGCATTTTACCTTCGTGGCTCTGCAGGGGATTTGGGCAAATTACTTGCCTTTCTGTAACACGTTTTCTCACTAAATAATTTTCTTTAAAATATGAATGTTCTGTAAGACGTAAATGCTTGTACGGTACTTTGAGAGCCGTGGATGAAAAGCAATATAAAAATTTTCTTTTATTTTTATCATTTAAAAAAAAAAGGAATAACATCAAAATAATTAGATAATTTTTGCAGCTTTAGTCTCATATTTCTTCCAAACAGCTGACATTTGACGATTGCCTAAAGTGAAAGAAAGAACATAAACTGTTCTCTACTAACCATTTCTTCAGCTCTACAAACATGGTTTCTTTGATAAATATGTATTTCAAGTACATAGGAAGGGATTCTTTTTTTTCATATTTTGTAAAGTAAGTCTCTGGGATGTCGGTCTTTCCTGCCTCTTCAAGTCCACGAACTGTGTAAGTGCTTCCACTAGAAGTGGAGAAGGACTCAACAGCAATTTCAGAGCTTTCTGCCTTTCTGGTGTTGAGTGTAGCCTAGAAAACAACCGGAAATCATCATCTGTTACCCTTAAAGCTATAAGCATAGAATCAACAGTGCACAAGCTAAGGTAAGAATCCTCAGGACATTAAGAATAACGTTCTGGTTCTCAATTTGAACAACATTCATACCGAGAACGTGCTTGCAAGCCTCAATGGGCAGAGTCATCAAAGTTTTAAGAAGCTTTTTGTATGGTAATAAATTCACGTAACTAAAGACCTGAAAAACTAATACTTACATACAAATACAGCTTAAATCATTCACCATGGGTTAAGAACACTATGATGAAGGAAGGAAGGACAGAAGGAAGGAAGGAATTAAAAAAAAAAAAATCTATGGAAAAGGTTTTTACAAGGGTAACAGCAGTGCATAAGGAATGGTTCTAGACTGCTTTATATATTCCATTTCTCCATACAAAGGATCTAAAGCTCTAATAGTCTGGAAATAAATGAAAACAATGGACTCCTGCGTGTTTCGTGTACAAACTAAATCTAGTTTACTTTAAGGAATTCAGACTTACCTCAGCAAAGATTTTCTATGCATTGTTATTTTGTGCAAGACTTCCTTCACCTTCCAATTTATTCTCTTGCTCACTTACCTGTGTAAAGCTTACCTCCTGTCCTGCACGCTCAGTTTCTTCACTTTCGCGAAGAATACTCCCCCCATATTCTGTTTCTTCAGTTTCCCGAGCAAAGATCTTCTCATTTTCAGCTGTGTTTGATTCCTCCTTTTCTCGTTGATGCCTATCCACCTCTTGCTGTCCTTCATTTCCTTGCATAGTGCTCTTAGCTTGCTGCTCCACCAGATGTTCAGCTTCCGAAGCCTCAACTAGTTCTTTCCAGTTAAAGCAGAGTTTTATGGGTCACAATCCAAAGAAATACAGATTGAAAAACAAGCAATCAAAAATACCTGTTTGTACCACTGAGGTATTACCTTGATCTTGAAATGCAAAGTCTCTCTCTCCTTGCAAGTTCTAGAAGCAAAACAACAACAGAAACACCCACACAATTTGAAAATAAGTATTTGCTTGCTTAGAAGAAACAAATATTCGTTCTCAAAATATATCTGTTTCAATAAGATAGGATAGTCTTGAATGGGTCACTTACTTTCTAAAGGAGCTATAACACTCCAATTGATTAATATAATTTTGTTACTTTGCATTTTTCTGTTTAAAAGGCACATGGATTTGCTGAAATGCAATTTGTAACAAGAACAGAGTTAAAAGTGTGGGACAGAGAAAGGTTTTGTGTTTCCCCCCCTCTATTTCTACCAAAAGCACTTCAGTCCTACGGCCAAAACAATGCTTTAGTTTATATAATCTAAATTCTAAAGCTAATGTAAATTTTCCCAAAAATGAAAAATCCAAACACCATTTTAAACCAGAAGAAGTTTGTTTTCTTTATACCTGTTTGAAGATTTCCTTTACATTAAAATATTGGCTGATGGATGTGCTATAGGAAACCAATTCCTGCAAAATAGCTTCTGGGTAAGCCATTACTATATCCATTAGAACTTGATTGAATGTCTCATACCTGTCAAATTTAAGGTCACTGTTTAACAGACTCAAGTATATATAGAAATAAAATGAAATATGATGACAATGTCTTTAAATCCAAATCTAACTTTTTGACTAATATCATAAAACCTTTAGGCTAAACATTGTACTATATCTGTTTAGCCTGAATACCATCACATCCTGGTTTGTTAGTAAAGATTAGATCACTACAAATAGATAAATTCACAGAAGTTAAGAAACATTCACAATTAAGTATTTCAGACTGTTCAAGACCTGTGCTTACATACGGAATATTAGAAGCAAGAGGTCCAATTACTGTCTTTCATGTCAGTTCTGTATCATGCTCAGATTTGACTGAAGCTTTTCTGATTTATCTTCATTTTACATGGAAATGAAAACTAATGGTTCAAGCTGGGTCTTGATTCAAGAAAAATCAATGGTCACACCTGTTTTCATTTACATTTGCTTTGCCTCCTATATGAATATAATTATGGAGAAATTATGTACATGTTCAAATGTACATATATATTAGGTTCCATGTCTGCAACCTCTCGCTGTATTTTCACTCACAGAAAAGGTACATTACCTTTGTGGGTTTTTTTTACATTGTCCTAACGACTATAAAGAGCACTGAATCAACAGCTCTAAACACAGTTACAGTGTGAGGTGTGCGTATCCCCTCTTGGGTCAACACCACTCTTCTACTATCTCTCCAATTTGACAGACAGAAAAGACCTTCTAGGTGTGAAAATATAACTGCTTCCTCTCTGGCTATTTAATTCTCAAACTTTCTGCTAAGATCTCCAGCAAGGAGAGTGGTATGTGCCAATTTTGATGTGATTTTTAAAGATGCAAATGCTTGATCATGGGAAATACAACAGAAAGATTACCAAAATATAACTTCCGTCTATTTCAAAGCTACTAATAACTTCTAGTCTTTGCAATTTGGAAAGAGATCAAAGCTGTGAGCCCAGAGCACAGGTGATGGCACAGATCTACTTTCTGATCCCTGTGATTCAAGAATCTGAACTACTACTTTTACCTTCTGAATAATTATCCCATTGGCATGGATGACATGGTATACAACATAATACTACTGATGTGGTATATGTTTTAAATGATACCACTATTCTTTGGTCTTCCTTAGTCCTAATTCTAAAGTGTGGGTATTATTTTCCTTAACCTTGTTCAATATGGAAATTATTTTTTTTTTTCCTTATGTGAAGTAGCAAGCAGTGTTTTTCCACACCTTTACACTACGGCATAAACAAGACCTAAGTAATACAACCAACATTCAAATATGCTTTATTTGTTAACTTTGCACTACAAAACTCATACCTAGCTCTAATGTCATCTAAAAAACAAAGGGCATTCTTCAAATATTGCTTCAGATTTTCTTCAGAGCTCGCAGTTCTCATTTCATCCAAAATTTTATCCAGATTATCTTCCATCATCTAAGGCCATATAAAAAGAACCCAGTAAAAATTATTTAATAATGAATAAAATGCTTCATAATTACTTAGAATTTGAATGATTTAACTACATACGTCTATTCTACGTCAAGAAAGGAAGACACCTTACCAAAACTTGTCTGTTATGAAGATCTTTTATACATAATCGACATCTTTGACGTTACCACCCAAATTGCATTATACATCCATAATATGAGAGCTTGACATACAAAAAAGATTCTATATGTGCACAAGGTCATATAAGTAATAGAAACTTGCAGCCACTTAATACAGAAAATATAATCTTTGTCATCATTGCCATATCAAGGATAAGATATGAATGCTCATTAATTGTGAATCAAGCAGATAGCAAAAAATGCACTTGACAGGATGAAACTACCCTGTAGAAATTCGAGTATAAACTTCAAAGAATATGTTTTAAATTTTATACCAGGTATTTTGAATTCCAGAAGGTTCTCTGTATTAAGAAGTCCATTCTTTACATCGTGTCACATCCTCATTTTTATGTTTATACCTGTATTAAGATATCCTGTTTCCGTCTGCATTCATCTAATTTCTTCTGAAGTTCACCTTCCTGCTGGGACAGTTTGAGTTGATGGTCATCCCAGAGATCCATGGCCTCCTGAAAATAGCTGTACAAATCTCTACAATTCTGCTCGTTGTGTTTAGCCAGCTCCTCAAAGTCTCTCTAAAGAAATACATTGAAGTGAAACAGTTATTATTAAACTGTTTGCTGGAAGGCGAAAAAAAGGAGTAAGGGGACATATGAGACGATATAAGGTTGTCTGGAAGTTCAACATGGTCTCTTATATTTAGAGAGGAAAAAATAGTCCAAGTAAGCTGGATAAGAATGTGGATTTTTGTTCTAGAAGCTGAGCTATCAATACTTCCATTTATTCTTCTGGTACTGCTAAGCAAGGAATTACTAAGTTCTGCACATGCCCTGAATTATCTGGCCATCTATCATTTTAGGA
Organism: Limnodromus scolopaceus; assembly: GCA_028565335.1. Lineage (NCBI taxonomy): Eukaryota > Metazoa > Chordata > Aves > Charadriiformes > Scolopacidae > Limnodromus > Limnodromus scolopaceus. The sequence goes on from JAOXNO010000008.1 coordinate 1,451,850, forward strand.
ACAACTGCCCAGACACTTTCATGTATGGAATAAAAGAGAGGATTGAAAGAAATTTGAGACATCATTTAAATCTTTTCCTCTGCCTCCAGGCAGGATGAGCTATACCTAATTCATCCCTGAAAACCTATTATAAATATAAACCAAGCAATTATGAACTGTTCTTCTTAAGTCACACCAAACTTCTTTTATTTGTGGGGCATTTGTCCAGCCACACTATGGACCTCTTTTGAACATGACATCAATAGCCCAAGATGCATATGGCATTTCAGGCAGTAGCGCAGGAAGAAAACACTACTCCAGTGAGTAATAAAAATAGATGTAACAAATAAGCATACATCCATATTCTCCAGTTCTTCTTCAAACTGACTTTTCAGTTTCTCAGTCAACTCAAGTATCTCAGAATTCACTGTTTCTTCAGCCTCCTTTTTGGTGCAAATGTTCAACAGGTTACTCTAAATGAGAAGAATGCTAAGTTATTGATATGAACATAATATAACATAAAATATTGTGGGGCTTTTAGAGAGCATAGCTAAACTTGGTGTTCCTTCTTTTCTTGTGAATGGATGGAGAAAGATTCAACCTGCTAGATCCCACATTCTGGTAGTAAGCAGTACAATTCCATTTCGACACAAAGAGAGAAACTGAAGCAGGGAGGTGGAATTGCCCCAAATAAGACCGATTCACCACAATAGCTGAGGGGTTCTGACCCTGAGTCCCCTACCTTAATGTGGGACAGTGCTGCTTTCATTACTGGCATTGTTACTGCTTTAACACATTTCAAAAACCATTACTGTGAAGCAAAATAGACAGTGAAGTTTTCTAACAGAATAAGACAAAGATTAAAAAGTAATTTCTCTTGTTATGTCAATGTTTGGTGGATCCTCAAACCTGTATTCCTGTAACACATTGTACACAGTTACCAACAACCCTCCCAAGGTTTCACAAAGCTATGATACTAACCTTGCATAACTCCATTTCTGCCAAACATTTTTGCAGGCCCGTCTCATACTGGACGTGTATTTTCATCATACACTGCACATTGTGGGTATCTGAAGGAAAAGGAAGAACAGGCCATTGTAAAGACTCCTGTACTTCACAGTACAGCGTGAAATGGAAACATGACAGAGGACCCATGCCCAGTCTCAGCACACGTAATATATCCCAGTAGTGTCTTTACACTTGTACCACACTATCTACCAACAAAATAAGATGTTTTAATACAAATCTTTTTATCATTAGGCTTAAAAGTAGTGAGTTATTTACAATTGCTAACAACTTCTTTGCTACTATATAGGCTGCAAACGCGCTCTGGAGAAACAGAAGGTACAAACACACAGAGGGAAGGCTCACTACAGGACTCGGAGAAAGGAAGCATCTCCAAAACTTCCCCTCTCATTCTCCATGAGATAAAAAGGAGCATTTTTGAGAACTGACCTGCATTAAAATTAACCTTCTGTTTTCCCCAGATGAATTCTAACCGAGTCAGTTCCTGCTAGATCTCATTATGCAAAAGTGCTTGTGCTGGCAAAAGGGAGGTGATGGAATGGACAGCTTATTTTGGTCTATCGATCGCTAGCTCAAAGTGACTTAGACGGTTCGTGGAAACACATGGAACAAAGAATAAGCAACATGTACTTTCAAAGTAACCCTCTGACTCACTAGTGCCTGGAAAAAAGAATGAAAGAATTTTATGAATTCCAGATTGTTTTTATGATTTCCCAACTTACCTATACTTTTGTTTAAATTCACCAAAGATCTGTACCATTCATTTACATCAGCTTTCGTGTGTGTGGGAGGTAACAGATTACTGTCAAAATAGGAAACAAGAGTCAGGTATCCTCAAATATAATGCAGTCACTTCTTAAATGAGAAAATTCTGAATCAGAGTAACCATACTACTGCGCTTTATTTTATTTACAGTCACATCAGCAATGAAAATAAAACAAGATGACTGCCGTTTTTCAAAGCTACTGCTTACTGACAAGGAACTAACTGTAATCTATCTTGCTGATACATACATTGTAAAAGAAAAACTGTAAATATTGTAATGTATTGCACCCAAACCATCTTCTTCTTGTCCGAATGGACAAACATAGCAGGTGTTAGATTTCTATCAAGACTCTTTTCTTAATTTATTATACAAATTAAACTCCCACACAGAAATAATGCCTTGACCAGATCAGCAATTTTTACTTACCTACATATCCCTGTCTGTGCCTTCCTACCATGTTTCAAATGTTCATAAGATTTACTCTTGTGTTCCTGCTTTTCTAGCCCTCGAACACCCCCTATTTAGTGTAATTCATGCATTGAAAACCAAGAATGCATCTTTTCCATTAAAAAAAACCTTTACAAAGGAAGCTCAGGCCCTGCCTTACTGCTGCATCATCCAATCACACACTGAAAGGGAGCAAAGTTCATTTTGTAGTCAAGTCCCTCTTAACTCTAGACAGAATTCTATTTTCCTTTGTTCCTGTTCTCTCTTTTGCCATACCCAAGGTGCTGCAATAACTCCAGTCTCCTTTCACTAAGTAAAATTTGTTCCGTTATCATATTTTCCATTTCTGTTTTCACAGTCGGGGGATTCTGTATTTCTTCATTTGCCATAAATTCTCTATAGGATGGAAGAATACATTAAAGTAAATATATGTTTTGGAAAAATTTGTGTTTGAAATACAAATACAAACTGTATTTTATACATACCAGGTAAAAAAAGAATGCTAAGTTCTTTTAGCTTTTTAGTTTTATAATAGAAAAATTATAAAATATTGCTGCTTATAGAAAGCACAAGTGAACACTAGTCACTTTGTGTTATTCACACTCCAAATTATAACTGTAAAATTTCTGACCTGAAACTGTGAACTAAAGAGTTCTTTTGGATGAGCTTCCAGTCCTTGACTCTGTCTTGCCATTTCAATCGATGTGATAATTCCCTCTTCATCTCTGATTTCATTAGATTAAAGAACAGCTTGGCAATTGCCCTCTGATTAGCCAACAGTGCTCTGTTAATCATCTGCATATTGAAAAATCAAAACAGGAATAAAAGCAGCATATAACGTGAAAAAAAATAATATTGCCTGTTCTATGTAAAATGAGAGAAAAAGAATACAAGTGATAAAGAATACCCTGCAAAATAGAAAAGTCTTCTATATTGCAGTGATTGATAGGTAGAAATAATGAAATGCAGTTGGAAAAAAAAAAAAAAAAAGAACATTCTGGAAATATTCACATTGCTATCTTCTCCCAGGTAAAACAGACTCTCAAAATGAAAGATTTACCATGGCCTCATCATTCATGAACCTGTGAACATCAGCTGACAAGAAGAAGGAAATTTCCTCCAATATCACAGTATACTTCCTCAGTACATCTGTTATCTGTGCAAAAAAATAAAAATAAAATCTGTATAACTCAAATGCCAGTTTCCCAAGATAAGCAATGATATGAACAAGATTTTTTTTCCATTAAAATAAATTCAATTGGCTGACAGACAGATTGAGAAGTGAGTTTTAAAATACCTATTTTAAATATCCTAAATACTGATTTTTTTAGTAATTTGTAAAAACAGTAACTAAAACATTCCATTCTGTTACTACTCAACTTATTTCTCTTTAATGTCTGTGGTAACGGAAGACTCTGCAGACAGGCTGCAATCTGAATTTAAAAATCAAACCAGCTTCCCTTCAGATACCTGCAGTGAGTCCACCAGTGGTTGTTTTAAGCGGACATGAAATTTAAGCAAATGTGTTCATCTCTGGTATTTTTCATAACTAATCAAACAGAAAAGTTACCAGTGATAGTGGTGAACATTAAAAAGAGAGGACAAACTGACACAGGTATAACATACAGCTTTTGTTTGCCTATAAAGACATAGCAGCAAGGACTTCTGTATGGACTATCCTGTTATTCATCCATTTACTGTGGTGTCCAGTGACTTTTACAGGTCAGGGTGAAACCTACGTAACTGTGGCATCTCTGCTACTGATACCCAGCCTACCCAACACTTTGACCTAAATAACCCTGCAGAATAAAAGCAGCTCACATATTCCTTGCATCGTTACTACAGGCAATTGTGGAAGAAAAAAACACCTTGTAACTGGAAAAGACAGTCATCACCTACACAACAGAACTCCTGGCAGACCTCTTTGACTCCTGTGGGAACAATCCACTCTTTGCTCTGCATCCAGCATTACGAGCAAATAATACTCTTATGCTTAATTAACAGCTATTAAAACTACAGCTCACTTTATCAGCTCGACTCCATTCAACCATTTTTAAGGATTCATCCATTTCCCTAATCCACTTCCTCCTGGTCAAGGATTCCTGATGGATGATATTCCACAGGTCTTCCAAGCCCTGCAAGAAGGATTTACTCTCAGTCTCACTGAAGAGCAAATGTCAAAAAAAATCCCACACAAACAAGCATAAAACCCCCAAAGTCCAAATAAGCATTTATATCTTAAAACTCCAGCAAGATATCAGAAGCTATGTTATGCTTATGAGATACAAATAACTGAAGATGAGACGATGCCATGAGCTGCCTTACTTCCATTGAGAAACCTTCCAGAGTAGTGTCAAACTCAATCTTTTTAAACAGAAGTTCAGTTTTTCTATCAGATTCCATCAGTTTTGTCAGAAGGAATTTTCCATGCTCCAAAACAAAGGGTTCCAGCTCCTAAAAAGGTAAGGAAGTCAGTCTGATCTTTTGAATATTAGGCCCTGACCTCAGTACAGCACTCCAGGCTATCTGGATTACAAAACCCAGTCTTACTCTGGCAATGCAGGCGAGCTCATGATACATGGAGGTCAGTGCTTCAGCATGACGGCCTCGCCGGCGTTCTGACAGGCGTTCCGAGATATTACTCTTCGTTTCCTCAGGAACTGCCAAGGAAGAAATGAGGATGATGCAGCTTGGAACTGTTGCTGCAGAATACATAACACACGCACAATGAATCACTGAATCCACACTCTGACCTCTGTAGCTTGTGCCACTATGACAGTGTGTGACAGCTTCCCATGGGAAGGGAAATCTATGCAAATGTAGATTAAAAATAGTAAAGCATATTTTAAAATTTCCTTTGACTTATGAATTTGTGATTTTCAGAAGGATAAAAGCATGGAAGCTATGAACTAAGTTCAGGTGTAATGAAAAAAAATGTGACTTCAAAAATGAGATCTGCTTACATCAGAACTGGGATTTACCATCTAAACACAAACTCTGATCGATCAACAATCTCACAACCGTTGTTTCTATGAGTGGACTCTTCATCTTTTTACCTCAAATTTACATCAAACTACCTACAAATCATCAAAATGTGTCAGGTCATTTCTAAGCTTGATTTTATACCTTGTTCAGCTAAAACCATTATATGTACAGTGGCTCCTAAGAATGCAAATTAAAATATCTGACATTAAGGGAAATAAATTTTACCAACAAAATCAGGTAGGCCTCTGACTTCCTCAGCTGCCTTTTGAGATGTTGTGGCTTCTCTGAAACAGAAAGAGAATAAAGCTTTGATTTGTACTAAATATGTAAGAGGTGGGACTTGCAATAGGTATGATATTCAATTAAATTAGCAAAATGTAACATTTAAGTGAACATAAGCATCATTCTAACTTCAAAGAATATGATTCAAAGAATCAATGTTGCTATTTCTGAGATGAATTGAACTGAGTAATTATCTAGTGTGGGTTGATCATTCAAATCTATTATGATGGCATAAAAGAAATAAATGCTAGATTCAATATGTGTAAACTATAAAGACATACATGCTATCTCAAAAAGGTATAAAACTATGAACTGTGAAGTCAGAACGAGCAAGAAATGTGGAGAAAGCTTTTTTTCTGCCCACTGCTCTTCCCGTCAGCTGGGGCACTGTGTTTCTCCTTGAGAGAAGTGAGAATAAGGGTGACATTCAGCAGAAGGGTCAGGGTGAAAAGGATGGACGCACTAATTTCTTTTCTTGCTCATTACATAATCATTACTGCATCATCATGTAAACCATTAACATAGTTTAAAGTATAGTTCAAAAACATGTGTCAGGCTGGGCTTATATCTAGATTGCTTTGAACAAAAAAGACATAAAATTTCTTTTTAAAAGAAAAGCCATACAATATGTATGCCATTGCAAATACTAGCTTGTTAATCTGCACTTTAACAGGCTGCAGCTCATTATACTCAATTTACATGTGGCAAGGAGACAGTCTATTACAAGTCGTTAGCGCTGTGACCAAGAATTCAGGAGTGTCTTGCTCCCAGTACAAAATCTTACAACTTCATACCTATGGCCATGAACATGTAATTGGGTTTTTATGCTTCTGTTCTCTACCTGTACAGCGGTGGTTTTTCTGTAGAGTCATCGTAAGGTGTTCTTTCAACCCACGTCTGCTGGTAACATGGTAGTAGCCTGGCATCAGTAGAAGCTTCCAAATCCCTAACCAAAGCGAGCCTTTTACTCTCTACAGAAAACCTAGTTTTGTTCCTTACTTCATCCAAAGAGTGGACTAAGCGGACCTTCAAAGAACCATAACCAAAACGGTTAGAATTCTTTCCAACCTACTGAACACAGAATAACAACAAAAATAATTGATAAAAACAGTGGGGGAAAGGTGGCAGAAGAGAAAGGTAAAATAATGAATGCTACTTGGCATGTGCATAACAATTTTCATCCAAGGCTGTTTTCAAAGTGAGAAAAAAAGAGATATCCCTTTCCTCAGAAAGGAAAACTGAAGGAAACTGGACTCTGCCTTGCTTATGGTTACAAGGAAAGTCAACAGGAGAGGCAGAAATGCCTGAATGTGGCTTATTATGCCTCTTACTTTATCTTCAGATGCTGGGTTATAATTATGATCATTCTGCCTTCAGTTAATATATCCCGATACACGATGGAGACGCAGGAACACCCACGGATATATTAGAAAGCATATGCTGAACGTAACACAATTATTTTCTAATAAAAGAAACAAAACCCAGAAAGTTCGAAACTGACCTCTGATTTAAGCTCACCACTTTAACAGCCCGCAAAAAACTGACCAACAGAATGAACTCATTTGGCTTTTACCCCTTTCTTTTCTTTCTTTTTTTTACCTCATCCTCAAAGATCTGTTTGTAGACTTTCCCTCTGGGCAGGAGGCGCACGGCCCCGGCCCGCTGCATGCCGTCCAGGCCTGCCTCCAGGAGAACCGCAGCTGAGGAGCTGGGGGGCCAAGGGGAGAGACATAAAACATTTCAGTTCGGCGAAAGTTCTCCCTCCCGGGTGAAACTACACGCCTTACCGCACGCTTCCCGCTCTCCGCTACCGCAGGGCGAAGCGTTCGGATGATTTAAAAATAGGTGTGTGAGGATTTACCGGTGTTTGAGGCTCCCCCCCCGTCCCCTCATGTCAGCCGAGGTGGGCGCGGGCCGCACTCACCTCAGCCGCGAGCTCGCCGACGGAGGGGGGGGGGAGGCGTGACGGGGAGCGCGTCGCGTTGCCATGGCAGCGGGGAGGGGGCGTGGCCTAGTCAAACCACGCCCCCTATGGGCTCCGCCCCCGGGGCGGGAGGCTGATCCCGGGGCAGGGACCGGTCCCCTCCACAGCCACCGCGGCACCGGCAGGGCTTCGGGGGAACCGGAGACAACATGAGAAGGAACTTCTTTACTTTGAGGGTGGCAGAGCCCTGGAAGAGGCTGCCCAGGGAGGTGGTGGAGTCTCCTTCTCTGGA
>JAOXNO010000008.1:1459611-1471315 GCA_028565335.1 Limnodromus scolopaceus
AGGGAGGTGGTGGAGTCTCCTTCTCTGGAGACATTCAAACCCCACCTGGACACGTTCCTGTGCAACCTGCTCTGGATGGACCTGCTCTGGCAGGGGGTTGGAGGAGATGATCTCCAGAGGTCCCTTCCAACCCCATGTGATTCTGTGACATGAAACTAAACGTGAGCCAGTCCAAAGCCAACAGCACCCCGGGCTGCACCCCCAGCAGTGTGAGGGAGGGGATCCTGCCCCCCTGCTCCCCCTCTGGGGAGACCCCCAGATGATCTTCAAGGTCCCTTCCAACTCAAACCATTCTGACTCTATAAAATAATAACAATTATTACAATAAACCAACCAGAAGGTGTTTCTTTGGGATAGGAAATTTAATTAAGAAACATACAGCAGGGTGGTGGCTGTTAGAGGTTGGGAAACAGGGGCAGCGACTGCCCCGCAGGTGGGATTCCTCAGGCGATGCCTCCCCCCCGGCAGCACCACCCCAGCAGCTCCCACAGCCCCCCAGGGACCCCCCCTCAAGGAACAACCCACAGGGACCAGTTCTCTCACTCTCACTATAAACCAGCTTTTTTCAAGTCCTCTGGCAGAACCCGGCCTTTCTTGCGGGCCCTGGCTTTCTTCTTCTCTATCCGATCCTTCTTCTTCTTCTGGATGTTCTTGCGACGCTTCTCCTGCCGCTGTTGCATCTTCTCCACCACTCTCTCCGTCCGCTTCTCCCACTGCCGCTGGCGCTGCGCTTTACGCTTCTCCTTACGCTTCAGAGCTTCTTTCAGACGCTCCTCATCGTCACGGATCTTCACCCCTTCTGCCTTATAGAGAACGTTTGTCCATTTCATCTTGTTCTCCAGCTCCTGGGCTTTCTTTTGGTCCTTATCCTTGAGCTCCTCCAGCTTGTTCTTCCTGGTCTCCAGCCTGCTCAGCAGCTGCTTGTAGTTTTTGCCCGTCAGAGGAGTGATGTTGCCTTTCACCGCTTTCCTCTTCTCTTTCTTCTTCTGGACCTTGTTCAGCTCATTCTCTTCATGGACTTCAACCCTGTTAAAGACAACCTCAGCTGTGCTCTCCTCCTTTTTGCTTTCTGGCTCTACCGGTACCTCCTCAGTTTCCTTCTTCTCCATTTTTGCCTTCATCTTTAACTCCTTCCTTCGGCGCTTCTTTCTCTCTCTCTCATACTTCCTTCGCTGTCTCTTCTCCAGGACTGCAGGGGGCAATTCTTTGGCATCAGCCTAAGAAGAAGGGACATGTATCAGGAGCCTTAATGGGATAAAGCACAATTAAAAGTGGGATGTCCTCAACTTCCTGATTTCAAACTTCTCCTAAGAAACGCACTACTTGTGACGAGAAGCTGCGGGCTCAGCTTTTAGAGACACTAAACACAGCAAAGGCATTTCAAAGCCTCTATTCTCTCTCAACACCCCGTAGCTATGTTCCTGTTCAGGCTCTTAGTGCTCTTCTCTTTCCTACACCCTGCCAAGAGCCATGCTCTCCTCCAGGCCCCACCTTTTCTCATGTGTTTTTCCAGAGCACAGAAGGAATACTATGGATGCTTCCTTAGGATACTACAGACGCTTCCTTAGGAGGTAGAATTAGCTCAGACCCTGTAAGAACTTGTCCCCACATCCCTCGGGAGGCTAGGGACGATTTATATTGCATAAACACACATATGGATATGTACTAAGAGTTCTCATACTTGTCCAGAAGCTTTTTTAATCTTCTCGTGCAGTCTCTGACGCAAGAGATTAATTGCAGAAATAGAAGGGGAATCCAGCTCACTTTTGCTCCCTGAAAACGAGAAGAAAAGAAAAACACTGAAAAGGCAGCACCAGCTAAACAGAACTTTCTGTGGCTACAGGAAAAGCTCTGAGAACTCTTTAGATGCTGTGAACAGAAGAAGAGCAATTCTAAAGAAACCAAGAGTTTCTATTTCATTGGTTCCTTTAGAATTCCCCCTTTTCTATTCATACTGTCCCTCAGCACAGCCAGCCAGAGTGGCCTGGCATGCCCTATGGCTGCCCAACAAGCCCAAAGAGAAGTGCCAAACTAGTGTTAACAAAGACACCAAGGACATCTTTTCTTCATCATCAGGCTTTTCAGATTCATAATGGAAAGCTGGCCTGGCATGACAGAGACTGCACCCACACAACAACCCCCAGAAGTTACCCAAATGCATAAAAAGTTTCCAATTCAGGCTAAATACAATTTCCAGAGAGCCACTCAGTGGTGGTGTTACAAATGTACGTACATGCGCAAAAGCTTTTAGGGCACATGGAATAAGCAAAGATGTTCTCAATTCAGCTGAACTTCTTAAAGGCTTTCCAAACCATACTCATCTGAAGCAGCTGAAAAGCAGTCACGTCAGTTCAGGGAACTGTAACCAGACCGTGGCAGTGCTGGTATTCTTACCTGTAACCAAACTCTCATTTCTGCTCTGTGTAGCACCCTGTGGAGATGATTTGCTGGCTTGAGGGGCTGCTTTTTGTCCTGGAGTAGGTTTCTTGGTGTTAGAGACCACCTGTTTGACTGAAGAACCATTCACCTTCTCAGCTTGCTTCCCTGGCTTCTTCCTCTTCTTTTTCTTGGGCTGCCTGTCAGCATCCTTGGGCTGACCTGGCTTAGACACTAGAAAACAAAAGATAAATCACACAAACAACTCTCTCTACAACTACCTGAAAGGAGTTATAGTAAGGTGGGGGTCAGCCTCTTCTCCCAAGTTACAAGCAAGCAAACAAGACAAAACAGCCTCAAGTTGCACCAGGGGAGATTTAGGTGAGTATTATGAAAAATTTCTTCACCAAAAGGGTTATCAGACATTGGAACAGGCTGCCCAAGGACGTGGTTGAGTCACCATCCCTGGAGGTATTTAAAAGACAGGTAGATGTGGTGCTGAGGGACATGGTTTAACGGTGGTGTCGGCAGTGTTATTTTGATAGTGGGACTCGATGATCTTAAAGGTCCCTTCCAACCTAAATGATTCTATGATTCTATTTTAGATAAAACAGGACAACACTACATTCCCACTTCATAACAGTCAATTATTACTGAAGACTGAAGTTCCACCATTGCAATGCCATATCCCAATCTTCAAAAATTCCATAGTTTCGATGTATTTAAACAGAGCCAAACAGGCCCGCACACTTCACCGCAGTCCCAGTTCTCCCACACCCAATCACCACGTGTACAGAAACGCTCAGAAGCCCCGTGTTTCAGAAGAGATTGGTTTTTTTCTGGAAAAACGGCACATGCACCGCTCCAGGCCGAGCACCCGGCGGTGATCCAGACCTCCCCGCACACCGGCCGGGAGGGACAGGAGCCCAATCGCCGCAGCTCCATTACCGAATTTCCTCTTCCGCGACTCCGGGGAGCGCTGCACATCGACCTTCCTCGCCAAGGCCTGCAGGTAGGAGTCCTGGGCGGCCAGGCTGGCCATGGTGGGCGGGCTCCGGTCCCTCAGCGCCGGCAGGCCCCGGAGCCCCGGCTCAGCACCGGGCGCACCGTTCCCTCCTCACGGCATGCAAGAGCCGGCAGGAAGTGGCCTCAGCGCGCCGCGCAGGAAGTGACGTCACCCACCCGCGCCGTTCCCCGGTACCACCGGGGGGAACACTCCGCTGGTCCCCGGCCCCAGGAGGCTCCGGTCCGGAGGCCACAAGCCCTTATGGGCGATGAGCATGGCGGAAGAGGAAGAGCCGACCCCGTTCCGCCTTCCGGAGCGCGGCCGGTTGAACGGTACGGTCCCGGGGGCACCGGGACCCGCTGCAAGGAACGGGGGTGTCTCCAAAACCTCGGGAGAGGGGGTCACTCGGCCTAGAGCACGCTCAATATCGACATATTTTCAGAAGGTTGAAAAAAAAAAAAAACGCTTTAAAAATTATAGAAAGGAGTTAGTTTTATTAAACCACCTAATTACAAAAAAAAATATTAAAAATAATAAAATAAATGGAATGGAAGAAAAAATAAAACCAAAATTACAGCGAAATTCACATCTGAAGAAGCGAGGCGTTACAGCAGAAGGATGGGGGAGCCTGGACCCTCTTCCCCGCAGGGGCTGGGGCAGAAGCGCCGCTGCGGGGAAGGGCGGGAGCCACCGACGGGCACAGGCAAAGCACCCACCGCGGGTCTCGGGGAGGAAACGCAGAGTCCCCGAGTGTCTGTCCCTGCTCCGAGCACCCCAGCCACCTCCAGAGCATGAGACAACACCGTTACCCAGCGTCAAGGCTTCACGTCAGCTCAGGCCGCGTTAATGGAAGGTTTCTGTGTAAACGACTGGAAAAGGAACTGGACTAACTAAAGGGTGTCGCTGCTTCGGAAAGCGGCGTCGATGCTTCAGTCGGATTCCTCAGTCTGCCCTTTCCTCCCCCAAAATGGAGAACACTGCTCCTCGGTAAGGGTCTCCTCCCGAACAACTGCGAGCAGAAGTCCAAGTTTGTGAAGCACTGTGGCAGTGAAGAGTGCTGTGTAAAAAATACTGCAAGATTCTTACTCTGAGCAGAAGGGAGGTTGGCAGGTGCCGTCCTGAGAGAGCTTTAAAGCAGCCAGAACACAATAACGTTGGGAAGCAGCAGTAAAAACCCCAAAACACTCACTGCCCCCACATTTGGCTCAAGTTTATCCCAAACAAATTTGATTTCCAACACTCCAGTTTGTACTTCTGAGATATACATGGAAACAAGCTGGACTTCTAATGAGCTCTACACGTAACGATCACATAAAAGCAAATCTAACTCCTAACTTCTTAGAACAATCAACTTCATGTTTACTCATAGTGTTCTCTTAAGGGAGAGGAACACTCGTTGCAATGTCCAAGGGTGGAGAAAGCACTGTGGCCATCCAGTGAGCAGAAACCTGCAAATACAGCTCCAGTGCTTTCTCCTGACGGTGGGAGATGCTTGCTCAGTACAGCAGGTGGAAGACTTCCAGCAGCACAGTGCCACCGGGAGGAAGAGGAAGAGGTTTGGATCCTCTTCAGGAGTGCTCCGTGGGGCCGGCCCCGTGCCCGTTCACGTGAGGGTGCGATGGGGTCGAGCTCTGGGAGGTAGCAACGCTCTGCTCTGCTGCGGCAGCTGCCAGAGGCATGGAGAGGCTTTCGGGGGACAGCGTGGCAAAGTCTTGTCTCCAGTAGGCTTCGCACAGTGGAAGATCATTGCTGTCACACAGACTGTAGCTTTCCAGAACAAACAACCCCAGTGAGGAGAGACAGCAGATGCCATAAAAGAGGAGGGGAGGGAGGGGAAAGGGTGGGGGGAGCAAGACAGAAGCAAAGCATTAAGAAAATGGCAAAAAAATGCTCATGGATGTAAAAGTCTGCGTTCAGAAATTCATCTCTTGTGACTCTGACCTTCCCTATGACATCCCCTAACGGCTGGTCTTGAACCTCGTGGGCATGGCGAGGATCAGGGGAATTTCAGAGTCAAAACTTGCTACAAACTCAGAGGCCCAGTTCTAATCCAGATGCTTTAAGTCCCTGGAAAGATGTGGACTGAAGTCCTGGCACCCCAAAGATGGGAGTTCTACCAAGCGAGGCAAGGACCTCATCTGTAATTATTTTACTTGGAATTAGATCACATCCTATGTGAGGGGGAAAAAAAGTAAATCCTGCTCTAAATTGGAGGTCAGGAAAAAAGCTAGCATGATTATTTTAGGGCATCTCCCTGTCATGATAAAGAAGAAACCTATTTGCACCCTTGCCCTTTCAAAAAAGTGCTCCACAGAAGGTCTGAGTCTGCTCTTGAAGCTCCCCAGCCTGATGACAAAGTACTGATGGCTCTGACCAGTTTCAGCATAAGCTGAATTAACAGTTTTTCTGAAAGCAGCTTCCTGGATTTGACCACCATAAACTACAGAGCTGGATGAACCAGGGGGAAAGTAAGGTTTTTAAACAACTGGCTAATTATTGCCTGTGCTCTGAGGAAAACAACGTGGAAGGGCCAAAACTAAAAAGAAAAATGATGGAGGAAACTGGAACAAAACCAAAACAAATTCCAAAGAGAGGAAGGAGCTGCACACACAAGAGACACCCAAGCCAAAGTGAGCGCTGGAGCAGGAAGCAGCTTGCGTTCAGATAAAAACAAACCCAATGGGTCAAGTGATTTTCTTGTTGCAGCTTTTATTTACATTTTTAATGTATGGACTTGAATAGATGCTTTGGGAAATATTTTAAGCGTAGAAACATGAGACACTTCAAATTGCACAATCATGAAACATGTTGAGATTTAACCCCACACTCAAGACAGCTCCTGTGATCTCAGAGGAGGGAGCCATGGAACATAAACGCAAGATTGGGGTTTAGGATGAGAGAAGGCAAGCTGGACTCGGAGTTACCGCTTTGGGGAGTAAGCGCACAAAGCACTAGTTGCAAGCATCTACCTTTGAGCTCTTTTCTGGCAACATCACCCGGCTGGTTTTGCAGTAGAAGCGAGAAAGAAGCGGATACAGGTTTTACATCTGGGGCCTTTGTAAAATTCCTTGGAAGGTCACCCTTCCCTACAGTCTCCAACGCAGAGTGAAACTGGGTTCAGTTAGCAAAGACCTTCAAGACTGAACCAGAACTGACAGAAAAGTTCTGAACCATAGTTTTAGACCTCAGGTGTGGTTTCCAAGGAGAACCCAGCCACAGCATCCACCACATCTTGGCAGGTGAGTTACTAAGAAAATTTTAGCTGTGTCACAAACATAACTGCTTTTCCTGCTGCCCCAGTCAGAACAGTCCCAAAAGTCTAAGCTTCACCTCTCATGTAACACTCCTCAAAAGTCAGGGTGAATCAGCAGCCACTGCACAGCCCACAAAAGCATGGGCCAGCCTCCTCTCTGTCCTCAGTACACAGAGGGGACTTCACTGTTGCCCTCAGGACATACAGCCCGGTCCGTGTGCAGAGGAACAGCTCTAGAGAACTACCTGAACACAGGGACTGAAAGCAAAAATTCCTTCAGAACAATCTACTCAGCTTTAGTTTCATGAACCTGCTTTCAGGTCTCCTCAAATCCAGCCTGTACCCATAAAAAATCCTAGCACTGAAACCTGCCCCTACACCTGAGGCACATCCTAGAACCTCACTACGGTCAAGGGGCTGCATCCTAAGCCCCTTTAACACAATGGCAGTGACAAACGCTGGGCAGGAGACAGTCCCGACTGGCTTTTCGTAGTGGTTGGGAACAGTGCACAGGGACCAAACAAGCTGCACAGTGCAGGGCAGCTCTCAGCTCTGCAGCACCCAGAGCTGTGCTGCGCCAGGGAGATCACTTTTCTACAGCCTTCCCTGGAGGGACGACCTAAAATAAACTAACCAGTCACCTTCAGGGAAACTGCAGCGTGGGAGAGCCGTCTGGAATCCATGTCCTGCCCCCATGGGATTGCACACCTCTTTAAAAATTCTGTGGGATTAAGGCCCATGAGAAATTAACAGATGGTGCAGAGAAGCAACCCCAGCTGGACTCCCAGGAGAGCACAGAATGCCCATCTGTGGGCAAACCAGCTATTGCATTTACAGCCATTTAGACATGATTATCACTCAAGACATAACAAAAACCCTTTTTCCCCCACACTAGGCAATAAAGTTTCATTAAAAATATTTTAGTGTTCTAATTATAAAAGGATTTTCAACAAATCACTGTTTCTATATTTATACAATTTCTTTGGTGCAGAAAAAGACAGGAAAGAACACAGGAAGGGAGTAAGTGCTAAAAGCAAACGACATAAGTGCTACATGATAACAGGTTTCAGTGGAGGGATCGTAGCTCTGTAGAGTCAACAAGTTTCCTACTTTGTGACCACTCATAAGAAAGAGAATGAAGGCAAATCTGTTTAGTGTATGCCAACATTTGTGCTTAGATTTTCAGTTACAAAGGGTTGCTTTACTCGGCATCTGGTGCTAGACCGGTGACCAGACCATGCCAGCACGGTCAGAACCCCTCAGCCCAGAAGTTAAAGCTACTGACACACAGTGGTGGCAGTCTGGTGACAGCGTGAGGGAAGCACGCCTGGCACACGTGAGGCACTATCATCCCACACCGCATGGTTTTGGATACAGCTCACTGCTACACTCTATACAGCCTATGTAGTGGATGCACCTTGACTGCTGCTTGGCTTTGCAACCATCCCTCGCCAATCCTGAGATATTTCTACGATCCCTTGCTACCCCTCAAAAAAAGTGAATAAAGTTTGAAAAATAACTGTAAACTTTTACCTCAAGTTTTCTTCCAATGTCGTAGCAGTTCCTAAGCTATGTCATATGAATATATTTTTATTCTTAAAATACATACATTACCCATAAATAATGGCCTAACTTCCAAAGATATTGAGCAATTAAGGTTTTAGTTGACTTAGCTGGCGTTATAAACATTCAGCATTTTTAGAAAGAAGAGAAAGGCAAAAATAGAAAACCTGGTCACTAAAAGTTTTGAAAAGTTAAATTTCTGTTTAGAAGTCATAGCATTATTGCACTGACTTCACTTAACTTGGACAGTGCAGCCAAAATAATCATAGAATGGTTTGGGTTGGAAGGGACCTTAAAGATCACAGAATCGTCAGAGTTGGAAAGGACCTTAAAGATCATCTAGTTCCAACCCCCGATCAGGTTCTCATTTGTTTCCTCCTGCTTTCATTTACTGCTTCATCAACTAGAAGTGCTGGAGTGCATGACAGAAAAAAAAAAAAAAATAAAGTGTCTGAATTCTCAAAAGCCTGTTTTCTAAGAGTCTTTTAAAAATACTAAAAATCTCACAAATCACTAATAAGTCTTCTTTAGAAAATCCTATCATAATACTTCACAATTCAATGAAACGGAGCATGTCTTTTTTGCTCATTTCAAATGTTCACCCCAACAGGATACCAAGTAGCCGGGGCAGTGGACTACGAGGGAAAAGGCACACTGTGTAACCAAGTCACTTGTAAAGAACCCACCATGAAGACACGGTGATCTCATCTAACATCAAGACCCAGCTCAGCAAGCCAGTCTCTCCAGGGACAGAGAGAGGGGCTCCTCCAGAGGGATACTCAGACAGAAGCCCATACCTCCAAAGAAATTCATCTCCTTTTACAATGATCACAAGGGAAGCCTAAGCAAATTATCTGTCAAATCTACCCAACTATAGCAAGCACCTAGAGTTGGATGCTGTGAATACCTCCTTCACCATGACATTTATACCCTGTAGGATATCTACAAGGAAAAGGCAGTTGCTTTAGCTGCAGAAAAAGAGTTTGACCTAATTAAAAATAGGACCGAAATTTTGTTGGGATCATCCTCAAGACCTATACTCTATGGACTACTTGTTTGTCTGGACTAACTACCCCAAAAGGGCTGGAGTAATAAGGCAGAAGTCCACTGCCCTATTTGTACCTGGAAGAGTAATATTCTTCTTCTAGCTCGTACAGGTCAATGGAGATCTCATCCCGTAGTGCAATCAACTTCTTGTCACATTCCTCCTGCAAGCTTCTCAGCTGCTGGTTGCGCTGGTTGATAGCTTCATTCACAGAAGGGAAATCATTGAGGATCAAGAACTGCTTCAGGTCAGACACAAGTTTCATCAGGGACTCACCAGCTCGGACCTTGTAGCAGGGAGAAAGAACAGAGAGTATAACAAAACAGCACCTTGCTCCAATTCTAAAACAAGATCTCCCAAGCTGCTCCTTCAGCCCAAGCCTTGAATAAAGTCCATGTTATGTGAGGATTCTGACAGAAGCCTGTAGCTGACAAGCCAGGCTACCCAGCCTTCCCCCTAGAGCAGGGATTCACCCAACAGCCACCCCAATTATCAGGTTACTTTTCCAGCAGCAGCCCTCGTGAGTGTTATAAAGGCTTCCCTAGATCCAATAATGAACCCAAGAGTACCCAAAGGACATGCTGCCCACCAATTGGCACAGCAAGGTGCTACTCACAATGTTTGCAGCTCTGACATGCATCTCATAGTTATCTTGTTCACCCTGGGTTGCTCGAGAGACTTGAGTTTCATCCTCAATCTAAAGAGAGAAGTATACATATCCACCTTTACATCCTAAAATCATGACACATGATTACTACACCATAAGGCATCTCATTTCAGTTAAATCCACACCTAGAGTCTCCAGGGCCACCTCTGCACTTTCGAGACACTTGCGGATCGTCTTTGCTACCTTCCCCGTTTGCTTCTGTGGTTCTCTCCCGTTCAGTAGCACCGCCTGGCTGCACGCAGCGGGGAGGCAGGGAGACCAGCAACAGCCGAGGAGAACTAACAGCCGCCCACCATGAAGAAAGAAGGAAGGAACCCCCTTCCCTCACAGCCACCCGCGGGGGAACCGGGAGAAAGGTCCCCCCGCCGCCCTTCCCCCAGGGGCTCGACCTCCCCTCAGGGCCGCTCCCTCTTCCCTCAAGGGCCTCGTTCTCCCCTCGCAATCGCCCCCTCATCCCTCAGGGGCCTTGCTGCTCCCCCACAGGCCTTATTTCCCTCTCACAGCCGCTCCCTCTCCCCTCAGAAACCCCTGTGTCTCCTCAGAGCTGCCCCCGGGGAAAACCCGCCCCTCTCCCCTCAGGAGACCGGGCGCTCCAGCGGGCGCGGGGCCCTCCACTCTAAACTCGGCTTCAGCCCAGGCCCACCTTGGCCGTCTTGATGATTTCGGTGAAGTTGTCCATGATGGACTTAACATCATCCTTGAGGCGTTTGTTGTAGGACTGCAGCAGGGTCTCTTTACTCTGCGGCAGCACCCTCTGCTGCGCCATGGCAGCCGCAACCCCGGCCACCACTCCCCCCTCACCCTGCTCCTTCTCGATCCCCCGGGCTCCGCCCCCCCTTGCGCGCGACGCCGCCGTCCTCTCGCGAGATGTGGCAGCGCTCTCTCGCGAGACGTGGCGCCGCATAGATATTTCCCAGCATGCGCTGCTCTGTCTTTCTCTTCCGCGGTCCAAGATGGTGAGCAGCGGTGGTGGGTGCGGGGTGGGGGCTGGGGCCATCTGTCGCCATCCGCTCCCATCGCTGGGCCGCGGCCCGGCGGGGAGCACCCACTGGGTTCTCGCCGGTCCCGGGGGGTCGGTGGAGGGGTGTTTCGTGCCCGGTTTGCGGGGCCCGGCGCTCGTCTCGGGAAGGTCCGGTCTGGGCCTATTGGAGAGCGGGGCTGCGCGGCCGGGCCGCAGCGCTTTTCTCGGTGTAGGGGGGGCGGATCCCGGGCCGGGCTCGGTGGCCGGTAATCCGCCGTGGGGGTGTCGGGGGGCGCGGGGCTGGGAAGAGCCGGCCGCCCCCTGGGCGATTGTTGGCCGGCTAGAGGAGAGAATAGGCGGGTTTAAACGGGCTCTCCCTCCGGGAGGTCCATAAACCACCTAAAGCCGCAGCGAAGGGTTTGCCTCCCTGGCGGAACGAGGCGGGGCTGGGAGGCGGCCGGCGGGGGAGAGAGATGCGTTCCCCAGATGGGCTGAAATTTGTTGAGAACCCGAGTGTCAGAGGCAAAAGAAGGAAGAACATGTTTCTCCCTTTCAGCCGAAAGGAAAGAAGGCCAAGGGCAAGAAGGTGGCACCAGCCCCTGCTGTAGTCAAGAAGCAGGAGGCCAAGAAGGTTGTTAACCCCCTCTTTGAGAAGAGGCCCAAGAACTTTGGCATTGGTGAGTAGGTGGATATTGGGCTCTTCACTCAAGAGTCTTCTGTTTTATCGGCAAATCATAGAATGGTTAGAGTTGGAAAGGACCTTAAAGATCATCAAGTTCCAACCCCTCTGCCCTGGGCAGGGACACCTCCCACCAGACCAGGTTGCTCAAAGC
>JAOXNO010000008.1:1480858-1498469 GCA_028565335.1 Limnodromus scolopaceus
CCGGCCCCACTCCCCTCAGTCCTCACCTGGCCCCGGCGCTCCCGCAGCAGCCGCGGCCCGGCGCGCAGCAGCAGCCTCCCCGTCGCCATGGCAACGCCGCCACCGCTCCCCGCGCCGCCTCCGGCCCACACAGCCCCGGCGCGGGCGGGCCCCTCTCTAGCCGCCCCTCTCTATGGTGCCGGCTGCTCCCCCGGCGGGGCCGGCACCGGAAGGGGAGGTGAGCTCCTCTCTGGCCGCGCCTCTCTATGGCGGGGCCGGGTCCCGCCGGCGGCGTGGCCATGGCTGACGTGCCCGAGGAGGAGCGGCTCTTCCTGCGGCAGCACCCGCTCCTCAGCCTCGTGGAGCCGGGCAAGGTGGGGACGGGGGCCGGGCTGTGCGAGGCTGAGGGGTTCGTGAGGGGATGCCGGGGCCGCCCTCGCAGGGGGGCCATGAGGGGGACCGGGGCCGCCTCCCTAAGGGGTTGGTGAGGAGATGCCGGGGCTGCGTCCCCTGAAGGGGGCCGCGAGAGGGGACGAGGCCGGTCGGTAGCAGGCCGGGGAGGGTACCCCGGCAGATGGGCTCGGCCCCGGAGAGCTCCCTGGCCTAGAGGCCTTTCTCCCGCCGTGGCAGTCAGAGGAGGGCCGGGGAGGGGGACGCTGGTGGGAGCTTGAGGTCTCTCCTGCCCTCCCCAGCGCTGGGGTAATCCCCTGGGCTTCGCTGAGCCGAGGTCTCTTTTCCTCAGGTGAGATGCAGGCTGACAGGCCACGAGATGCCGTGTCGGCTGTCGGAGCTGCAGGCTTATACTAACGGCAAGAGGTACCAGCGGCTGATAAAGACAGCCAGAGAGTTTGACTATGGCAAGTTTGAGCCCCATATAGTGCCCAGCACAAAGAATCTGTACGTATTTTTCCTCTTGCATGTTACGCTTCACGCTTGTTCAATCTCAGACATGAAGTGCTCGAGCTTTCTTGAGTGTTTATGGTGTTGGGGAGGCTGGGAAAGTCTTTATAAACTCTTTATCAACTTTGAGCACAGTGCTTGTAAGTGAAAAGTTATTAAGTAATAGCGTACTTAAGTTCTGTTGCTGGCTCTTTTTGTCTCTCTGTGTCTGTCAGACACCAGCTCTTTTGCAAACTGACTCTCAGACACATCAACAAGTTTCCAGAGCACGTGCTGCGTCATGTCCAAGGGAAGCGCTATCAGAAGGCCCTAAAAACATGTAAGTGGCTTTTCTGAAGATACAACCAGCTGATTTTTTTTCCCCTGAGCTGCTGAGGTTCCAGTACCTGTACGTGAAGGAAAGGGATCCATTTTCTCTAGATTGACAGTAATGTACCGTTGTTGCTGTGTGTGCTGGGAAGGAGGATCCCACGTATAAGGAGCAATTGGCCTCTAGCAAATACTTTGGAACATCCTTACTTGAAAGGAGTGGTTCTAAAGCTTCCCCAGAGAGGGTGGGTCACACATCCAGCACTGTCTCTGTGTTGACATCTTTCCCGTCTTTCATGGTCCGTAGTATTGGTGTAAATGATAGGAATATATATTAGAGTTGGAGCTCAACATACTTTTGAGTTGCATTTAACATAAGCCAGAGCTGGAAATGACTATGGTGACTGGGTGGCCTTGCTCAGTGCTGCCCCATCGCACTGTTAGATGAGGAGTGCCAGAAGGAAGGAGTGGAGTATGTCCCTGCCTGCCTGCGACACAAGAAGCAGCAGCGGACGCAGCACGCTGATGACCAAATGAACGGGAGCAGGCAGCCCTACAGAAAAGAGGAATTCTGGGAGCCAAAGTCCAGCGATGAGGACGGAGAGGAGACAGACGACAGCATGAGTGACCTGTACCCACGTGAGTAAGAAAGTTGGTATCATCTGTATCCTGAAAGGAGTTTGTTGTTATCCCGGCTTCTTCATGCTGCTCCCATGCTGGAGGTGTGTGACTTCCATCCAGTTGGGGCTTCTTGGGTTTGGAAAAGCTTACCACCACCAAATCAGAAATAACAGTTATCACTAAGAAATAACCAGAGTTGGATCACATCAGGTGTGAGGGGAGGGATACCAGATATCAGATCCACTGGGATTTGCTGCTTTAGGTATCTCTACTTTCCTTGTTTCTCAGCAAATCCTTGAGTCTGAGAGAAGCGGGTCGGGCCGTTGTGCTGACGTACATCTGGAGGCGCTGCCTTGCTGCAGGCGTGTAACACACAGTCAAACCACAGCACCCCCTTGGCCCAAGGGGTCCCAGAACAGGGCTAGTGACAGCACCAGGCATGTTTCTAATAAAACACCAGCGTGTTTATTTTCAAAGTATTTCAGCAGTTACGCGTATATGCTCAGAGACTGGAAATAGCTTGGCAAATCACCTCTGAGATGCCTTCAAAGTAAGATTAGGCGGAGGCAGAGCCTATCTGCACAGGGAATTCATCCTGAGCTAAACCTTTGTATTTTAGCTGCACTCTTCCCAGAAAAGAGCCCGACAGCTCCACAAACCACAAAGGGCAGCGATGACTTTGCAACAGACAGCGAGGATGAGGGGGCCAAGCAGAACAGTGACGTGAATGGAGAGGCCGGTGGAAGACTGGATGTTGGCAGAGGCGTTGGCAACAAAAGGGGAAAGGTGGGAGTCCCACTGCCGCGTGCAGCGGGGGAGCGGGGGACCAGGATCCCATCCTGTAGGTGTCTGTCTGATCTGTTCTCATCTGAGAACCAGCAGAAGGTGCAAAGCTGTTCAGGAGAATAGACTTTCCCCGTGTGCCAGCCACCGACTCGCATCCTGTGAGGTGTGAATTACTCCCAGTAAATGTTTATCCTGTCTGTGGTAACTAGGGATGTTCCTGCCTGTATAAATAGCTCATCTTTGGTGGGATCCTGCTGCACGCTCTCTTTAACAGGGAAACTGAAGCGTGTCTTGTGGGTTCTGGAATCTCCTTGTACACACATAAACACAAGTTAAACCCTTTTGAAGTCACAGGGTCCTTCTAGACCCTTTTTCTGCCTCTTTTTTTGGAGCTGGGCAGGTCCTGCCTTCCAGGACGTAACCTGGTCCTTCTGAATTTGGAAAGCAGGTAAATGTTATATATGTAAAGATGGATAAAAACTTAACTCTCTAAGGCAGCTCCCGAGGGAGGGGCTGGACCATCTACAACTTGATCAAACTGGGAAGTGAAAGCTGGCTGAAGTTTAGGTTCATTTCTCTGAGGAGACCATCACTGTCTGTATCCAATGAAACCACCTCCCTGTCAGAGAAAGGGCTACTAACCTGGAGGACAGGGCAAGGAGAGATCCTGGCTGGCAGTGACCAGGGCTGAGCTGTTGGTAAAGGAGACCACCCTCAGTTTCTCTTCAAGCTGCCTTGGGCAGGGCTGGATTTGGGCTTGGAAAAAAGCTGATTAAGTTCTTTTCTCTACAGAAACAGTCAGGCCCTTTAAAGAAGAAATTCAAGAGTCATCATCGAAAACCCAAGAACCTCAAGAAAGCAACCAACGGCAAATAAATTTTATGATAAATACGTGGCCTGAAGCCTGTTGTATAACAATTCTAGAGGGTGCAGAAAGCTGGCTGAAGTGTTTGCCTGTTCCATGAACAGTTACAGCTGAGGAGGAGAATAGGGGAGTGGAATTCAGTTGTGTTCTAACAGCCTCGAGCTACCCCCCCACCACTATAGGAAGGATGATGGCTGTAGGGAAATACAGGTGGCCCAGGGCTCAGATCTCTGTGGAAAGATGATTTTCAGTAGGTGGGAGAGAAAGCACATGAGACCACTAACCAGCATTTCCAGGTAACCCATCTGGAGTGTCACCAGTCACACACGCCAAGTGGATACAAAGATGCCATTGTTTTATTTTGATTGTTTCCAAAAATCAAAACATTTTCAAACACAACTAAGGTACAAAATACAGCATAAAATGAGAATTTATACTTATTTCTTTTTTTCCACATAGAAAGCAAAAATATATTCAGAATGAATTCCAGAACACTTTGCAGAGCCAATTGATAGCTGACATCCTGCTTGTGGGAGCTTCTCAGCCACAGGGAGAGGTCACTGTATTTTTTTGGAGATGCATGAATACAGCAGTGTTTGTAGGAAACCAAAATCTTCTGCATCAGGACTCACAGTAAGTCTGCATATTGCGCTGCCTAGAAATACCTTATAATGCCCTCTGCCTAACTGGGCCCCTTTAATACCAAAATATTTCTGCTGCAAGGGACAGTATTGGTTCCTTTTCTGGGGTCTTTTGTTGGAAAGGGGACTTGATTTTCACAGAGGAAACCAGTCGTTATTTCAGACTAGTCCATCATCCAACTCCACAGTTAGACAGGACACAAAGGAGTTAAGAAAAAAAATCAACTGAAAGGCTACTTACAGGAGTTGTTTCTGTCATTCCATTTATAAATACTATGAACATCAACAGCAGTTAAGCTATCCGAGAACAGCTGCCTTGATGTAGCCTAAAACCGTTCTAGGACCTGCAGTGAAACTGAGGAAAAAAGTATCCTGTGCTGTGTATCCATAACAGAAAGGACCAGATTGTTTTGCTGTGAAGAGACAGGCACACTGAACGCTTGAAGTGAAAACTTCTCTTGCAAAACCTTTTTAAACAGAGAGCCTTCTATCTATGTGACCCGAACTGAAACGCTGGCTTCCCCTCCCATCTACCCCCATGTACGAATTCGTTTCCTTCAGCAGCAGCACATCTTGCTATTACATAGGCTATTTTCCCCCTAAGGTTATGAAATCTGGTTTAACATTCATCAGTGCTCTTCTATTTGTCATCAGTTCTTTCAGCCTAGTTTTCTTTCTTAAAATGCAACCGTTAAGCTGAACTGTTCAGGTTAGTGTCCTTACCAGGAGACCCTGGTAAATAGCTCCTGCTGGAGGTGTTCAGCTGAAAAACTCCTTGAACAAACAGCTGAGCAGCTTTCTCAAGGGAGACAACAGTGCAAGGAATCAAGGTAATGGTAGCAAGTTGGTAGGGCTGGTGCTTTCTAGAATCCTTTCATTAACTAGTGAAACAGGTTCACCTAGTTGACTAGCAGAGGACAAACTGCCTCCTCTGAGCAGCACTAAGCATGTTCATGGCACAGAGGTCGTGGCACTGAGAAGTGAGAACAGGGCCTTCCTCTCTCCTCACCATCACGCTGAGGAGTTCCTCCCTCTGAACACGCAAGTTACATCCCTGGCTGCTTATTCACCACCCAGGCTTTGCACTTGCATTCCTCAGCTATAGCCCTTTGCCTACAGAGCTGAGAACCGGGGCAGCATGGAGCTGACTTCCACATTCCACCTTTCCTCCCTACACACCTCGGGTGCAGCCCGAGAGGGCAGAGAGAAGGGGCTGTACTCGGGAGCGCAGCGCCCCAGCTCTCCCGCTGTTCAGTCAATCGGGACTTCTACAGCTGACAGACCGACAGAAGTGAATCTAAGAAGCAAAGACTACAGATTAGAAGATCGACTGCTCTCATCTTGCATCTGAGTGCAGGGGAAAAGGGGAATTTCTGCAATTCTGAAAACACTTTCACCAATAACCTGCAATTCAGATATGAATTTGGGGTATATACGGATGGAAGCTGGTTAATAGCAGAAAGGAGCTTTTATTATGGAACCTGCAGCACAACTTGGCTCCCTTCTTGGGAATTCAGGAGGGGCAACATTGGGGAAAGAATGCTGAATAAAGAGTTCTTTTGGCACAGAATTTTAACAGAATCTTACATTCTGTCTCTTCAGGAGTATCTCCCCGCTTTCCTTCTTGAAATCCGATTAGCCATACAGGATTCCCAATTAGCAATACAGGACTCTCCCTTGTTCCCACTCAAGAGGGGAAACGGGACATGTTAGAAAACCCTCTCCCTTTTCTTACCTAGAGGGGGATTCAGTTACTTTCAGGGTTTTCTTTTTGCCTTTTATTTGGGGGGCAGGAAAGACCTCCCCTCTTGTTAAGCAAAATGGAATTACAGGCCTCTGAGCAGCAAAATAACAAGTGATATTTTTTGTTTCTAATGCTGCTTTCCACCTTGATAAGCAGTGCTATAACCAGCAATGGAACTCCTTAGGCACAAGACAGTTGCGATGAGGGTGAGAAAGGGGATCCACTTTTTTAGTTATAGCTAGAACCCAACAGCACACTGAATGATACAGCTGTATCTGCTCACAGTATTTCAAATTTTAAAACATTGCTGACGTTAAAGACAGCAACTGTTCTACTGCAACTCACTGAGGCATCAGCAAAATGCAGGTTCCTTGGGTTAGTTCCAAATCTAGGAAGTTAGAATAAGCCTAGGCAACATTCCTTGAAGAAACAGGATTTTATCTATTATATTACTGGTGCCACTGTAAATCAAATTCAAAACATCTGTGCCTTTAACAGGAAGGGGGCATGTACGTGTAAAATGCTGGCAGTTTTTGTTGAATCCATAGAGAATCAGTTCTGGACTTAATACATTATGTCCCAAGAAGTGTTGTTATTCCTGTTACCACTCTTTTTTCTTCTCATCCATGGAGACTCCACCAGGGCCCAGTGCAACCACGAGGAGGAGCCCTCCAATTACAGACATGGTCTGGAAGAAATCGTATTTGAGGAAGTCGTGCATAGGCTTGTAGGCTGGGACGGTCCAGAAGGCATTGAAGTAGATGTTGATGCCAAACAGCCAAATGACTAGAGTCAAGGCAGCCAGCTTAGTCTTGAAGCCAATTGCCACCAAGATAATCAGGGCTGTGCCCACAATGTTCTGCAGAATCTGCAAGGAAAAAACCCCACAAGTTCACATATGGGTCTTAAATGGATGCAAAAACATTGGAACAGAACATGGGTAAGTTCAGCAGAGCAAGTTGTCATGGCACAGATGATTTAATAGCTTTTCCTCAATATTAATTCTACTAAAAAATAGACTTTAATGATAAGCATTGAGTAGGTCCAGCAGCCAGCCTGGGAGCTGGTACTGTATTCTAGTTCCTTAACTAATAGTTTTATACTCGGATACTTACAGAAAAGAAGTTCATGTCAAAATGTAGCAGTGTCATGAACATGAGGACCAGCAGCACACGGCCCCCCAGCTGCATGTACTGCTTAGGAGAGCTTTCCCGCATGGTGGGGACACCAGCAAACATGCTCTTCCCTTCTGAGCGTGACTCAGCCAAAAGCAGCAGTAAGCCTCCCCCAAGGGCAAGGTTCCTACAGAAAGACAGAAATGGGGGAATAAAAACCACCCCAGATTATTACAGTTTGCACTGATATATAGATTTGAAGTTTTATCTCACAATTTCAACTCAGTAAGAATCTGCATTCTAGTGAGGAGTGACCTACTCTGCACCCTGCAATGTGTGTCTGTGTTAGATTTCACAGCTCAAACAGCAGCACCCTACACACCAACGATTTACACAAGCCTTGTAGACACGTACAGCCCACCAGAGAAATCCAGCACCCACAGCTCAGGCACAGTAGCTTAGCATGAATTTAGTTGTGTTGAAGTTATTCTGTACCTCAGGTTTAGCCACAGATGCCAACATAGTTCAGAGGTTAAATTTCAGAAAACAGAACAGCAGTACTGCTAGAAAGTTACACATTTACAGGGCTGTAGTAAGCCCAGAGTGTAGTTCCTGTGCTGCCCCTGCCCTCCCCTCAGAGGAGATGGCTGAAAAGGTAACAGCCAGCCATCACTGAGGATTTGACAAGAAAACTCATGTTTAAAAATCCTCCCCTTACTTGGGGGAACATGCTAAAGATTTAAAATCCCAGAAACCACTCTAATATCTACATGCTTTAGTTTTCTTGGAAAATGCCTTCAGCCACAAATAAGCACAGTCACTATTTCAGCAGGTCGCTGATCCAGCCTAGACAGTGGTTTGTGAGCTCTCAGCAAGGGGGTCAGTAGCAGAAGCACTTTAGGTCCTAGTCGGTTGGGATCAGTCTTTCCACAGCACTGAACCTGCTATCTGTGTTTAACATAGACTGTGTGGATAGTCTTTTTAAGCACTTTAATTTCTTATTTAAATCTAAGTGCATAATTTATAGCATCTTCCTAGTAAATACTATATACAAAGATCATTTTCTCTGTCAGAGAACAGCAGTGACAGATGGCAGTTTTTATTCTGTTTTGATAAAAACTTTAAGAAGCAGACATACCTCATCAAGAACTTCAGGTCCCAT
Source organism: Limnodromus scolopaceus (assembly GCA_028565335.1). NCBI lineage: Eukaryota > Metazoa > Chordata > Aves > Charadriiformes > Scolopacidae > Limnodromus > Limnodromus scolopaceus. The sequence continues at coordinate 1,488,981 of JAOXNO010000008.1, forward strand.
AGAATGCTGTATGCAATAGTCTAGGCAAAAAAGAAGACAGGTTAAAACACCATATAAATTACACTGAACTTCTGAATTTATGTTCTAATCTCAAGCCTGTACTATCCACAGCAGAAGTCAATTAGAAGTGTGTTATACTGAAGGAAACAAGGTAGGTTACATCACTGTGGTCTGATGAGTCAGTGTTAAAAAGGAAATAAAAGCCAGGATTTTACTGGTTCTTTAGCCCCTGCAAAAATTCATCGGTCTTGAACAGGAAGGATGCTACTAGCTAGGATCCTCCATGGTGGGGACAGTCCTTTACAAAAGCTGTGTGCTGACAGCCAAATCAACTACAAGTTCCACATTTGGCACATTACTGACACACAGGTAAATTGCAAGTAACCACTGCTAAATTGGTCAAGGTCAAGTATTAAATCAACATCTCCAGCTAACTAATTGCAATTACAGCCAAGGATCTATTGGGCACATCAGAAGAACAGAAGCAGTTCAATGCCATTGAGGGCTGGCACTAGGCCAGGGTGGAGAAAAATTCCTGGGTTGCAAGTTGTATTTATATATTGGTAGTACGAGGGCTAAGAGAGAAGATCTGAAAGATATGGTTTAGAAGGGCTGAAGATTTAAGCCTCCTACCTGTAATGCTATAATTCCAAACAGTCCAAAGCAGGCATATTGCACAAAGTTCCTACTCAGCACCAGGATACAGCCGCCTGAGTTGGGGAAATTGAACACAGTTACACTTGTGGCTTGTGCAGGAAGAGATGCTGCAGGAATGCTGACTTCCCATTTTATTCAACTGTGCCACAGAGAACATCAGGCAGGAAATTTTATTGGCACAAATCAGTTTGAGAAACAAAAAGTTTTAGTCCATTTAAAAATGTTTTATAATTCCAGAAGTATCTTTTATTTTACAAAGGGTAAGCACATGCTGAATGCACACCCCAACACACAGCACTGTACAGCAGCTATTAGTGTTAAAGCATTAAAAGAAGTTAAAAAGAAACTCAACTCGTCATGGATTTTCTTTTTTATTTTTAAATACAGTAACTGTTAGGGCAAACATGCTGCACTCCTTTTCCTTCAAAGCTTCCTCAAGTCTTCTGTCACAAAGCACTGACAGCTTTTGCCACTTTGACATGAGGACTGTTAACTATATTAAATTAAAAAATATGAGGGTATAAAACCCTGAACACAAGACAAGAAGTTGGCAGAGCAATCAAGAGCAGTAGATCAGGGACATATCATAAATAAAAAATAATTTTACTTCTTTCCGTTTCTGATACCCTAAGTCCACCTAGCGCACAGAGAAGCCCTGCTTCTGGGATTATTTTGATTCCTGGGCTTTTAAAGTCTGACACAAACACCTCTCTCAGGCTTAAGTGTACCAGCCGCAGGATAAGACTTTGCCATTGAGATTAATACCCATAAAACTAGCAGGCTGAGAAAGTCTTAACACTGCCCTGTTTAAGAAAATATGAGCATTTCATTTAAGAGAATTCAGGGGGCGTAGCACGTGTTTATAGATGCACGTACAGAATTGAAAACAGATTGTCCTATTGGACTCTTGGCATCTCTGACTCAGAGGTAGTGTGTCACAAGAAATTCTCCAAGACTACTTCCAGGAAAGGCTGAAGCAGGTCAATTAAGAGTTCTTTTAATTCAGCCCATGTAGTACTATCAGTTCTAAGCTGTCAATGGCTATTAAGAAATCAGTGAGGCGTCCTGTGCTTACATGATTCACAGTGCTCGCATGAGCCAGGGTGGCAGACACACTGGAGTGCTCTGGCATCCACCTTAACAGCCTTAGAGCCACTTACTCAGCTGTCCGAAGAGATTTATGAACACAAAGATGGAGGCCAGGAAATAGCCACAGTTCCACGTGCCATCAATGTAATCCCTCTGTTCACTCCACTGGAACCACATGCGGATGCCATCCTCCAGGAAGGTGCTGATCAGGCACAGGCGGGCCACGTGCGGGAGGTACTGCTTCGTCACCCGCAGGAACTGCACAGGCAGACACCATCGTTAGCAGGGAAGGGGGGCAAGCAGATACTCAAGGCATAACGGATCCATGCACTCAGGGGATCAGCAGTTCTCACACACAGGGTCATCAACATCTAGAGAGAACGTATACTTGGGACTTGGATTTAATGAAATCCTTCCCCAGTTTGAGAACACTTGGGGAGCAGTGGGGGAAACCTGTTGGCATGCTCCACCCAAAGAGCATTTTGGACAAAGACTCAGTGAAAAGCAGAATCCAGCAGCACCTTTCTGTGTAACAGGAACACGTTTTGATGGAGATCTTTCTAGCCGAGGGCTGACCTTGGCTTTAGTTTGTCTATCTCGGGGTTTCATGTTACAGCTCAACTATCAGATAGCCAGGAACTGAAAGGGCAATTCTACTCCCACTCACAAGCTCAGGCACTCAACACCCTGAAACAAACCGATTCAGGGAGTCAGGCCGACAGAAGACTAATTCTGTAAAATTAAAAAAACATTAATAAGCTTTCTGCCAAACTACTTCCCTCTAGCAGCTTAGAACAGCAATGGTGCAAAGCACATGTACTTGTGTAGCAGCAGCATCTATTAGATCAGTGTAGACATTGCATGAAATTGCACCCTTTATGCAAGAATACACAGTTTCTACTGCCATTAAAAATAACATCTTCTGCAGAAAGGAAACAGGCACTTATATACACAATTCAGTATAGTAGTTAAAAGGAAATTATACCATCACGCAACAGATGCTGAGCCTTAGTTCTTGGGAATGCAAGATGTATCTGGTCCCATATACCCCTCCCTCCTGCAACCTCATCGGTTAATTTACTCTACAATTACAGTAATTATAAAGGAACAAATACAGAATTGCCAAACAAGGTCTAGACCAGCACACTCTATAGGACTGTGAAGTGCACAGGAAAACTTACTGTCTCTGCATTATGACAAGTGCTTAACTGTTACTCAGTTTTCTAAACAGCACTGGTTATTACTTAATGGAGACTTCCACCAGGCTCTGCACTGTCACTCGGAACACAGCCTGGCATCTGGCTGGGCCAATTCATGCCCAGGTTCAGCTTTGGCACATCACCAGGAGGACACGCTTGGAATCGGTGTATGCTACTGTTTGAGTAAGTGCAGTCTAGTAAGAAACAAAGCTAACTAGGAGATTATCCAGCAGGTTTCTACCTCCAGCTGACAGGCAGAGTTCGGGCAGGTTGACACTTGCCACAAGCCTTCATGAAGAACTGCCGGACTCCGCAGAGATCCCTACGTTAGAACTAGGAGGAGGAGCCGTTTCACAAAACCCCATGATCCCACACAAAGTTCGATGTGTTGTAAGGCACATTGATTCATGCAGTTTATGCAATATTACAATACTTCAAGCATGAAAAGGGGTGGGGGAACCTACATGCGTATAGGTGTCTTCCAGACAGCACTGAATTATATTACACACACACAAAAAAAAGAAAAAGGACAGAAAAGCCACACAACCCCTTCATTTTATAATTTAGTATTAACACCGACTTCAGGTTAAACAATACAGCCAATTGGTTTCTTTCTGGGTAGATTTTTTTTAGAAGTTCTTGCAGCATTTTATGTTTTCAGTACATATGGGAGTGCAAAGAAAGGAGACTAAAGCTTTCCATGAACATTTTTTCTTGCCACAGTAATCAGTAAATACTAAAGGCTGTTCCAAATCCTATGCAAATGAGAAGCCTTGCTTCCTGTGAAACAGAAGATTATCACAAGAAAAAAAATCCAGCAAGCATGCTAAATAGTTAATTAAACAGTTAATACCGGAACACACTACGCTAGTTGTACTGCATGTATCCAGGGTCTAAGGGTCAAGATCCAAGTCAATCAAGTACATTTTAAGTGCAGCTGTACTCTGACTCGGGGCTGCCACTTCAGGCTTTTTTTAAGCCATGTCAACAGTTAGATGAATGAGTCAGAAGAAAATTTGTGATCTTTGTCACTGAATGAGACATACATCTTGGTTTACAGCCTTTTCTCCTGCGTTTCACTGTACATTTGGGCAAGCTTACTGAGGAGTACCAATGACAAAGTTCATTTGCAAATAGTACAAAATCAGAATTTGTTTGTAAAGTAAGTCTGCCTTGTCAAGAAATGGGACTGACAACTTTGGTCTAGAAGGAAATGAAAGAGGACAAGTTTGAGCATCTGCAGGAAAGGGAAAAAGACACTGCTGTGGAAAAGCTGAAAGGAGAAGCAAACATTCGAGAGGGGATCTGCCTCCAGGCCTCATCTTTGCTGCTTCTGAAGTGGGTGACGTGAGCTGATCTCATCTTCCCCTTCCCCGAAACCACACAACTGCCAAACAGTCCAGGCAGAAAAGGCATTTAACATTTACCTGTTCTCGGGGCGTATAGAGGGAATGCAATGCTAGCTATTAAACATAAAAGTGTGCATATCCAATCAGCTTAAGACAAGTCAGAAAGACTGAAGCCCGAGGCAGCTGCAGCGCTAAGCAACCTTATCATGACACACATCATCTTCGGACATCCCTAACTCATGTGGCTGCATTTACTGAGCTACGCACAAACTGAAACCCCTGTACACAGCAAGCTCAAAGGAAATAAGCTTCAGAAGCAGACTGTATGAAGAAAAATCCAAGCGAAAAGAACAACTAGCCATGGAGATCCAGATAGAAAAAAGAAGGTTTATGCGACAACAAAAGAGCATAACAGACATCAAGTGATTTTATGATTAGAGGATTCAGGTATAAATCACCAAAGTAATTTAACTAAGGACAGAGTAACTTGTAAGAAACAGAGGACCTCTAGAAGTGGGACTGAACTAATAGTACCAGAAACTCTGGGTTTGTCACTACACATCACTAGCAACACGTGGCTCCAACACTGCACCCTGAGACCACTTCCTTTATGATTCACACAGATAAAAGCAGCACATACGGGAAACTTGGTAGCTGCTAAGAAACATACCCAGCTAAGGCAAGGGACTTGAAACACACACTCCACTAAGCACAACGCATGAAAGCCAAAACAAAGCTGCTGAGATTGATGGTAGTAGCACTGCTAAACCCACGGCATGAAGTAATTGGACGGTTTATTCTGCTACAGGCTTTGCATCAACTGTTCTTAGCACATACTGCCTCCTTGCAAGAGGCAAAACATCTTGAGAAAAGACAACAAAACGCTCTAGTGAAACTATTTTAAAGAAGAACAGCTGGTTCTGTGTTGGAGCCAAGTCACTAACACACACCAGAGGGGCTTTGTGTTGGCACTTCCCCTTCTAACGGGATTAGAAAGGCAAAGATAGATTTAAATGCTTCTCTTGGTTTAACAAGCAAAGAGGCACTAGAGGATCCAGGGATCCCTAAAAATCAAATCTCTGCTCAAGACCTGTTTTTCAAAAGGAGGCTTGAAATAGTCAAATCCATAGAGGCCTGCTCAAAGTGAGGTAATAAAATGATTGTTTTGACTCTTATCACACTTTGTAAACTATATCCCACCTCCAACAGTCTCAAATGTGTTAAAAATCCAGTTTTTTTTTTTAACGTGTACATACCCTAGCATGATTACATGCATTTTAAGACCAAAACTGTCAGGAGTTGGGAATTTTTGCTGTCACCCAGGGATATTCTGTCCAAACATACAAGTCTTTTCTCTGTGTGTACACATGCTCCTGGATCAGAGAAATTCTGATCATTGTGATGAACATCAGTCTGCTAATCTATGCAAAAAGCCCTCATGGGCTGCACAGCTTTACTAGTCTATAACTTTTAATAAAGATGTATTCCAAGTATCTAGCTTGTATTCGTTTAACAGATTACTTTGTTCTGGGAGTATAGAGACCTCCAGCAGTCTGGGACACCAGCGATCTTGATTAATAATATATATGCACTTAAGTAGATAACACCTAAAAAAAACCACGCAAGGACAGTAGCACCCATCACATTGGGCTAATTAATGTCTACAAGTTATCTGAGAAAACTGGGAACAGAAGTTTTCTCGCTTATTTCAAAAGGCAAGAAGAGAGATCTGACCCACTAGAACACCGCCAGTAGTCTTAATCAGGTTTTTAATTGCAGGAAAATTTCTCATGGCAATGCTCTTAACTCCTAAAGTGTGCTTTATACCAAGTCCCTCTTCTAAAAGGCTATTTATTAATCAAATCTTTAAAATGGGATTTATTAGTTATGTATTGCATTTTGCTATCTCTCTTGATGGGAAGATTCTTTCCCAGCCTAACCCGAATAAGCTATTTGGCTTATAATGATAAAGGATCAGTGCACCGACATGACTATGTTATCGGGAGTTTCCAAATTTGGGTTTTTCAATATAAAACACAAAAAAGTTCAGACTAACAATGAAATGTTTTTTTCTCCCTTGTGTCTTCTGCAAAATAGGATACAGAGATGTTAGAATTAACTGAACAACAGGCATCACCATTTATGTTGGAAAATTAAATAAAACCCCCAGAGTCTGGATCTCCCTTACAGCCCTTTCACTGCAGTACAATGACTCAATAGTCTCCTTGCATTTTTGTCCATAATTTTTTTCAGAATGGCAGAAATACCAGGCACCCACATTCCTAAAGATTATTAGAGACACCAGAACTTGAGATCTGTCCCCTCTTATGGGGATTACAGGGGAAAGACAACCAGTTCTATAACCCTAAACAATCAGTACAGGCCTCAGATACAGCTATTTTCAGTATGATGTCAGCAGTACATGGTGACTGCAATGAAAGGCTCAGCGTATATTTTAACAAGAATCGCTAAAAAAGAGCTTAACTTTGAGTACGTAAATTATTTAATTAGTAACATTGTACTGGTGTTATGGGACTTAAAAGCAAACCAACTCATAAAACCTGTAGCTGGGCATCATTTTGAACCAATATCCTGATTTCCTTGCACTGCGCATCACCTAGATTTTGAGAACCCCTACTATTTCCCACCCTCCCCAATATTCAGAAAGTTGCCTTTTCTGACATCAACAGGACCACCCCCCAACACCCACCGAGTAGCTGCCTCCTCCACTGCAGTCCCTGAAAACTGCCAACAGCGCAGCAAGGGGAACAGCTCACCAGCCACACTGTGTACCTGCAGGCTACACACTCATGCTACAGGCAAACTAAACTAACGGCTCAATTTTTTTTCCCCTGCCAGTTCAGGTCTCCAGTCCTGTGACAGAAAAGCCCCAGTGGAATGGAGCCCTAGGAGAAGTAGGACAACCCTTTTCACTGACAGTTTGCTGTCAGACAAGCCTAACTCCCTTTCTAAGGACATGTCTTCAGTGCACTAGTTCTCCTCTGGATTAAGAGCCACTTGTTACTACTGAATGTCTTGGCATCTAAGGCACAGTTTGGTAATTCAAAGGAAAATTATAGCATTTGAGAAAATTAAGCTTTAATGTTTGAATTTAAGGAACAGATTATTCTTACTTTTTGTAAGAGACATTCAGTACTTACTGATAAAGCATAGAAGTAGCTGTGACACTCTCCCACAGGGCTTTTATACTACAGAAATTAAGACTCATTAGGTCTTGAGGACTAGTACAGGGAGTGGAGAAAGCAACATTATCAATGAGAATGCATTCAGTTTCCAGAACAGCCATTGTCCAGCTTCACTTCCTCCGCCTCCATCAAGGGAAATTTCAACATAATTTCAGTCCAAACGTTCCAAGTATTTTTTTTTAATCCAAGATGAACTAACAGCCTCTGTAATGCCAAGTGTTAACTTTGCAATATATACCAAAGGTTATTGTTCAGTAAATCTCTCCACTCCTACACTGGTGTGATACTGAATTTTAGCAGCATACACAGTACTGAACCAGGCAATTATCTGGAGGCAGATTTATCAAAGGAGTTAGTTACTTGGAAAGCTGTAAAAATTGTTTTGCAATCTGATGGGTAAGTGTATGCAAACACCCCAAATTCTGCAGCCAAAGGGAAGATTCATCTTTAAATAGCATGTGGCTAAGCACAAATAAAGTTGTACCATTTAAAACTCATTTCAGGAGGAAGCAAACTGCACTTTAGCTGGACAAAGGAGCTTTCAGTAGTATGAAAAAGGGGTGTTAAAGACATCTAGAAATAGTCACACAGGAATAAACAGAGAGGTGTTATAAAGAGGTCAGGACAAGTGTTGTAAATTTTGGCAAGTGTAGTGAACACTGTAGTGATAGTTTACCTTCTCCTCTAAAAGGAGTGAGAGGAGAAGGTAAATAGAGAATGACAAAAACGATGTAGACACCCCTTAAACCAAATGCTACCACACACCATAAGAAGCTCTGTCTCTAAAACGAGTCTCCATCTGGGGTTGGGGAGGAAGTGCAGAACAGGTTTTCCCAGTGAAACTCAGTTAAAGACACAGAGGTAGTACAGCCCCCTCATAGCTGTGACGTGTTATCGTGCACCACACAACTCACACTGCTTCAGCAGTCAAGAGTTGTAGAACCAGGCAGAATCAGATTTTCCAGAGAACTCGCTAAATATGATTAGATGCTGCCTCTTCTTTTCAATTAGATGAATCACCATGACAGTGAAGGTCTTTCTAACACCATCGCCAGCTGATCAACTTACTTACACTCAAAATATTCCTGCTTTTACATGTAATAAGAGATCAAAACCTTGTTTTTAAGAGAAATCTGTAAGGACTTCCACTGAAATAAACATAAAAAGTGTTACAAGACAACATCAGCTTGTTTGCTTTCCTTTTACCCCAATTCTAAGGACAGCAGTAGGGTACTGGCAAGCCTCTTCCAGACATGGGTCTGGGTTTAGAGCTTTGCTTCCCTGCCCCCACCACTCCACCTCGGTTCCCCGCACCCCTTTATGCCCTAATTGCCAACCTGGACGGTTTGCAAGATGAGAGCAGTTCGGCCTCCTGCTCATTTACCCGCTCCCCGGGAGAAGCCCAGTTCCCGGGGGGAACCCGCTTGTTCGGCTGTACGACCAGCCCCAGGGCTTGGGTGAGGGCCGGAGAGCCGGCCACTCCGGCGGGAAGCCAGGTCCCCAGGGCTCCCCTCAGGGATAGGGCGGTCGGGAGAGCCCACTGCCCTACCAGAGGGACGGGCCGCTGCCGCCATCCCAGCCTGCCTTAGCGCTGGGCCCCTCAGGGCGGCGGCCTAGTGGCCGACCCCCCCCCCCACCGCCATCCCCTCAGCTCAGGGCCCGCTGCGGCGCCCCCCTCACAACCGGCCCCAACGCCTAAGGGAGCGGCCCAACGCACAAAGGCCGCCCGGGTGGGCGCCCACCTGGTCCGCGAAGTCCTCAGCAGTGCTCATGATATCGTTCTGGCCCATGGCGGCGGCAAGAGCTTGCTGTACGCGCCTGGGGGCCCGGCCTGGCTCTGGCAGACAGCGGCGGCGGGAAGGGCGGGCAGAGGGAAGGAGCGCCGGGCCGGGCCGCGCCGCCGCTCGGCTGCTGCTGCCACGTAGGCCAGCCCTTAAAGGCGCCGCGCGGGCGGCAGCGCCGGCGCAGGCGGGGCGGGGCGGTGGCACC
>JAOXNO010000008.1:1516907-1535535 GCA_028565335.1 Limnodromus scolopaceus
GATCTTCAAGCCCCACCTGGATGCCGTCCTGAGTGATGTGCTCTGGGCAACCCTGCTTTGGCAGGGGAGTTGGACTGCATGATCTCTAGAGGTCCCTTCCAACTCTGACAATTCCGTGAAAAGTTATTCTTTTTTAAAAAATTACTGCCTACGCCACGGGCCGGCATTCGGAAAGCAGCGGCGTGGCCGTGGCCCACCCCGGCCTCCATCCCCGGCCCAGACCCCCCTCCCCGGGAGAAGATGGCTCCACAGGGCTGTCCCCAGGCGGGTCCCCCCGCTCCCCTCACCTCCTGCAGCGCCTTCCAGTTGGAGGAGAACTCCCGGGGGCTGCGGGGGGGAGCAGCCACCGCCGCCGTGGAGGGGCCTGTCGGCGCGGCCGCCGCTTCCCCGCTCCCGACCTTCTTCTTCTTCCTCCTCCTCCTCCTCCCGCCCTTCATGCCGGCCGCGGGGTTCTGCTCCGCCATACGGCCCGAACCCGGGGGAAAACGGGGATTCAACCGGGCCGGGGCTGCCTCTCCCCCCCCCGCTCCCCAACCCCCGCCACGCCTGGAGACCGGGACCGCGCAGCGCCGCACCGGCCCGGCGGGGAACGGCGACCCCGCGCTCGGGTTCCGGGGTTGCGGGGGCCCCACTGAGGGCCGAGCGGCCGGTGGGGGTTTGTCAGGGGGTGTGGGGGCCTGTCAGGGGCACAGGTCGAACATCAGGGAGACCTTTATTTTTCCGTCCCCCCTCCCCCGATCGCCCCGCCTGTGTTTGGCTGCAGAGACTGGCTCAACGCTCCTTCTTGCTGGCGCTCTTTGGCTGCAGCAGAAGTTGCAAACATTGCGCAAAAGCAGCTGTTCCCGTCTTCCTTTCCCAGGCCGTTCCCCCCGCGTTCTGGCTGCCCCTCTCTCTGCAGAGGATCACCAGCTCCCCTGTTTGTTTGAACCCTGCACCCTTTTCCCTTCCGCTCCATGTGATGCCCTGGGCCAAACATCGCCTCCATCACCCCTGGGCCAAACAACATCTCCTCCGTCACCCCTGGGTCGGTGCTGGTTGCGGCTCCTCCAGCATGATCCTCAGCTTGACCATCCCGGCGGCGCTCGTGATGCTCCCCTTGGGGTTCTGCTGGCCGCCGGCTTTCCAAGAGGTGAGTCTGACCTCCAGAAAATGCAGTTTCCAGGAAGACTTTTGTATTTCTAGGAAAAAAAAAAAAAAAAAAGAAGAGGAGACAACGCAATGTGTTCTAAGCCAAAATCCATCAAACCTCACTAATCAAGAAGATAAAGCTGTTTCCTCTGGGTGGCTGTTGCACAGCCCATGCTTAAGTGCAAAATAAAGCCATGGGAACTTGGCATCTGTACTTGTTGAGTTGTTTGCTGGCGTTCCTTCCAGGTTAGGTTCAGTTAAGCGAGAGTCTTGTATCCATTTGTTTTTCCTAAAAAAACGTAAAGCTATTCCTCTTCTTGCAGAAATTTCTCGGCGCTTTGGATGCAGAAGATGTTTTCTCTTATTTTGGAACCAGCTCAGTGTCTGATGGTATGCAGGGCTCCTTCCTTCTTGGTTTTGGAACACATCTGTCAGTTTATTTCTAATCCTGTGTGCTTGATAACGCTAAGGACGCTTATTAACAAACCCTGATCTGACAAGCATTTAGCGTTTCTGAGTCACATTACTCTGTGAGGCAATTCGTGTTTCGGCGTGAAGCGGTTGGAAGAACTGGGTCAGTATTTAAAGTCTGCTGGAGAAGATATGATAAATCTTTTTGCACATTCCTCCTGCAGTCCTCATTCTCTGTATTGGTGTTTTTCTAAGAGATTAACAGATCCAGGTCTTCTGGGTGGGAAGCTTTAGACTAAGAATAGCTTTAAATCATTTGATAATTTTTTTGAAATAAACACTTGGAGAGACTGGTATTCTGGGTCTGGAATGATGGTAGTTCAGGATAAAGACACATTTTAAATTCTCAAGTCCTGAAAGCGAGGGTGTTGTCTACTTGTGAGTTCACCTAGTGCTCATCCCAGTGTCTCTGTCTGGATTATGGTAATTCTCACTCGGCAATACTTAACATCTGAGGAAGTAAAACTGTCTCAGCCTTTGTTAAATGGACTGTTCTCCTTATCAAGAGACCAAAAGCACCAATAAATCAGAAGCCAGTTTCTAAGCTGTTGTCTGTTCCCAGTTGGATTATCCTCACTTTGGAATACGTGAAAGCCTAGAAGTTCTTTGGTGACATGATGATCCTGAAAGGCCACATTTTTCATCTGGAGAGTACTTTTTCCTAGGGAGATAGATCGTTGCATTTGTTTTCTGTGTATCATTGTTTCTCATAGCTATTCCCCTTGTTCTTGCCTTGTTTCGTTTCTTTCAGTACCCGAGTTTGTTGTTGCTGAGCCAACTTGCCCTTGTAAAGAAGAACAGGTTGGGCCAATGTCCTGCCAGATTCAGCATTGCTCCATTGAGGCCTGGGGGGAACTCTATGCCTTTGAATTTCTAGAGGACCATGCCCTCCTTTCCTCGTCCTTTGTGAGCAATCAAGTGGTGAACTCTTCCTTGAGCTTACTCAAGCGATTCTCAGGCAGCTGCTTTGCAGGTGGAAACCCACTGCGACCTCCCGGGGCCAAGTGTAGAGTCACCTACTGTGAAGGGCAGCTGGTGAGTATGGACTAAGCTTACTCTTATAAGTGTTTACAGCCGTTGTAGGTTTGCAGCTTGATGCACCAAACATGTGTGAACCATCCATTTAATAAATCTGAGCATTACAAAGGAGAAATGGGAAGGATATGGTGCACAGTTCTCCATTGATACCAAATGTCTTTGGAATAACTCAGAGATGGGATTTCATCTCCTTTAGCAAGGAGTCGTCGTTGCAGATGAGGAAAAGATTCATATCAGGCCTGTCAGAAGCAAAGATATGGCCCTGCTGAAGGACCTTGGCTTCTCCAGACCCCACATTCTCTTCAGAAGTGCCGCGAGAGAGGCAAATACAGCAAGAGGTAACGTACATGGAGGGGAAGCCCCGTTTGTTCTGCTTGGAAAAGCTGTCTCCTGGTAGTGAGGTTGCTTGCGTGAGCTCAAAGGAAAAACTTGTATCTACAAATATGTGGGTATACTTAAATCTGTTTCTCAGCTCACTGAGGTGTAACCAGTGTGTTTTCATTTAGGTATTTGTTATTTTGATGGCACATTAAGGATGCTGGCAGGTGAAAGAAACCAACAGAAGTGGGAATCCTGAGCAAGCGACTGGAAGAGTTGTCTTCCAGCTGGATTACTCTAGTCTGTCAGGAAAAGGGAGTGGATCTGTGGGACCTTTTATGCTGTCTTGCATTTTAAACTCCCCGTGTCCCTTTGTGCTGTTCAGCAGGGCGGTTTCCTTCTCGCCTGCAGAAGAGGGCTGAGGGAGCTGTCAAACACCTGGAGCTGATGGTGGTAGCAGGTCCAGATGTTTACTCGTACCACAAAGAGGACACGGAGCGATATATTCTCACCAACCTGAACATTGTGAGTAGCTTTCTGTTTGGATTGCTGTCCCAGTGTGAGAGCTCGCGGTCTCATGGGCTGTCACAGGCAGATGGACCTCTCTGAGTGTGCTTTCAGAGGAGTTTGTAGTTATCTGCTCCTTGTACCACGCACTGCTTGTGTGCAGGGTGTTCCCCTCTGCTTCCTTTGGCACTGCATGGCAAGCTTTCCCTGGTGCAAGGAGCTGCATGAGGAAAAGTGGTTGTTAAAAGTTTTGGGGTTGTAGCCTTAAAGCCTGTGTAGAAAATGTAGCTCTTTGTTTCATTACTAATATTGTTATATGTCAGATCCAGTAGCGAGAGTTTTATCACCAGAGCCTCGATCCATTCTCTGTAGCTTTTCAGATGCACTGAATTAATCTTACATTTTACATTTCAACATTTTATTTCTAGTACATAATTTCTCTAAATGTCTCCCTTTGCTATTATTAAGAATTTGTTTATGCATTTTCTCTGTGTGTGTATTGCAAAAAAAGTCTTTAGCTTTCACCCTCCTACACTATGAAGCTGTTTTCCGTGCAGATTTTTCTTTCTGCCGCAGAGCATCTGACAAGTCTAACAACAGTTCTCATCTGTTGACAGATTTATTTACATTTGTAGTGCATGCTGTAATGTTGTGCTTCTTGGTGATTTTCTAGTAGCCCCTTACGGTTGCCAGGTGTGTTACCTTTGTAGTGAATGCAGCCCTGTTATTGGGAACAGGTAGTGGGAGTCACTAAGCTGCCTTCTTTATTGAATCCTTTCTGTCTCTTAACAGGGGGCAGAGCTGCTGAGAGATGCCTCGCTGGGTGCTCATTTCAGGGTTCATCTGATGCAAATGCTTGTTTTGAGAGAGCCAGAGGTAAGCAGGAAGGAGGACGTTCAAGTCTTGCCCAAGGGTTTGCTAAAAACTGTATGAAATTTGCAAACACGTGCCTTTGCTCTAGGCAGAGGTAAACATCACAACAAATATCACCTCCTCGCTGATCAGTGTTTGTGAGTGGAGCAAGAAGGTCAACCCCCAGAATGACTCTGACCCCCAGCATGCTGACATTGTCCTCTATGTCACCAGGTACTGAAGCTTCCCCACCCTGGGAGGGGACTGGAAACAGGGCTGATGGTGTCCAGCTGTTAGCACAGTGACAATGATTTGCACTGGGTCTTCCAGCAGTTGGGCATCACAGAGTCTTTGGAAATGGGTTGATTCTCCTGTTTGGGCTTGATTCTTCTGCCCTTAGTGTAATGTAGTTTGTTGGAGGTGCTGTTCCTTCAGTTTCTGAAGGAACAGGAATATTCCCCAAGCTCTGACCAGCCAGGGTTGAGCGGACATTGTGTCCTTCCAGAGCAGCACAGCCAAACCCACTGCAGCTTTTTGTGGGCAGAAAAGTCGAACAGTAACTGGAAGTGAAAACCCACTGGTATTTTCTGTGGAAGATTTCTAATGCTACTCTGACTCAGACATTTGGTCTGACTTTCAGGCTCCTTGCTCTAAATTGCCTTGGCTAAATTTGTTGAAGGCAAACTCTTCTTGAGTGTAATGGCTTTGGTTTGGTGCTCTTTTTTTCAAAGATATGCTGCTGCTGCTCTGTCTTTTGCAGATAGAACTAGGTCATTTTATTCTGTTCTGTTTGTCTGGTGTCATGGGGATTTTTTCATGTAGAATCACCACATATTTTGAACAGTGGGCACTTGCGGGACCATCCTACTATCATCTTGTCCCAGGGAGCTCCATGTTTCAGAAGAATTTTTAGGTAGCTGGCAAAGTTAGATCAGGAAAGTGCAAACAAATTCAGTTGAATGTCTAGACCTGGCTTTATTAGCTGCAATGTTTTTTTGCTCTATCCTCTGTATCTGTCTCCCTTACATTAGGTTTGACTTGGAGTTACCTGATGGGAATAAGGAGCTGCGTGGAGTGACTCAGTTAGGTGGAGTCTGCTCCTCCTTCTGGAGCTGTGTTATTACCCAGGACACTGGCTTTGACCTTGGAGTCACCATAGCCCATGAGATTGGGCACAGGTCAGTAGGAAAGCCCCAGAGCAGCCCAGTATGCCTTATTCAGCTAAAAACCCAGTTTAAAGGATTCTGGGAAAGGAAAAGGATCTCTTGGTATAACAGGGGGTTTCCCACAGATTATGCAAAACTTTTGGAAAGAGATCCTGCATGCTCTGTGACAACTAGAAGCTGCAAAGAGGAGAGAAAACCTTTGTAACAACGGTAGAAGGAAAGGCTGCAGAAAGGGCTCAGTCCTTGCTTAGAGAAGAGAGGCTCTGAGGAACCCCAGCCTTTGGGTTTATTCTCCTCAGGGCACTGTGCTTCTTCTGTTACAGTCTTGGAATTCCCCACGATGGTGAGAGGAATCGGTGCAGCAGCAGCGGTTACATCATGGGTTCAGCAGGAAACCACAACAGCATCGACCTCACCTGGTCACAGTGCAGCCGAGAAGAGTTCCTGGCCTTTGTCAGGTAAGGGAATGGTCGAGTTCTGTGTCCTCATGTGGGAGAAGTTCCCTGTGCTGGAGGCTTAGGAGAGAGCAGGGAAAGACAAGGAATAAAATAAGACATTCCTGGAAAATGGGGAGCTGTGAAAAGCTTGGAGTTTGTTTATTTCTTATCACTTGTGTCTGTTGCTGAGGCTAAACCCAGTTTTTGCTTCAAGTAACTGGAAATTACTTTGGTTAGTGACTAACAGGCCTGGGCTGTGTCGGACTTCTCAGACACTAGCTCAGCCTGGAAATTTTATTTAAAATGTCAGAGCATCTAGGTTTAAACAAGCATTGCGGGCTGCGAGCTGGCTGGGTGAGGAACAGGCATGAGTTTCTGTTTTAACTTCAGCAGCAGGGAACTGTGAGCATCTCCAGGCAGCTGCTGCAGCTAAATCCATCACAGCCCACAGTAAGCATGTGTTGTCTGGGAAAGCAACAGCCAACTCCCAGAATGAAACTCAGCACAAGTTTGCAAACATGTCATTGTCCTTACTGCCCACAGCTGGGAAAGTGATAATTCTTATGTTTCTATCAGCACAGGCCAAACAAACTGCTTAAATGACCTGCCGGACATGGACAGCAGCATCCCTGGCTGGAAGCCTGGCTTGTACTATGGAGCAGATGAGCAATGTAAAATAGCCTTTGGGAGCGTTGCCACAGCATGCACCTTTGCTGACAGCAATGTTGTAGGTAGAAAGTTTGTTTGTCTTGCTAGGGGCACCAGGGAAATGTTCTGGAGCCAAGATTCAGGAAAAGGGAGCTGGGGACATTTTTATTATCAAGGGATGGAAGGTGCTTTCCTGCCACAGATTTCTTGGCAAAGAACAAGCCTTTGAAAGGCTTTTAAAATGCTTTCATTCTTTCCGTCAACTCCTTTGTCCACATAAGTCTCCTTTAAGGTTTGCACAGTACCCAAAGCCTTCTGTCCAAACAAGGGGCCTGGTGGCACTAGCGCTGGGTTCACCTCCTCAGAGTTCTGTCTCAGGGAACTCTTGTTGGTTGAATTCCTTCAGCTTTCCCACCATTGCTCAAGTCCCCATGTCTGAGAAAGGCAGCATGGCTAATAGCTGCCACCTGGACAGGTTTGGTTAATGGGGAAGCACTAAAGGTGGGTGAAAATTTAATTGCTTCAGTTGATCATCTCTTAGCATTACAGCTGGCAATGATGGTCTTTTGACATGCCCACAACTTTTGCCCAATAGCAGGAGAAATGGAGGAACTTCCTTGCATTGTTGGGTAGCTGTGGGGAGACCAAACACCTGGCACATGCACTATTTAAATGGAGCAGCTTTTGGGACTGCTGTGTTGATGAGCCTAAGCGACTGTCTGAACTCCCTGATTTTCTTGTCACACCAGGACATATGTGAAGTTCTCTCATGCCACGTACAACCAGGAGACAAATCCAGCTGTACTCGGCTTCTTGTTCCCCTCTTGGATGGTACCGAGTGTGGAATCAATAAGGTAAGGAGGCTGCTGCTCTGATGATCAGAAGTGTGTGTGGGTGCTATGGAGCTCATTGGAGAGCAAGACATTGCTGATGGCTGGAAGATACATGACACTCTGTCCCTCATTCAGGGAGCTAAGGCCAGGCACTCCAGTCACAAACTAGCACCATCTGATCTTGGTGTTTCCATCTGCTCTGTATCTCTGGAGTTGCTTTGCAGGTCTACAGATAGCTGATATCTGAACTCTCCTCCAAGGCTTTGCTTTCTACTTGAAATGACTTGTCAGCTCTTTGTTTTAACCCCAAACTCATGTTAGACTGTAATTAGGAATGAGACTCTTCCAGCCTCTTGTGAGAAGGTCCCTCGTTCATCTTGGGATTCTCTGTTACAGCAACTGCAAAAAGATGGGGAGTTGTGGCACCCTTGCAGATCCCAGCCCTGCTGGGTTCACTGTGGTGCTGCTGCCAGTTTTGTATATTCTTGGTCTTAGTGGTGCTCCAAGGGACAGTGCAGCTCGCTGGAGGAACTCAACCCCATGGCTGTAGTCCATGGGCAGTGGTCTGGCTGGAGCCCCTTCTCCTCCTGCTCCCGCAGCTGTGGAGGTGGAGTTGTGATAAGGCAGCGGTTCTGCAACAACCCCAGGTAAGAGGAGGGGAGCTGGGCAGTTTGCGGTGCCTCTTGGCTGATTCAGGGACATGGGGTCTGAGTCTTGCTCTTTGCTTGGGACAAACCCACCTCTGTTGAGGACTACTTTTCCTGTCATTTCCAGGCCTGCTTTTGGGGGGCAGGAATGCCAAGGCACCAGCATTGAAGTGGAGATGTGCAATACCCAGGTAATGGAGCTGATCACATCTTCTGAGCCTTTTTCTTAATGACGTTTAACCCTTTGAGAGCAGTATGGTTTGGGACTTTTCACAGCTGATTGCTCTGGGAAGGAGAACTAAAGATCTGTTGCAGCCTCCATCTGTCTGACAACAGGAGAGGTATTTATTCCACGGTGTCTGAAGACAGCAGTATTATTTAATAGCATTGTTCACATTTAATGAAGCATTTTCTCTGTGCCTTCATAACAGGACAGACACTGAGAAAATAGTGACTCACTTAATGATAGTTTTCTTCAGAGGGACATTCTTATATTGTTCCTATTTTCCTTATCCATTTATTTTGTATAAATAGCAAAGATATCAGCTTCCAAACACAATTCTCTGCATATCCCACGGCCTTCTTTTGAAGTGGTTTTCTTTATTTGCAGTTGTTTTGGTGTTTTACTTACCAGCTTTCTGCCTTTAGCTAGTGGGTAAAATGCTGCTTGGGAGTCTGTGCTCAGTCACTCCTTCTCATTACCCCTACGATTCTCTCTGGGATGTAGGCCTGTTTGATGACCCAGCAGGACTTTATGGCTGAACAATGCGCAGCAACAAATTCAAAGCCACTGTATCTCACTGTAGAAGCACCGTCCTTTTATACCTGGACTGCTGCTGTTGGCTTTGCCAAAGGTAAGGAAAGACTGAGAAACTGTGGGGTTTTTTTGTGAAGGGGAGCACTCGTGGACCTGTCTGTACTTTGAATTCAAAGGGTGTTTCACTGATTTTTTTAATTTCCATGTGAAACCTGGATACCCTTTCTGTCAGATCCTTTTGACTTCTTGTGTGATGGTCAGCCACGTGCCTTTCCGAAAGAGTGACTCCTCTCTTCTGGCTGCCTCCTCCAGGGGACATGCTCTGCAAGCACATGTGCAGGGCCCTTGAAAAGGAATTCATGGTGAGCCGCGAAGACAGTTTCATAGATGGAACCAGATGTGAGCAGGATGACTCCGAACACCGCGGGGCCTTCAGTCTGTGTGTAATGGGAAGCTGCAGAGTAAGTGACTGGGGAATCCAGGTGAACCTCAGGCATGTAATCCCCACCAAAGGAGTGGGTTTATTAGGAGCAGGGGAAAAAAACCACAGTGTCCCGAACAACAGAGCGAGCTCTTATCAAAAGAAGAGAAGTTTTGTTCTAACTTCTTGGATGGAGTCAAGCAATCTACCATTCTGTCTGTGCATCCAATGCCAATGCCCTCTAGATAAGACGTTCTGCTAATTATGCAGTAAGTATGTAAGGCTGTTCATCCTTAATCCAAAAAGCAATTGGTTTATGCGTTGGTTGAGGAGGCATCATTAGCTGTTCCGTTTGCATGGTCTAAATAACCCTATAAAATGCTGGCTCTGTTGGAGAAAAGTTACATGATTTGAGCGTACTGAGTCAGTGGCAAAATAAGGAGTAAAACCTAGGAATTGTAAGTCGACAAATTGATTGTTGCATTATCACTAATCAAAACTGAAATATAACTCTCTTTTCGCCGTGTATTGGACAGGAAAAAGGCATTCTTTCATGATGAACTTGAATGTAACTCCCCCGCACTGTCTGCGTTTTAGTGACTGCTCAATGCTGACCCGGTTGTGTGTTTTCTGTTGTTTCTTTACATTCCCAGAATTACACTTTTTTAACATTTTATGTTTTTCTCATTATCCTCCTGTTCACAGTGTTTTCTAATGCATTTCCACCTACTGAACAGCAGAGGGTGTGGGCATAATCTAGTCTGATCTCTGCCATTCTGTTGGCGACAGGGATAAATATGTATGTTACGGCAGCATCCAAAGCCTGGGATCAGTGCCTCTAGCATCAGTTCAGCAGTTGCACATGTTTTGCTGCTAAGCCTGCTGAGATCTTCCTGTAGCTTTGTGTAAATTAGTCTTGTTCATGGGAATGAGGATAGAATCTCTTCTCTGAGCTCCATGGGATTGAAGGCCAGGCTGGAGCATGTGAGCTAGGTTTGGCTTTGGGGGTTGGGGAGCTAAAGATTCCTTTAGAACCTGCCATTCATGTTTACTCTTCTCCTGGGCGTTTTTTCCCTCCCACCCCTCCAGAAAGAGTTCCTAGGAGAGAGGGAGTGCAGAGCCTTTGTTTTAGGTCACAGGAGAAATCTTTCTGGGCTGTTTCTTATGGGAAAGAAAATGTCACACAGTTAATGAAACTTGTCATGCTATCAGCTAAGACTTTCCAATCCCTGGCCTTGCAAACTGCTGTACCGTGGTAGATCTAGGTACAAATCCATCTTTGTCTTCTTAAATTCTAATTACAAATGAACAAAGCAGTTCCAGGAATTCAGGCAATGTTGCCTTCATTCGCTTGTTTTCTTCTCAGAATAGACAAGACTTGACAGAACTCTCCCCTTTGCTCAGGCTTTCGGGTGTGATGGCCAGATGGACTCCAAGAAGATAATGGACTCTTGCATGGTCTGTGGGGGCGATAATTCCACTTGCACCAAAGTGAGTGGATCTTACACAGAAGGAAAAGCTAAAGGTGTGTAGTCCTCACCCTCAGGCACAACATTATGGTACTGTTTGTAGGCTGCATATTTGTATTCTTATTCAGTGTTCATAATCTTCTGTGTGTGATTTCTTCTTTCTGCTCCTGCTTGCTTTTATTTTATGGAGGATATGGTGATGGAGTTTGGGTAGTCAACAGAGAAGGCATCTAAGATCTGCAGCAGGGAGGTGGCTGTCGTGTAGGCAGAGGGAATTTTTTGGTCATAGTTCTCTGGAACTGATCTGGCTCTTGCAGTATCACATACGGATATTAGCAGAGAACATAAAAGAAAGATGAGATCGGGACACAGAATTCAATTTGATTTTGTTTGCTGTATTCACCATCACTGTGTTCAAGCCAAGCTGATGGAGCTGAGGTCAATGTGAATTTAGCCTGCTGGCCATCACTGTTTTATCCTTATTTTTAATAACCCCTGTCTGCAATTAAGCAATTGCTGCCTGTAAGGCTTGTCCTCCAATGGACAGGGTGCTAGTAAGGTGTGGAGGGACTGATGTGTAATCCTCAGCCTTTTTACTGAGGTGC
Organism: Limnodromus scolopaceus; assembly: GCA_028565335.1. Taxonomy (NCBI): domain Eukaryota; kingdom Metazoa; phylum Chordata; class Aves; order Charadriiformes; family Scolopacidae; genus Limnodromus; species Limnodromus scolopaceus. The sequence goes on from JAOXNO010000008.1 coordinate 1,528,205, forward strand.
AGTAATGGAAGGTGACCACATCTTCTTTCTTTCCGTCCTTCCAGAGTACGTTACATTTCTCTCTCTGCCTTATAACACCACCTTGGTCCGTGTTACCAATCAGAGACCACTCTTCACGCATTTGGGTGAGTTGAATGAAAAGGAGAGAAGGGAGTACAGGCAGGGCTGAAACAAGCTTGTAAAAACAAGGAAATGGAATTTGGGCGGACAGTTCTTGATGATGCAGTTTGTTTGTGGGATACTGTCAGTGAGAAGTGGTAGAAGCCGTGCTCTTTCGGACACCTGACTTAGATCAAATCGGTTTCTGGCAAATGGGGCAGCCTGTAGCTGCCACCACCAGGGGATCCTGGTGACCACACAGTGTCTCTTAAACTCACTGCTGCTTTTGCTTCTCTAGCTGTGAAGGTTAGAGGAGAGTATGTGGTTGCTGGAAAAGGAAAAATCTCACTGAATGTCACCTATCCCTCGGTTCTGGAGGACAGCCAGATCAAATACAAAGTGTTTCTCACCAAGGACAACCTGCCAAGCCTGGAGGAAGTCCATGTGGATGGGCCAACACAAGAAGAAATTGAAATACAGGTAAATTAAAATAGCAGAGTTGGAAAGTGGCCAGTCAGAACTGGCCAGGCTGAGTCTGTGTAGCTCTGCTGCAGTGCAGGATCCAGGTGTAGTACAGTTCATGTCCAAGGCCAGTGGAGATGGTGTTTGCTAAGAGTGATGGTTCAGGATTGGATGGAAAAGGGGGACTACTTTCTCTTACCTCCATTCTGAGAAATGAGTCTATTTGTGCATTGACCACAACTCTTTCCTCCCCCAGGTCTATCGAAGGTATGCAAAAGAATATGGCAATGCCACCAACCCAGACATCACCTTCAGCTATTTTGTCCCCAAAGAGAATCTGACGTATGCGTGGATTCCTCAGCAGGGGCCGTGCTCGGTGACCTGTGGGGAAGGTGAGGCAGCAGGACTCAGGCTTTGCTTTCTACAGAGATCTGGGCAGACTTCTAGTTTGGGTGGCTGGTAGTCACCCAGATCTTACTCCATGGGCTCTTCTGGAGAGGACCATTTCTTTCTTCCTGCCTGAAAGAAATTTGACATCAGTGATAGATACTCGGTTAGAACTTATTAAACAACTGAACTGAATTTAAAAGCTAATTGCTGAAAGCGAGCTGCAGTTGCCAGTGTTAAACTGAACCAAAGAAAAGAGTGGTACAGCTTTTGAATTAAATTAGCAAGTGAGCTGAATCATCAAAATGATAATGAAAATGTTTGATCGTGAAGAGGATTTTTAAATAGGTTTTAACTGAACTTTTGGTTTTAAGACTAAATAATTTTCTCAGATTTTTCAAAGTTATCAAAGACTGTAATTAGAAGTTGGCTAAACATCAAAAATCTGAGACCAGAGTGGTATCTAGTGTCTAACTAAAGCCTCAGAGCTAATTATGAAACTTCCTTCTTAGAATTCTATTTCTGTGCCATGGCTAATCCTTTCTGTCTCCCTGAAGAAATCATAATGCAGATTGTAACAGATCACTCTGGTAGACAGTCTGACATCTTGTTTACCAGATAATACAGATGACACTGGCAAGTCTCGCAAGATTTTTATGACAAGGATTTAGGCAACTCATTAATGAATACTTAAGGAAGTCAATCTATAGGGTTAGTTATGTCTGGAAAGCTTTTCTCCAGCAGATTCCCCAGGTGAACTGATTGCTGAAACCCTGAAGTAATGAACTCAAAGTGCTCTAGGGCTTCCCAGCTAATGCAGCCACAAAAAACCCCAAACAAACAAACAAAAAAAACCCCAAAACCAAAAAAGCTGGGACTTAAAATAGCGGAGAGTTGAGAATCCAAACTGAAATTGTGTCTTGAGAGCTGAAAGTGATGCTCAGGCCCTCCTTACCTATAGATGTTATTTGAAATGAAGGAGGGTAGTGAAAAGATAACGTTGCTGATTGATTCTTGATGTTTGCTTTTAAGAGTCACGATCTGTGAGATTCAGGACTGCCTGCCTCTCTCTGTGGGTAGCTCATTCACTGTAAGGAGACTCTTTACAGCTTTGCTTGTAACTTTTTTGAGTTTGGTTTTTCATTTGCTTTACCTGTTAGGTTCAGTATTGTTAAAAATCTTGTCAATAGCTGTAGTTGATGAATATTTCATTTCTTGCATGCCACAAGCAATGCCAGTCTGCAGTTTCTCTCCCAGTTTCTCTAGTCTAGTTTTGGATATGGATCACTTTGAGAACATTGGCACGGTGCTGTCTGGGTACAAGGGCTGCATGATGATATTACATGATTAGTTCTACAGAATGTCATTTAAAAATCGCTGACTGATAGGGCTTATTTTCAGCATCCTGTCCCTCATCAGTCAGATATTGAGATGGTTAGAAGTAATTTGGACCAAGTTATGATTGATACCCTTGTTCTTGCAAATGGCCAGTTTAGAGCAATCTTTCTTTGATTATCCATCAAACTTCTCATCTTCTGGGGTGTTTATCTTGGAAAGTCACTTTAAAACTCTTGAGAAAAAGTTATATCAGAAAGAAGGGGTTTTGTGTTTACAGAAAGTCTGTATTAGCAAATATGCCATTTTCCTACACAGATGATTTGAGTAAAGCAAAATTACTGCATCTTCCTAGCACAATAGAGGTGAACTCTTCGCTCTGTTTATAACTTCCTTTCCTTTTCTGTTTGTATCCCAGGGACACGACCAGTGGATCACGTGTGCTTTGACCAGACAAAGAATGAAATAACAGAAGAGGAGTGGTGTCTGGAGCTCCCACGGCCCCTTTCAGGGCACGAGCCCTGTGCCACGGAGCCATGTCTGTACAGGTTGGTGGTCCTGGAAGCTCAGCTGAATTCTTGCTTTGCATGTCCTTTCTCTGGCAGCTAATCCAGTCTCTGCAGTCTTGTTTGCATTGGGCAATGTAAAAAAAAAAAAAAGGAGAGGTATGAAGTAGTTTCTTCCTAATTATAATGGTGTAGTGGATCCCAAACAATGTTCTGTCTTTCCTGGTCGCATGAGGTAATTGAGATGTCAGCTGAACAAATGGGAGATGGTCCTTCCAGTATTTTACAGTAGTCTCCTGAATGAAATTCCTCTGAGGGCATGGCCAGAAGAAGATGTCTGCTCGCATCCTTTCCAAGATTGCGACAACAAAGATTTGATCTTACTCTGAAGGAGACCCTTGTGTTAATTTCACTGGAAAGAGGACCAAGAGCCAAGCCTTCCCAGACATTGATCTCATAGGCATTTTAGTGTTTAATAAAAAGTGATTACACTGTGAATTATAGCGCTTTAGCTTAGGTGGTTTTAGTCCTAGAGAGCTGTCAGTGCAAGGACTTAAATGTCCAGCAGTTGTCCTCTCAGTCACATCAAGACAAGGCTCATGAAATAGAGAAACTGAATACTCCATATGGCCCATTTCCATAATCAGTGGTGTGAGTAATAAACCTCCATGATCCAGATGAGAAATGGGGTAATAACAATTACTTCCCATTTAGGTGGAAGATCTCTCAGACAGGTGAATGCTCTGCTGTCTGTGGAACTGGAGTTGCCCAGCAGAATCTGACCTGTGTTCAGTTCCGTGATGGATTGGAGACTGTTGTGGATGACAGCTTGTGCCCAGCAGAAGAAAAACCCCTCTCCGTTGTGCCGTGTGTGGTTAATGTCTGCCCTTTGGGCTGGGACAAAGTGAGTTTATTGGCTTGGCTTATTTCAGGAGTCTCACTGGGAGCTTTGCATTTGTGATCCACAGGAGCCTACCAGTATAAGAAGAACCATCTTATTACTGGAGTTTGGGAGGGTGGTTTACACCAAGGATGTCTGCCTAGTTAAAGATTCATCCTGTCACTTTATAGATAGCTCTCTCCCTCTTTATGCTGCTGGATTCATCAATTCATAATGGTGGTTTGTGTAGGGCAGGTGTTGACTGTGTTCCTTCTTAATTTCTTCTCGCAGAGTCCAACAAAACCAGAAATAACCCCATGTCTCGGGGGAGAAACACCTCAATGGCAAACAGAGAGGTTCTGACATGGTAGGGAGGGCTGCTGGCAGGGAAAAGGGCTTCTCAGCACGGAATCACTGGTTCAAATCTGTACTGGGAAGCCACTGCCACGTTTACATTTACAGATGGGTAAGATGCTGCTTTACGCATCTCCAGTCTCAGGTATCTCTCTTCAGGCAGTGTGAATTAGGTGGGGTTTGGCTGTTGGATGTCCTTAGCTATTCATGATACTTGTAGGTTCTGCAAAAATGGAGAAAGTGCTTAAATGTGCCTCTTTCTTCAGTGACAGCAAATATGTTGTAGGCTTGATCTGGAAGTATCCTCTGGCTTCATTAGATCGGGACCAGTGTGGAAAGCAGTTGTCAATGTCAGTCTGGGTCTTTTTGCTCTGTTCTGAGGAGGAAGATGCACACTTACTTCAGACTTCAGAGTTGCTTGGGCATATCCAACTGGAAAATCAGACCGTGTATGTCTGGACCCCTCTAGCTGGAGAGTGTTCTGTCTCCTGTGGTAGAGGTGAGATCTCTCAGCGCTGCAGGGAAGTGTTACTTGGCTGTAGGCGTGAGCTCCGTGCCTGGGAACCTCAGGGAGCTGGTCTTTTTCCCTCTACAGCTCTAAGTGCATGTGTAGCTGTGGTCACAATTTTTTTTTTGGGGTCTGGAAGAGGCAAGGGGGCCTGGCTCAGGGAATGGTTCAGAGGGCTGGCTGGCTGCTGCTTTGTTTCAGAGTTGGGGTGGACGAGCGCAAGAAGTGTGCCTGGGGCTTGGGCAGAGTTGGCTTGTTTTGTACACGCGGATGCGACTGACACTGCTTGGCTTATTTTCAACCCTTGCATACGTGCCCTGCAGTAAGATCACTTCCCTTTCTAGGTAAGACTCAGATACAGTATGTATGTGTGGCTTTTGACACCAAAGAAGAAACCCAAGAAGAAAACTGTCACCCCGTGCCAAAGCCAGAGAGCAGGATGGAAGTCTGTGATCTCAGTCCCTGCCCACCAAGGTAAAGCAGTTACCAGGAGACAACGAGCCAGTGAGATGTCTTTCCTTCCTCTCTCTATCTCCAGGAACACAGCAAAGTAAGGGTCAAGCTACTCTGAGGATGTTATCTTCCTCTCCCCTGCTTTGAAAGCACAGCCAGCTGCAAAAACAGTAGCACTGGTCCCTACTTGGCAAACTAACGGAGAGTCTTTCCTGGGCTGGTGTGTTCTCAGGCAGAACCAAGTGAAGTCTGTGGAGTATGAGTGCAGGGAAAAAAATGGAAAATCTCTTGATCCCATATTGCCCTGGCGAAGTAGGAACAAATCCATAACTGCAAAAGATGGTGACACGTTTGCCGTATTGTCCGTGAGCATGTATGTGTGGTCATCTAGGATATGGCTCGGGGCTGATACATTTGCTGTGGGACTGGAAAGCCTCTGGCATCTGAACTTTTTTTACGTGCTACAGGATGCCGCTCCCAGGATGCGATACCCTGGGTCGGTTTCTGATCTGCCTGTTCAGTGGTGTGTGTTTTGGAAGGAGATAAGATGGTTTTTGCAGTTAAGCCTCTGTATGTCACCCTGGGGAAGACTGTAATGGATGCAGAGTGAAAGTCAATGTATTTTTTGAGTCTGTGGGCTTATGCTAAATGTGAGTGCCCTCTGTTTGGGTCCAGCTCCAAACCTGCTCCAGACTGCACAGCCTTGGTTCAAAAGCTGCCTTCTAAGTACCATAGACCGCAGAGCGTGTGAGGCAGAGGGGTGAAAAAAGCTGTTGAGAAGCAGAAGGGGGAAGGATGAGGGAGTTGCAGTGCATTTTCTACAGTGAGAGATAGTAGAGGGTGGGGATTTGTCACTAACTTAATTTTTCTCCTCTGTCAGGTGGAAGGTGACTCCAGCTGGCCCCTGTTCCTCCAGCTGTGGGCTGGGCTTAGCTGTCCAGCTGGTCACCTGCGTGCAGATTCACCAAGGCAAGGAGATTTTGCTGGAGGAGCGTTTGTGCCCCGTGGCAGAGAAGCCCCTTACCAGCGTCCCCTGTGTCATCCGAATGTGCTCTTATGAATGGAGCTTCAGCGAGTGGACAGAGGTATCTGCTTCTCTTCAGATGCAGCACGTGATGTCTTGGGAAGTGGGTTAATAGCCATTCACTTGTTTAAAGTACACAGTGAAGAAATACTGCTTCTGCCTTGTTATATTTACTTCCCCCAGAAATGCTAAGCTGTTTCTAGGGATGTTTTCCACCCTTTCTGCTGTCCTATGTTTAGCAGCCATGGGTTTGCTTCCCACGTTTCTCAGGTTTTGGCTGCAGTTTAAAAATGGTCTTTGGCATGTTTTCTTCCGGAATTCATATATTCTTGGAATTTTTGGGAAGTGGTTCTGCAATTCAAAGATATAGCTTGGAAGATCCCCTGGGAGGGGGGCCATCTTACAGCTGGTGAAGCTAGAGCACTGAAAGGGCAAGTGGTAGAACAGCATCAGTCAACAAAAGATCAGTCCCCCAGATCATGCCTGAGCCAATAAGTGAATTTATTTCTAAATACCAACTGAAATACATGTGTAAAGGCCTGTGGCTTTCTTCCTCTGCAGTGTTCAACTTCGTGTGGGAATGGCATTCAGACACGGCAGGATTTCTGCTTCAACCCGCTAACCCGTAAGCACGTGAACCCCATCTTCTGCAGGCACTTCCCCAAGGCCATTGTGGTACGTGGCTGCTCAGCAGGGCCCTGTCCTGAGCAGACGGTGGGGCCTGGGTTCCGTGGAGCAGAAATGCAGACAGTGGCACCAGCCATACATCTGACGACTGCTGCAACAGTCAAAGAGGCCAGATACAAGGATCTGGATCTTCCTCCATCTTCTGAGCCAGCTGTGACTCAGGAACAGACAAAGGAGACCAGTGAAGGTGAGGAGGACACTACCAAAAGGTAGAGATAGGTGCTTACTGCGGGCAGCTGGATTGTGGTGACCCTACTGCCACACAGGGACAGGAGCATGGAAGGGAGTACTCCTCGTTAGGAGGGACAACACACTGTTCCTTCCATCATGCCAGGAGCTGTCCATGATACCTGACCTAGGAGCAATGAATCCCTTCCCTGGGCGTCCCCAAGGTCTTCTGACTTGGGACTCCTTGGGACAGAAGCTGACTCTTCCTGTGCTTCACCTGAAAGGTGGGCACGCTGTTGGCACTTGTCTGTTCATTGTGCCACGAGGGGATGGAAACTGTTTCAGCAGCTCTGCTTCCTTCTGGATGTGTTTCTTATCCGTCTCTTGCTGTACAGGTGTCTGTGGAAAACTCTTTCTCAATGCCACCGGGGTCATCAACATGACGGGTGTAGAGAGCAGCGACTGCAC
>JAOXNO010000008.1:1535635-1554276 GCA_028565335.1 Limnodromus scolopaceus
ACAACACACTGTTCCTTCCATCATGCCAGGAGCTGTCCATGATACCTGACCTAGGAGCAATGAATCCCTTCCCTGGGTGTCCCCAAGGTCTTCTGACTTGGGACTCCTTGGGACAGAAGCTGACTCTTCCTGTGCTTCACCTGGAAGGTGGGCACACTGTTGGCACTTGTCTGTTCATTGTGCCACGAGGGGATGGAAACTGTGTTTCAGCAGCTCTGCTTCCTTCTGGATGTGTTTCTTATCTGTCTCTTGCTGCACAGGTGTCTGTGGAAAACTCTTTCTCAATGCCACCGGGGTCATCAACATGACGGGTGTAGAGAGCAGCGACTGCACTGTGGCCATTGGACGTCCCCTCGGGGAGGAGATCACAGTCAGTGTCCTGGAGAGCTCCCTCAACTGCAGTGCAGGTACCCCCAGGGTGTGCTGGGGACCAGCCTGGCCCTTTTGGGAAATCTCCACCTCATTTGTCCTTGTGCTTTTGGTGCCCCGAATGGTTCTTGCTGCCTTAGAGCCTGTGTAATCTCTGAAACCAAGTCTTTCTGTCCCACCAAATCTTTGCCAGATAGGACTCGATGAAGATGATGCCTTTCCTCCCCCTACATAATGGTGTCTTACCTGTTTTGTTGGTAGATATTGGATGAAGGGAGTTTATGGGTTTTAAAGGAGCTTATTGCTTTGGCCTGTTATAAAATCACTCTCTTATGCCCTCTTGCTGGAATCAGTACAGTTAGATTAGTTAACTGGACTGTTTTTGTGACAGATTTTGATAAGACAGGGACAAGACGCAGAAATTACTTGATTCCAGACCTATGTAAGCCAGGTTCTGGCCTTCTACTTAAAGTAGAAGTGTTTCTAATCCCTGTGCTCATCCATTCCAGGTGAGGTAGTGCTGTTTTCTGGGCGAATGATGTGGCGGACAGGCTGCAGGAAGCTCCCTTTGTCACTGATAAATTCCAGAACGAATACACTGATTGTGAAACAGCGTGTTTTCCTGCCAGGAAATGGGGTCATTCTTCAGTACAACAGCAGAACTGCAACTAAAAAATATTACCAAGGTAATTACCTTACTGAAAACTTTGCTATTGCTTTGGATTAAGGCACACATGACAATGCCCACAGAATGCCACAGGTCACGGCTGCTTATGGAAATCTATGGAAACCTTGCTTCATCTTTAGCAGCTAATAAGCCCCTTCTTGAGGAGCGTTGGAATTAATATTATTTGTGGACTACCCCTCTGTTTTAAAGGCAAGCCCTCTGCAGGTGTTTGCTGATGCTTGGAGGTTCCCAGATGAGAATCCTTAGAGAAACTTTTCTGCCTGTGCTTAATTTAAATGATTTCTTTCTTGGAGATGTTGGACACTTCCCTAAATCATTGTCTTTTCTGCTCCCTTTCCTCCTCTCAGATTGCGACAAGCAGCTGTTTGGTCCCCAAGGTGAAATACAGAATCCTGTGCAATTGCCTGATCAAAGGCAAGAAGTAGTGTGTCGGACCTTCATCAACGTGGCTCCTCGGCATCGCATAGCTATCCGCGCCCTGTATATTGACCTGGGCAAGGAGAGCAACCAAACACATTTTAATTACATCCTGGTGAGTCAGAAACCTAAAGGGGATAGTTTGGATGGGTACAAACCCATCTCCTCATTAGACTCTTCTATCCAGATGCCAAGTTCAGTCACAAATCCCAGAGGGTCAGACTCTGATCTCTGTTTTGTAAATGTAGATGTGAATGAGCACTACTGATGTCTCCTGTGTTTCTTCTCATCTTTGCAGAGGGCACCTTTTCCCCCTGAGTGACCAATTTGCATGTCCCTAGTATTTTATGGGTGCTTATACTTCTAGGCTGCTATGATATAATGGTCTGGTCTTTCTTTATGCAGGTCCGTGATGTAAACACCATGAAGACGATGGTGTTCCATGGGAAACAACAATTCTTCTGGCAATCAACAGGAAGCCAAGCTGAAATCGAATTTCATGAAAACGTTAAGGATCACCGAACCAATTTCTGGGCTGAATATCACGCTGTTGAGCCCAAATAAAAGGGGCCAGGGCCACTGCACTGAGAAAAGCCGTGGTCCAGTCATTCACTGCTGCCTGTTCACTGCTCGAGGTCACGCGCGTCATTTAATCTTTTTGCAACTGCTTCCCCATCTATTGAGTAAGAACAATAATATCTACTGATTCCTTTGGGATCCCAGTTAATATCTATAAAGGTTATGCAAAAGACATGTAACTACCAAATATCTAGCAAATAGTCCTCATACGGATTTTCTGTCTGGTTGGTATTGATTCAGTTTGCGTGTCTGCAGTTGGTGACTCTGCTGAAGTCTCAGGGTCCTGTTTTGTAATATGCTGTGACCTTTTAGGACAGCCATTTGATTTCTGAGTGGCTCAGTGTCCCATTACAAACCTCTGTATACCTCTGGTGACAGCTGGTTTTGTATGGGAGGACTAAATGACATCCAGAGATCCCTCCCCAGCTACCCCTTCTGTGGTTCCACTATTGTGTAAGTGTCGGTGATACCACCACTTCTTTTCTATGGGAAAATAAAAGAATTCTGTCTCTTAATGATAGGTTTGGTGCCAAGATGCATTTACTCAGATAACAACAGTAGCTGTGCTGTTAATCTGCCTGTATCTTCATCTCGCAGGAACTGTGCGCTGAGAGATTGTTGGGGCTGCATTATACAACTTGTAGCAGGAAGAGGTGTTTTAGAGCAGTGACAAATCCTCACTCCAGTTTGATTTAAATACATTTTTAGGTTGTTTTTATTGAATATCTTGAACAATTTAATATCTTGAACGTTGGACCATGCTTTGGTCCAAATCTGTCATCCTCCTCAAAATCACAATATACTGCTTAAGGGTTTTTTCCCCGCACCTGGAGCCTGGCTGGACACATCTGCCCTTGCTCTTCGTGCTGGAAGCACTAAATGGTTCTGCCTGGGCAGTTTTAACCCTGCTTCTGCTTTCCTTCACTTGAATTCTCTGACTTCTTTTTACAACCGCAAAATCTTATTGTCTTCTGTCTTCTTAACAGTTGTTTTTTGCCGGTTAAGCCGGCAGTTTTTTGCTTGCCAGCCTCCAGATTTACGTTCCGTTCCTGGAAGAGCTAGAAAGTAGATTCTTGAAGCAAGATCCTTGAGGAGCTGGATACGTCGGCTATCCCAGTGCAGTGCGTGGGTGATGCAGGCGCTGGGCCTTCATTTCCTGTGGAACAGGAGATGTTAATGAAAAGACATCCTTTTCTTAATCCTTTTTTGTAACCTTGTAGCAGATGGGATCTGTCTTCCTGCTCTGCTCTGGATCCCAACTCTCGCTGCTATTTATTGTTCCAGATCGACTGTGCAGAGTCCCTGGTCTGCAGAGGTGGGCTCTGGTTACTGACTCCATGTTAATTTGCAAAAAAATGCAGCTGTTGTCTTTATAATTTAAGAGAATTAAGGCTGTTTCCCTGGACCATTCGTTTGGATGCCAGCAGGTTGCCAACAGGGACATCTCTGTCTTGCAAAGTCCTAATTCTCCTCCCATTTTCTAAGGGGGGAAAACCTGATTGTGTTCAGGTTTAAGGGAGCGTTTCCCTCTTATCTCGAGGGCAGGATTTTGTAACGCTGTGAAATTCCCGTTAACGCAAAAATTCATGTTTCCCTTTCTTCCGAGCACATGCTGGCTGCCTGGATAACAGCGGGACCCCGACCTCCGGTGCCCCCCCTCCAGACCCTGGCGTGGAGTCCGTGCCTGCGCGGCTGCTTATGAATATGTACAGGACGGGCTCTGCCCACCAGCCTTTTAATGAGAGTGACATCAAAGCCCTGCCTGCTGGAGGAGGGGACCCACAATGCAATACGCAGGCAGACGTAGAGGTGGCTCCCACGGCCGCTGGCATCGCTGCTGCAGGCAGAGAGACCCTCCATTGTCAGCCCTGGGGGGGCCGCCGGGGGGTCAGGCCCTGCATGGGGGTGCAGCGGCAGGGCTGGGTTTAGGGGCTGTCCCCTGGGCTGGCTGGAGGGGTGGGGGGAAAGTGTCACCAGGGGGTGGTGGTGGTGGCGTCCTGCGCTGCTGGGGCTCAGGTGGGGAGCGGGGTGCCGCCCCCCTGACCCTCCGGGAGCTGGGGTGCCATGAGCTCTCAGGATGAGCAGTTCCAAGCAGGAGCCCCTGAACCAGCGGCTTCCTCCGCCGATGATGGCATGACCTGGTGGTACAGGTGGCTCTGCAGGATTGCCGGGGTCATCGGGGGCCTGTGTAAGTATCCCCTTCCCTCGCAGCCAAAGGCTCCCCCTCGGCACCCCTCGTGCATGTGGGAACGTGGGTCAGGGGTCCTGCCTGCCCCGTGTTAGGGTCACGTCTGTGCTGGGGGGGGGGTGCCACAAAACCATCCTTTGGGGTTACAGGGGTTGTGTCTGCTCTAGACGTTAATTTGCTGCGTTTCGGGCAGAAGGAAGAGACGTGGTCGTGCCTGAAGCGGGGTGGTTTCTGCTGGAACACGAGGGATGTGCTTCGCTGTGCTTCAGCACCTGGGAGAAGGGACATTATGAGGGGGATCCACAATTCCTCGAGTTTCTTCTGGGGGACAGTTGGAAGTGGTGGGAGCAGCAGCCGAGTCCCAGCTCCTTCAGGAGGGCTGCGGGCACATAACCCAGACAATGCTCTTACTGGGAGCACTGAGTTCGGGGTGCTCGGCAGGGTTGGGTTCGGGGCTCGGAGAGGGGCCACGGGATTCGGTTCATCCTATTTGACTGTCAGATGTTCGTATGTTCCTGCAACTTATTTTCTTTCCCCATCCTGCGTGTCGGAGCATGTTTCCTGTTACTCCTGGTGTTGATTGCAGAGGGCCTGGCTGTGGTGGTTTTGTTGGTTTTTTGGTTTTTTTTGAAGGTGAATAACGGACTTGGTTTGTGTTGTGTGTGTTTTTAAGGGGTTTAGTCTTGGAGAGGCAGAAGAAGGGAGCCGGCGAACAGCAAAGCGAGTTGGCTGCGCTCTGAATTACCTGCTGCTGAAAAAAATTTTCCCAGGGAAAGAGCCTTTGCAACTTTGCCAGAAATCAGCCTGTCCCGTAGTGCTGTTTTGCTACATTCTGTGGAGAGATTAATAGCTCTTAAAAGCAGGAGGGACTGTTATGACCGCTTAGTCTGATCTCCTGCAGAGCACAGGATGGAGAATTTCTCCTGCTTCAGGTCCACGACTTCTAGTAAAACAAAAGTCTTTCTCAGCCAGTGCAGTCAGCCCTGATTTATTCCCTTGGCTGTAGCATTTTGTCCAATCCCCTCTTTCTCTGCCCCTTTTCCATGTTTGCCTCTTGCCTCGGGATTGACTGCACAAGCCCACGGTGTTTTTGTAGCTGACCTTGTAGACCATGGTATCTTTGGGCTTGTAACAACCCTTTTTGGCTGGGCTGGTAAAACACATGCTGCTCTTGCTTTACATCTTAGTTGCTGAAATTCTGGAGGTGGGAAAAGATTTGGTAGGACTGCTCTTACGGGGCAAAACGTACTGTCCTCGCCACGCGGAGGCCCCCACGCTTCTGGTCCCGGCAGACGGCCAAGAGACCAGCTGGGACGTGTCTTCAGCCCAGGTCCCAGCTGGGGGTTCGTGTAGCAGTGTCTTTCCCATGGGCTGGGGCTGTAGAAGGACCCTCAGTGCTTTTTATGTGGCTTTGGGCCATGCAGAGCTGAGGGGGATGCAGATGGAGGGTGAAGAGCTGGAGAGGATGGGTGTTGGGTCATGCTGGTGGCGTTGCCCACCTCGTGCCAGAGCAGCTCAGTTAAAAGTGCAAGTCTTTGAAGACGTTTTTCCTCTGTCTTCATATTTCAAAGCAGCTGAATTATACTTGGATTTTCCCAACCTTTTGTTCACAGCTTGGAGAACTCATGACTTGTTTTTAAAGGAAAGCTGAGAGTTTTATGTATTTGGTGAGTCTGGGAGAAGAAGCTTTTGGAAGAAGAGCCAGGCTCTTAACAGGATTGCTGATGATTTGAGGAGTCAGACAGCTCTGTAGCCCTGACACTCTTCCTTTGTGAGGTTCATCAGGCAGCGTGAGACACAGACTCCTCTTACAAGCAGGGAAATGGGGGACTGTAGAAAGAGGCCACCCTCCAATGCCCCATGCTGGCAATGGCCCTCTTCAAAATGCTCCTTGTTCAGCACCACCTTGTTGAAGGTGGAGAGTTTGGAAACGGGGTGACTAATAACACAGCGAGGCTGCTATTTTCAGAGCTCACTAAGAAAGAACAGAAATCATTTATAAGGATTTTGAGCAATGGGATTGTGGTCCTGCTACAGGGCTGGATTATTTCTTACAGAAGGAAAAATTCCCTGTAAAAAGGAAGAGAAACTTTGTTAATGGAGGTGAGACTAGCAGACAATGGCTACCGCATGCAGTCCACAACTTGTTTAAGCCAGAAAGGTCCAGGGGCTGGAGCAGAGAGAAGACAAACAGGGTTCGGGTTCTGTTTCTCTTGGACAGGCTGGTTTGGTGACATTGGCCAAGTCCCTTCTCTCCCTTGTGTCCCTCTTTGTAATCGGACGAGGAGAGCCTGTGGCTTTTGTAAAATGCCCTGGGAGCAAAAATAGGCTTGTGTGGAGGACAGTGGCCAGCTGCTTGAAATGAATAGAGCCTTTGTAGGGGGTGGTGTTCTTCCCCCCCCCATTTTAGCTCCCAGTTATTTGTGCTTCCTCAGGGATTCGAGACGGGACAGCGGTTAAACAAATGGCAGGACTGTCCGTCTTCCATAGCTTACGTGCCATGGAGCATTATCTGCATTTTAAACCTATTGCAAGGCCTCTTATGGTTTTTTTTTGTTTTTTTTTCAAAAATAAGTCTCTGGCTTGGCAGCTCTGTCCCCTTTTGGCTATTGAGCCAGGAGCTGGTCCTGTCACAGTGGGACCAGGACGTACCAGGCTGCTGTGGGATGTGCTGCTCTGCAGAGGAGACCGAAGGTCACTGAATCGTTATCTCTGTGGCTGTTGGCAGCCGCCACCGAGTGCGGTGTTCCTGCGACTGTAAACCTTCGCCTCCTTTCCCACTGGCTGGCACTCGTGCTGACGTTATGGGCTTGCTCAGCTCAGGCTTGCTGGGTCACTAGCCCATTGGCAACCCGGGTGGTTGCTTAGCTGAGACTTAGTGCTCGAGGTGTTGTTTTGGGGTGTTTTAGGACAAAACCAAACCAGAACCCTGACTAAACAGCCCCTGGTTGGCTAGATTAAAAAAAGAGTAAGGCTAAAAACCTGCTTAAAAAAATATATATATGTTCATAGAATCGTAGAATTCTGCCTCCCCGGGTTTGTTGTGTGGCTGGGATCGGTCTGTAGCCCTATGGAGCTCTTGGTCTGCTCCTCTCCCCGTGCTGTTAAACAAGGCAGGGCTCTGCCCCAGCCCCGGCTGCATTTTGGGGGTAGTTGAGATGCAGCTGATTTTTGCTGTTCTGCTAACTATAAAGTGCCTGAAAGTCACTTAACGTGATTTTCAGGAGTGTGCTCTCCTGGCTGAGAGCAAGTGTCAGAAGCCTGCGGTTCTTCCCCTGAGCTCCTCTCCCGTCAGCATCCAAGGGTTTGTTGGTCACAGAGAAGAACTGGAAACCTCCGTGTTGTGCCCACTGCTCCCAGCAATCCTGCTTGCCATTGATTTTTAGAGCTCTCCAGCTGTTTGCATGTGTGACCGTGAGCAGGTCATCCCACCCCAGTGCATCAGCTTCCCCTGCAGCGTGGGGACACCGACACTGGTCCCTCTGCGACGGGAAGATGAGAAGTGCCTTTGGAGCATCGCTGGTAACACGTCCTCTGGCATTTCTCCTCTGTTGGCTGATCTTGTTCTTGCAGGATTCCCCAAAAGCTTTTGGGTCCTATGAAATAGACCTGGGAAGCTTTTAAAAACCACCTTGTTTAGTTGTTTCCTAAAATCAGGGGGTCACTTGCTTGTGGGATGACCTTAGATTGATCCTGTCGTAGGCTACAGCTCTGTTTCCCAGGCTGGTAAATAAGGATAACTATTTTTAAAGGAACTTTGAGGATTCAGCAGTGACTGCTTTAAAGAAACCTTGCAAACGTGTGCCAGGCTTTTGAAGGTCAGGACTGCTCACGGCAGCGCTGCTCAGGGATCCCCTTAGCAAAACACGAGCAGATATCTCAAATACCCGAGCCCAGGCTGGTCTCATTCTCCAGAGATGGACTCTGCTGCTCTTCATTATGCTGCTGAGCATCCCCAAGACAGCCTTTAAGGGCTATATAATTTTAGCTGGAGTTTCTCAGGGTGGTGTTGTTTACTGTGGCCTCAGCCCGGGTCTCTCTGCCCTCCCTGCCGGGCTCGGGTTCCCGGTGAGCAGCAGCAGCAGCCGGTTGGTATCGGCAGAGGGAAAGGGCTGTATCAAGGGCATATCAACTTCCTCTGCAAGTTTAATGAGGCAGGAGGGAGGTACATGCCACCTCGGCTCGGATGCTGCTGCCTGGTTCCTCTCCTTGCGTTACAGAGTCAGGAGTGCCGGGGGCTATTTTGGGCTCTGCTTTGTCCGCTTCTATTTCTATTAGCCGAGACCCAAACTTGGCTCTTTTCTGCCCATCTCTAGCGCAGAACCAGCAGCGTGTGGCGGAGACCGCGTTCACCTCCGCTGTATTTATTGTTTGTCCGTGTGCCTTGGTGCTGCGGGTTGTGTTTTTGCTGAACGTTCCCTGCACTGCTCTGAGATGGGTGCCTGCTGGGACCTCTCTGGTCATCCTGGGACAAAGCAGTAATTCCTTGGCAAATAAAAACCAGGGTGTCGTGTGTGTGACTCCACAGACAAGCAAATGGTCTGTTGTGAAATAGTTGTGCGAGTGTCAGGCTGAGACATCAAGTGTTCAGGGCAAAAGAATACCTGGCTGGAGGAGCTGGGAAGAAGCCCTCTCCCCTGCACCCCAGGCTCTTCTTCTGGCCATCAGGCCTTTCCACCCGCCCTCCTCTGCTGGTCTGGAAAGGCTGTTCTGCAGTTCCTAGAGATGCTGGTCAAGGCAGAGGCTCTTCTGGGCAGCCTCTGCTCTGCAAAACAGCCCAAAATACAGGAGGGCGAACTCATGCTGGTGTGGCTGCAAGGTCCCGCTGCAGGGCAGAGCCGGAGGAACAGCCAGCCCTCCGTGGGGACATGGGGTTGGTCTTCATGGTCACTGAAAGCCTCTTTGCTTTCCAGCCTGTGCCTTCGCTGGTCTCTGGAACTGTGTCACCATCAACCCCCTGAACATCGCGGCCGGCGTGTGGATGATGTGAGCCAGAGTTTCTTTTCCTCTTTTCTGCTGGGAGGGAGATTTGGTTAATTAGACACCACTGGGCAAGGGGCAGAGCTGCCCCTCTTGGGTGGTGGATGTGAGTGAAACATCCATCAGGCTCTGTGAATTGCCAGATCTTGCTCCATCAGGTGGGCTGCAATGCTGGGTTCATTCTATTTATATTCTGTCTTTACCCTTTTTTATCCTAGAATGGTTAGGGTTTGAAGGGACCTTAATTACCATCTAGTTCCAAACCCTCTGCCCTGGGTAGGGACACCTCCCACTAGACCAGGTCACAGTAAATACTTACCCAAATTAAGTCTGGGGCACCAGGGTTTGGGACTTATCAAGAAGGAAGGAGGTCCAGCCCCACAGTTCCCTTCTGCCTGCGTTTGGCCATGGGGGTGGCTGGTCTCTGTGGGGCTGGGTTCATTGCGGCCAGGATTAACTCTGGTTTTCTCTGTCTTGGAGGCTCAACGCCTTTGTCCTGTTCCTGTGTGAAGCCCCTTTCTGCTGCCAGTTTATCGAGTTTGCGAATGCTGTCTCTGCGAGGGCGGACAAGCTGCGGCCCTGGCAGAAAGCCGCTTTCTACTGCGGGTGAGGATGCTGCTGGGGGGTGTTGTGGCGGTGGAACCATCCCAGGAACCGCATTGGGATGCCCGTGGGTGGGTGTGCTGTGATGGAGGAGCATCCCTGCATCCCATGGGGAGCGGAGCCCAGCTTTGAGGGCTGCCTCTGTTTTGCAGGATGGCTGTGTTCCCCGTCGTGCTCAGCCTGACGCTCACCACGCTCTTTGGGAATGCCATTGCGTTTGCCACCGGGGTGCTCTATGGCATGTCGGCGCTCGGCAAAAAGTAAGAGAGATCTGTCTGCTTGTGGAGGGAAGGGGAAGGTGGACCTCCAGCCCTCACCCCCATCTTCCTCCCTGCGGATACACTTTCCACTTGTACTAACCGTGCTTTCAGGTGTAAATGCTGTAGAACATCTCCCTGCCATCATCTCAAAGCCCTGGGAGGGTCCTAGGGTTTGCTGAAGCTCTGAGCTTTTCCTTGGGAGCTCAGTCTAGGTTGCCCTGTGGGTTCCATCCCTCTTTCTGCAGCCGTTGGATGGATGGGCCCAGATGTGGGGGTGGTGAGAAGCTTTGGTCGGGGAGGAGAGGGCCAGCAAGTCTTATTTAACTCCTGGCATCCCTCGGCATAGAGAGTCCTGGGCCCTGGTGGGGCCACCTCTGTGTCAGGTGCTTACTCACCATGGTGGGCACCCGGAGCTCATGTCCCCATGCTGTCCCTTCTCTCTGCAGGGGAGATGCCATTTCCTACGCCCGGATCCACCAGCAGCAGAAGCAAATGGATGAAGAGAAGCTCACGGGGGCCCTGGAGGGACAGGCTCTCTGAAATGCGTGAGCTCAGGGTAACTTCTTCTGGACACTGCGATGGTGAAGATATGGAAACCCACTCTGCCCTTTTCTCTGCCCGCTCCCCTCTCCATTACACCGTGATTTCCCTGGACACTGCAGCAACTGGCAATCTCAGGGGCTGGGGCGGGCTGTGCCCCCTTCTCACACCAGCAGCCAGACCTCGGCGTGTTGGCCTCTCTCCTCCTCAACCAAATATCTCACAGTCCCCCTGTTTTTTAATTTATTTTTTTTTTTCTGCTATAGAGGTGCTGGTTCTTTGAGTGCTGCTTTACCAGCCTGAGTAGGTAGCCATTGTTTGGAGTAACGAGCCGAGGATGCAGTGCTCATTTGGGAACTGCTCTCCAGACAGGGTGAGGAGGGACAGAGCTGACATCCCAGCTCCATGCCTCCACTGGCTTCGAGGGACTCAGGGAGCCACTGGCCTCGTGCTTGGGGATAACATGCCATTGCACGTTACATGTTTTTATGGTCTCTGGTGTGGCCCTTCCCAGGTGTAATACACTAATCCAGGGTTTAACAGTACATGGTGATGCCTAAGCTTGGTCTTCTTCCATGGAATATGTTTTAGTATGGGTCCAGTCAGGCCAGGCATCGGAGGCATCACTGCACGGGAAAAGACTTCCAGCAAAAAACCCGTATAAAGACAATAACCCTCTCTGCAGAGGAGCTGCCAGAGGCACTGGGGCAGATCCTGGTACCTACAAAGCACAGTCCCCTCTTCCTCTGGATACAGCTGCAGGCAGTTACTGCAATTTACTTGAATTATAAGAATTAATTACTTTGTCTTAATAAGGGTACTTTTCTTAAGCTTCACTCTTTTACTGGGGAAGAAAGGAAATGAGGTTTGTTTTACCTCAGTTGAAAAAGGATACTATTGCTTGAGCCGAGCAGGATTTTTTGCTGGTGTAGAGGTTACTGTTGTGCAAGAACATCCTCCTCTCGTGAGGCCAAGCCTCTGCTCTGGTATCTCTCACTCCCTGCATCTGCTCCTGTCACCCATCCCTCTGCAAGGGACCTGCTCTTTGCTTTTGTCTGGTACAGCCTTTCTCTTTTGGCTCCTGTTCTTTTTGCATCAGTCCTGGGCTGGTTTTGTGTGGGAAGGTGGCATATCCTTCCTTTGCAAACCCAGAGAAGTCTGTACCATTTCAGCGTGGGTCACTTTATTACAGGCTCCATCAGTGGTTCTTGCATTATATTTTCTGTTTGCTTTGTGTCATGCAGAACAAAACTGCTCACTAAGTCCAGATCCCCCTCTTCTTATCATGGTTTCTTCTGGGTTATTTATTTGATTTTACATTATTGCTTTTTTTTTTTTTTTGATTAGGAAAAAGGGGAATAATTTATTTGTTGTTATTTAAGTATTTGCATGGGACTTGTTTTCTCTGGACCTAGGAGGAAGGAGTGCTCTGTTTCCTGGCCTTCAAAGGGCTCCCTCATTTCATTGTGGGGGGTCTCTGAACCCAGGGAGAGCCCAGGCTGCTATAACTGGGGTATTATAACTGGGCTGCTATAACTGGGGTATTATCACTGGGGTGCTATAACTGGGATACTGAAACTGAGATGCTCTAGCTGGGATACTGTAAAATCCTATTTCAGCCTTCAGAGAATTTCTCAGGCTTTGGAAAGTTGTGCTGACAAAGTGTGCTGACAAAGTTTGGTTTTCCCCTCTTCTGGGAGGGAGAAGGGAGGAAAACTGGGCTGTAGCTGCTGGACTGGAGGTTTGTTCTCAGCTCAGCAGCCAAGGCAGGCAGCAGCTCTGGGGGGCAGTGGCTGAGGAAACGCAGCCTGTTCTCACTCCCCTGCTCTGGGAGCTGAGCTCCCGCTGCCACCAACACGTTGTGGTCCCAACTGAACCATGGGGTTACCAGAAGGGTTGCGCTGTGGTCTGAGAAACGCTGCTGGAGGCTGAGTGCTCTGTCAGAAGGGTCTGTCCCCCAGCCACTCTGGCTTCTGAGCAGCGTAGCGTGGGAAAATACCTATCTAATCCTTTCTCTAGGTATGGTGCATATTCGTGTTAGCAGAATGAC
Organism: Limnodromus scolopaceus; assembly: GCA_028565335.1. NCBI lineage: Eukaryota > Metazoa > Chordata > Aves > Charadriiformes > Scolopacidae > Limnodromus > Limnodromus scolopaceus. The sequence continues at coordinate 1,548,310 of JAOXNO010000008.1, forward strand.
ACCTCCCTGCTGAAGGAGGGGGCAGGGCAGGGATGGAGCAGGAGCAGAGCGGTCCCTGGAGATCGGGGGGGCTAAGCTGCCGGCTGGTGTTAGCTGCTCTTTCTTCCTCGGGGTCCAGGGAGGTGTGAGGATTTGCACCGGTCAGGAACGCGGCTTGGGTTTATTTGCACACAGCTGGATGCTGGGTGGCTACTTTGTGCTAAGCCCCTTTCCCCTGGGCCTCCATGATTGCTCTGACACCAGCCTGTCCGGGATGCAGAATAGGCACCGCCAGCCCAGATGCAGCTGGTTTCAATAAAGGCTGTGCTGTTTCAGAGCCCCCCGGCTCCGAGCTGATCCCCCCCCAATACATGGGGCATTGCCCTTCCTTGTGCGTGTGTGCGGGGACCACAGGGGTCACGTTCCCTGTGGAGATGGGGTGCTGCAGGAGGAACACCCCACAGGAGTCTTTAGTGATAAAAGCCTCCCTGCTCTTCGCCAGCGGTGTCCCCGTGCGGTACCTTCTCCAGGTGGTTCAAGTGCAGAGTCCTGCCTAGCACACAGGACATCTGCTTAGATGTCAGGGGGGTTTGGGGAGTTAAGTAGTGTGTAGTAGAGGAATGTTGCAGGCTGATGCACGTAGCTACGAGCATGTCTTTGGTAGTGACTGCTTTGCTCTGTGAGTAGTTCCACGGTAGCTTTAGTGACAGGAGGCGGGAGGCAAAGCAGAGGCAATGGAGTAACGGCCCACGGTGATGAGCCATGGAACTGGTAGGACCCTCTCTGGCTTCACCTGGTGGCTGCTGGTCTATGGCATTGGGACAGTCCCTGGGGCTGGCACAGGCAGACGCTGCTCCAGGTCTCCTGGAGGGCTCAGGGACATGGATGGATCCACTTTGCTCCCTTGGCACGAGCGGCAGACGTCCCTTGAGTGCCAGCAGTACTGTCATGCTGTGTTTTGTGGCAGTTGGGTCTGACACTGGGGCCAAGGCAAGCGAACCATCTGCCCCAGCTTTGCCACCCTTAGCGGGTTGCAAAGCTCGTCTCTGAGCTCAACGCTTCTGTTGAAAACAGGCCTCAGGGACTCCTCTGTAAGAGCTGAGCTGGAGCCTTTGGCCACAACGTTTAAAGACATTGGGGCTATTCAGTGTCTCTGTGCCTGCTGCAACAGGAGGTGTCCCAGGTCCGTGCTCCGAAACTGCTGTCTCCTACAGCTGTGTGTCTGGAGCGGGAGCTCTTGGGAATTTCGGCTGTCTGTGATGCAGCTGAAACCAAGCCAGATGCTGCCATCGTTGCAGATGTGGCTTGGTGACAGCACCCATGGCTTTTAAGAGTTGTAGTGACAGTTAGTGGATGGTCTCACCTCCGTGTGGGCAAGGCACTGTTTTTGTGGAGATAGAAAGGACCTTTAGAGTAGTAGCACCACAGTAGTTAATATTGCCCATTCACAGTGCATGGTGGTTATTAATTGTGTTTAGAGGCACCATCAGGGTGCTTGGAGCTGTGTAAGGATAAATGATTTCAAAGCCCTGCTCTAGAGAATTTACAGGCTCAACCTGCGGATGGCATCCAGGCTGGATGGCTATTATGGGGTCTCTATAGAAGAGGTTCTGCTTGTCGGGTCTTGGAAAGGCCTCTTGGGAGACGATGGGACAGAAGTTTTGCTACATGAGGACTCAAGAGCAGGTGATGCAGTGACTACAGTGAGTCGTTGGTGAGCGTGGAAAGACACCTGGGTACTGGCAGACGTGTAAGTCCATTGCTAAGAGCACACATCCTATGTGAGCTGCATGTATCTTACCCACGTGCACTCACACAGCGTGCAACTCTTCCCTGTCCCACTCAGCCACGAAGCTGATGGCACTTGTGCTCCGCTGTCCCCTGGGGTTGTCCCTTGGGTGTGAAGAGAAGAGCAGAAGCTCACGTTCTGCTGCTTACCCAGACCTCACTGCTCTGGGCAGGAGCTCATTTTGTAACACCGATCGATTCTCTGTGTGTGCAGTGAATAAAAAGACCATTCTACCTCTGGAAAGAGCCACTGTGATTTCTCAGACTCTAAACTTTGCAGTAAAAATGCTCAGACTTTCTACGTTGAAGGAGGTCACTCAGACAATACTTCTCCAATGAGATTCTCACAGGACATGAAGAGTCCAACCTCATTTCATATTTGGGCATTTCCTCCTTAGGCTGGGCCCTGGGAAGCTCAATTCATCTTTGTCATTTTTTTTGTCTTCAGGGAAGGGTTTCACTGAAGTGAAGATATCAAGACCTGGTCCATAGCCATGTGAGAAGGAGAATGCTCTAGCACAGGGCTGCCAGAGATCCTGATCCTTCAGAAGGTCAGTGGAAACCAGAGGCTCTTGAGACCTCTTGTAATCAGGCCATGCTTAGAAATAGTCATATTCCAGCCAGAGCCGAACATCTTTCTGGAAATGGGTCTCAGCTGCAAAGGTTAGGTCTAATACTGAGTTTTCTCTGTGGTTTTCATTTTGGCCCATCTCTCTTCCTCTGTCCCAGGCTGCTTTATATTAATCCTCTGATAAAGCACATCTTCTCTTAGGTGATTTCTCTCATCTCCTGTGGCAGGGGATCTCCATAGTAGGTAGCATATCTTGAGATCTGGGTCAAATATGCTACGTTACCCAATACTTCCTTGTCACTGCAGGCTGAATGTTCCAGGAATGGGAGGACACCAACATCTCCACCAGCCCTCGGGCTGCCAAGTGCATTTCAGGAGCTTGGGCAAATCACCTCCCAGCTCAGCCTTTGTTGTGCTGCCCTTTTGGGAGGAGTTAGGTTGGATGTAATACTCAGCAAGGCCATTTGTTCCTCACAGCCGTAATCACCTCCTGCAGCTGTGTTTTACCTAGGGTTAGGCTCTAAAAAAAATTAAAGAAGTCCTTAATCATGCAGGACACACAGGAAAGGGGTAAGAGCAAGTTGCTACTAACTATGCAGTTGAAATCTCAAAGTGACGGAGATGGAGGCTCCACACACAACTGTGATGGGGGTACATCCACCTTCCTCTTTGTGGATGAGTAAATCCCTGGGGTGGGAAGGACCCATCCCAGTACAAAGCATTGTCAGTACCCACTGTGTCTTTCCTACAGTGAGTCACTTGCACTACAGCTGAATGTCTGTCTGTTCCTGTTCTTTGTTTTGTCCTGGATTTTCTTTGTGAACTGTATTTGGTCTTGTTCGTTAGGCTTCTAGTGTACTGTGTGTTTTTAGAGCAATAAAACGTGGCAGCTTTTTATACAAAATATCTGGCTCTGCCTCTTTCAAAGTCCCCAAGTACATGAGACTCATCTGGGAAGCCGCAGGCTGCTGTGGTCCCCTTGTCACGGTCCTGGTCTGCCTCTCCTGGCCCACCTGCCTGCAGCTCCCTTCTCTGCAATAAAGGCAACATCTTGCAGTTGAAAGCAAAACCATTTTATTTTTGCAACTACATGATGAACAGCTACAGCTGTTAAGTCTGTTCCAGCCAAGCCCTCAGGCTCTTGGGCTGCTTTGGTGGCTGCTGAGCAAAGGATGTGCACGATCTTTTGTCCACAGCCACATGTTCCGTTTTCCAGAACATCTTTATCTCCAGCCTGCTGCTGGTTACCTGGTCCTATACCTCAGGTTGACATGTTGCCCAGAGAGCAACAGGTAGTGTTGAATGATGGGAAGAGAAGGAAGTGTTCCGGTTGGTAACATCTACATCCAAAGCAAGACAGTCATTGCTGCCCACTCCTCTCCCATTGCTTTTGGAGAGAGCTCCAGCCTCCAGCAGCACAACTGTGTTCTTTCTTGTCCTTGAGAACGTGGACGGGTGGCCCAGTGCGGCTGGGAAATGACAGCTCCTACCTCATGAACGACCTCCGGCCAGTCCTGAAGAAGGCCTCTATCTGTTCTAGAGACCTGCCTTTGGTTTCTGGAACACAGCAGCCTGTGAATAAGATGTTCCCGGCGCAGATGACAGCGAAGAATAGGAAGGGCACCTCAAGGCCGAAGGCTTCCTGGGAAGCGGGACAGAAAGCAGACATGAGTTGGTGCAGAGAGCGTCTGAGGAGGGGCTCATGGACACGCTCTCGGGACAGTACCCACCACGACTCGGAGGAAGAACTGGGTCAGGGTGAAGGCTGTCAGCCAGCTCACGACAACACAGAGGCCCGAGGCCACGCCACGGGCTTTCAGAGGGAGGATCTCCGACATCAGCAACCAAGTGATGGGGCCCCAGCCCATGGCATAACCTGCAGGGGAGGAGAGGTAAGGTGAGGCTGTTGAGATTCTGGAGCCTGCTGGGGAGTGCAGAAGAGCCCTGTGCAATCTTGCCCCGCTCCCCCATCAATCATCATTCCCCCCGTTCATGCTCTGTCAGTCCTCAAAGTGACTTCAGATGCCATCTTTCTTGGTCTTCCAGGGACATCTGCCTGCCCTCCAAGACCAAATCTCCTTGCTCCACATCACCCAGCCTCAGATGAGAAACGTTCCCCCAGGCTGGCACCAAGCCCTGTGCTGTGGGTCCTGCGGTCTCGCTCTCTGCACCTACCCATTATGAAGAACATGGTTGCCAGGAGGGGGATGAGGGTGATGTAGTTGGTCGGCTCAGCAGGAAGGGTGGCAGAGCTCACCAGCGTCTTGTTGGCAATGGTGCCATTCTGAGAAGCTGGCACGAAGTGGATATAGAGCCCCATGGTCAGGTTGGAGACCAACATGACACCAGCTGTGGAGAGATGCAACAACATAGTGGGATCGATGAGCGAGTGACCCCCTCCATGCCAAGGACTGAGATCCTGGGAATGCTTCTGCTCAGGAGCTGAGCCACCACCAAAGGAAAGAGGCCTCTGAGACCTCCCCTACTCCCTCCCCAATTCCTGTATGGCTGAAGGCATTCCCGTGCTTTTGCAAAGCTCCTAGAAACCTTAAATAAGCGCTTCCCTTGCACAGCAGTGGGAGAGAGACATACCCGATACAAAAAGAAGAATCTTCCTCCCAGCTTTATCCATCGACACAGCGGCGATTGCCACGGAGAGCAGACGGACCAAGCCAACAAGAGCTGCATCGTACTCTGGTTTCTGCAACAGCAAAAGCAGTGGGGAAACTGAGATGGGAGAGCCAGGGAAAGGGCAAGTTCCTACATGTGTTGACTCTGGCTGATGACTTTGCTCCTACAGCAAGAGACTGGAGAAAAAGAGCCTGAAGCTCAGAGGAGGAAAGTGGGGAGATGGTGGGACCAGTCCTGCTCCCCAACTTCTTGCAGCTTTTTGCAGGGCAGGTGCTCAGCAATTGCCACCAACCAAGTGCTTTAAAAAAAGGCTTCAAAGTTGGAATCTTAGAGCTGCGTTTGGAGCATCACTGAAGACGGAGCAGTCTCAGTGTGGGCCAAAGCCCAGGGCTTACCAGGATGACGGCTGTTTTCTTGAATATTGACTGCAGGTACACGAGGACACAGGTGACACCGGAGAGCTGCTGCAGGAACCTCATCCCCACTGCGATCAGGATGGGCTTGTAAATGAAAGGGTCCTTGATCTCGGCACAGGAAACCCGCCGGCTCTGGAGGGGACAAAACCAGAAAGCTGAGGTGTACCACCTCTGGGCACCACCACAGCACCCAGAAGATGGCTCAGAAGTCGCCCAAAGGAAACTGGATTTTGCAGTTTTCACATTACATCTCCCCTGTGCTGGAGGTGAGTCCCATTCCCTCCTCACCTGCTTCCTCACGCTGTCCTTGATCTGCTCATACTCCCGGGCATAGTCCGTGTCCCTGCCCCGCAGCCAGCACAGGGACCCCAGGGCCTCGTCATCCTTCCCCTGGGAGAGCAGGAACCGGGGCGAGTTGGGCATGAAGCAGAGCAGGACGATCATGGTGAGCACGGGCACCTCCCCTGCGACAGCCAGCCAGCGCCACTCCAGGACCAGCCCTGCCGGAGCAGCATGGTTAGGAGAGAAGTCCTGGCCTTGCCTCCACTTGGGCACCCCAACAGCAGAGATTTAATAATCCCC
>JAOXNO010000008.1:1563903-1581804 GCA_028565335.1 Limnodromus scolopaceus
TAATATGACTTTTTTTTTTTTTAAAAAAAAAAAAAAAAAGGGGGGGTGGGGGGGCAAAAAAACCCATATCATTTCCTTGATTTAATGTGAGCCAATTATGGCTCACAGGCTGTTAACTTCATCACCGCTTCTTCCAAGAAAGACCTCGGTAAAATAAACCACCACGCCGGCGGAGCGGAGCAGAGCTGGCAGCCGGGACCTGCCGTCGGGCTCCGCGTGCGACCGGCAAAGCCTCGGCTCGAGCCACGGCATTTTATATCCATCCCCTCCTTCCCCCCCCACTTCAACCTCCTCTCAGCTGGAAAAAAAGCTAATGGCTCTGTCACACACATGCCCACTAAAATATCCAACCACTTGTTGTACATCTGCTGACGGATACCAACTGGAAAGGAGATTAGGGCTCAGACTCCCGCGCTGGGCTGTCTGCCCCTCCTAATGAGGAACAGATTGGAGCCCTCGCCGGCGCTCGAGCGCGGCACGCTGCCTCCAGCGCCCGGCAAATGGCAAAATCAGGAGGGCTGGGGCGGCCGACGGATGCCAGGGTGAGGGCCAGCGTTATTAAACCGCGCCGGCAGCCAGGCATAGCCCAGGCTGGGGCTTTTGGGGGACGCTGTGTGGGGTGCCGGGGGCCTGCAGTGGGGTGCCGGGGTCTGCAACGAGCCGCTGGGAGTTGGGCAGCACCTGAGCTGATGGAGGTTTGCAGTGAGGGCTGGCGTGGGATGCTCTGTGGGATGCTGTGCTCCCCGCCAAGGGGGACCTCGCCACTGTGCTGTCTTGCCCATCGCCCCAAATCATAGTGACTCGCACATCTGGAGGCAGGATATGACCCCTCCAACCTGGGCACCTCTGGCTTGGGGACCTGGAGCCGGATGGTGTCCAGCCACGGTGAAATCCCATGTAGTATGGGTTACCTTTTGCATGATGGTTCCCAGCCGCTTTGCCTTGGGTAGAAAAATGCTGGTGGCATCTAAAAGCACCTCGGGGCCATCCCCAGGAGCAGGGTGTGGGTGCCAACCTCTTCCCCACCCTCAGCCATAGACGTTTCCCCAGGGTTTTGCACGCCAGCTGCGGCACCGGGACCTGCAGACCGCTCGTGTGTTTGCCAGTGACTGCATCGCCGTCTCCTGAATTGCTCCGTCCCGTGGCCGGGGGCCAGCACAGGAATGTTAACATTTTTCTGCAGCTAATTCGGGGCTGTGGGCAGACCCGGTGCTGCCTTCTCCCTCCCTCCATCCCCACCGCTGGCGCTTGTTTTATTTTACGTTTCTTTTCAGCGGCGGTTGAATTGAAAATTAAGATGTGCTGGGACCTAATTCCAAATAAAAATGCCAGTGTGTTCCCTGCGGGACCCTCGGTTTAACCTCTGAGGTGGGCAGCCCCGCCTGTGGCTTGGTCACGGGGATGCGGTCCCTGTCCCCATCCCAGGGCTGGGAGCAAGGGCAGAGGGAAACCCGGCTCCTTCCCTTTGGCAAAGCATTTTCCACCGGTGGCGGGGTGGGGATGGCTCATAAATGATTTGCCTCGCTGGGAGGTTGGGGGTTGCAGCCCGTGGGGTGCTGTCGCGGAAGAGGATGATGCTCTCTCAGGTCTCGTGGGATTTTCATGCTGTGCATCATCTGCTGAGAGCCTGCCATCGCCTGCGCCCGGCGGGATAAGGGATGGGGACATGGATGGGGCTGTGACACTGCGGCAGGCAGGCTGGTGTCCATCTGCCATCGATTCCCCAACCGCTGGCAGAGCAGAGCGGAGCGGGAGAGGAGCAGGATCGATGCAGTGGCCTATAAAAAGGCAAAGATGAGCTGGGCTTCCCATACAAGGGGGACGGGAGGCAGCTGCGTCCTCAAAGCTGAAGAATAAGGAGCTTTTTATAAGCCCATTTTTGCAGGCACCTTTTAACCCCTTTATCCTGCCGACAGAAAATCTCGTGGATGAAATTTGGAGTGAAAGCAGAGACCTGAAAGCACATTTCTGCTCTGCTGGCGATCTGTTAACGGGATAATCTTGTTACAGCCACCTGTTAGTCCTGGAGTGAATCTTAAGTGTTCCTGGGCAGATATTAATTTATTTTATTGGCATAACAGCACTCTGCCCCGTGATCCCGGGGTGTCCCCCAACACCCCAGCCCTCGATTGCTTTCCTATTCAAGGTCATTGAAAGCGGCACTAAATACTTTCAATTGCTCTTAAATGAAAGGAGCTTTGGGGGTTTTGAAGACCAAGATGCACCAGATGGACCAGGGTTTTATTCAGGGACCTTTGGGCCAAGCCCTACATGCATTAAAAAAAAATCTTTATGCATCTCCGTGGCCTTGAGTTTCATGAAAATTGGTGGCTGAATACGGGAGGAAAAACCTTAAATACGTGTCCCTGCCATGGGGGGAGACTGTGCCCATGTTGGGAACCGTCCGGACACTGCTTTTCCCTTCCCACCAGCTTTCCTGCAGCTCCTCTGGGTTTTTTTCATTACACGTTTAAACCTGACGTGGCCTGTGTCCCCCCCAGCCCCTGAACTCTCCCTCACCCCCTGGCAGCCGCTGTGGCAGGTAGGGGCAGCCCCAACCCCTCACTCCCAAAAATTCATTTCCCCTGGGAAAGCCTCCTAAGCCGCTTACACATCCCGCTGCCCCCGGGTACCTAATGGGCGAGCCAGACCTCGCAGGAGGATGAAATGGGAAAATTTAGGAGTGAAATGAGCAGGGTTCATATGGGAGAACGATGGGAGGTGCCATCCCTGCTCAGTTTCCATCTCCTCCCAGGGGCACCCTGGCTTTTGGGGACCGCTTGCCCGGGCGTCCTGAGCCCCCGGGGCTCTGCCCGTGTCTGGAGGAGCTCATGTGAAACCCATTAAAGGCGTAAGGAAAGGGAGCACGACGGTTGGGAATCATTTTGTTTGGGTTTCTAAAACGTGCGCATGAAAACACTGTGTGGTTTTCTGACAAATTTGAAACAGCGCTGCTCAATTCGCTCCAGCGCTGCTACTGTTGATCTAGCAGACTGTAAAGCATTTATTGGAGTTGCTTGAGGCGAACTTAAGCATCTGTGGAATAACAAGTCCAGGAAGTAATTGCATCCACAAGGAAAATATTTTTATGTATAATTCAGTGACCCATTTTATAAACATTGCGGTTCCACCTTGGACTTTTTTTTTTCTTTTTTTTTTTTTTTCCTTTTTTTTTTGAATCCACAGCCTTCCCTCTCCTAGCGCCTGAGGTTAGCGAAATATGCGGGGTTGTGTTGGTGGCTCCATGTTTGGTAAGGCACGGTGCTGGGCAGGAGGTTCGGAGGAAAGCCCCAGTGCTGCGGGGGGAGAAGGGGGTCCAGCTCCGGAGGTGGCACCATGGTGGGGGGGACCCTGGCGCTGGGTGCTCCAGAGAAACAGAGGGACAGTGTGGATTGCTCCCGCCGAGCTTGGCAAACGCAGAGGAATTGTTTCGGGGCAAGGGCTTTTCTTTCTTCCTTAACAAACCAGCTTTACGAGAAGATGAGTCATTTACAGCCTGGGTGGCATCACTCTTGGCGCAGGGCTGTGGAGCCTGGGGGGGGGGCTCTGCCTCCAGTTTCGGGGGATTTTGGGGGCAGTTTCATTTCCATGTAATATAAACGCACCCCCTCGCCCCACCTTTTTCGACACAGGAGCTCCCTTTGCTCTCGCAGCACAGTGCAGGTGGGAGCTGGAAGAAGCTGTCGCACAAAGACCCTTTGGAGGGGACTGGCCCGTCCCCAGCGCGGCAGCCTGGGCACGGCTAGTTTGGGGACCAGCATTGACATGGGCGCTTAAATGGGCGGTGGCGTAAAAACATAGATGTGCTCCAATAGCACAAAGTTCTGAAGAGACAAAGCTGCGAAACACCGTATTAAAATCTCACTTTGTTTTTGTGGGGTTAATATTGGGGGGGGGGGTTGTAGCCCTACTGGCACTTTCGCTGGGGCAGAGCTGCCCCTCCTGGCACAGGGGGTGGGATTGATGGTACCGGAGCTCACTGCCCCTTCTCCCGCTCTGCCTGCCAGGGATTTTTTGGGCATCTTTATCCCTTGGGGGGAATAAAAGTCCGACCCAGTCTGAATGGCAGATAGGCATGTGGGTGCTGTGCCATGGCACCAGCACCCTGTGGGTCCCCATCCTCCCTGCGACACTGTGGGCAAGTGACTGACCCTCCCAGTGCCTGTGCTACTGGTGTGGACCCATCTGCTCCTGCCCCGCTGTCTCTCCCCGTGCACAAGTCATGGCTCCAAGCCAGGCAGTGCTGAAAACTGGAGGGCAAACCTCGAGTTGGAGGTGCCAGCCGGAGCCTCCCATGCTTTTTCCCCCTTGTTTCCATCACCCCCAGAGTGCCGTGTCCTGGGCACAGCCGCCCCCCAGCCCGCGGAGCAGCGATGCCAAGGGCAGCCACAGCCCCAGGGCCGGGCCCCCCTCCAGGAGGCAGAAGAAAACAAAACAAATCAGGCCCGGGAGTAAATATTATCTGAATATAAAAGAACGCGATGTTTCTTCGTATGGGTCTAGAATTTCTGCCTTTTAACAGCTAACCTTGACTCAGCCAATATCCACAACATGCAGCCCTGGCCAAAATATGCTGGGCCTTAAAGTACCACAACAGCTGTTTTTCTTGCTAAAATATGACATTCAATTTTTTGGACGGCTGGATGCTTCCTTGATGAAAGTGGAATAAGGGGCTATTTTTCCTCCCTCCCTCTCTCTCCCCCCCTCTCCCATCTTTCCTCCTCCTTCCGTGCAAGGCGATAAAGCCCGAGCCTTTGCAGACATCCCGTGCGGGCAACCGGCCGATGCGCCCGCGGGGCCGGAGCCCCCGTTGCAACCTGCGCGAGGGGGGCTGCCGCTCGCTGAATCCCCCCCCTTGTTATTCCTGGATCCCTCCCACGCCCCGGCAGCATCGGCGCCAGCGGCAGTTACAGCCCTGACATCTTGTTTTGCTGATGGTTTGTAGTATGTCAAAAATGTTCTGCCCTGAAGACGAGGGCACCGGTGGGGGGGCTGGGGGCGGTGGTTCCCCTGGTGGGTTTTGCACTTTGGACCCTCCCATCCTCGCAAGAGAGGTGGCTTGGGGCTTCTCAAGCCCTCCAGCTGCTGCCAGTGGTGCGGGGCAGGAGCCTGGTGGCCACAACTGAACCCATGAGCTGGTGCTGGTCCCTGTCCCCAAACCAACCAGTATTTGGAAAAATCACTGGTGGTGGGAGCCAGTGCTGGCCAGGATTTGCCCCCCTTCCCCCTGTGACAGCAGGGGGGGTTTGCAGCCAGCCAGGCGCCAGGGTGGCACAAACAACGCTCCGGTGGCTTTTGGTTTGGCAGTGCCACCTGGGTGTCACCCGGCATGACGGGTGACTTTCCGAACAGCATGTTTTTCCACAGGTGCTTTTGCTGGATGAAATCCATGTATTTCCAGGTTGTGGTGGGCACTGGACTGGAGATTCACAGTGAAGTCACTGTCTTGGGTCTTAAAACATGGGAATGGCCATGGGAGGACCAGGGACGCCCAGCGGGATGCCTGGTGCCGGGGAGGTGGCTCTGCTCGGCAGCCACCAGTATCTCCCAGTGAAACGGAGTGCACTGATGCACCTGAAACCCATGCATGGGTGATGTGGGCAGCATCGGGATGGGGTGTCCACTCCCCTCATCCCCATCCCCACCTCTGGAAGCACTGTGGTTCTTGCCCAGCTCCCCTTGCGCTGTTGAGAACAAAGTCCCTGCCCTCCGTGCCTCATCCTCCCCTTCTTTTTCCCTTTTTTTTTTTTAATGATCAGCAGTATTTTTAATGGGAGACAGAAGAACTTTTAAAAAGACGGAGGTGGGAACTGAACCAGGGTGAGGGTTTCACTGTCCAAAGCCTCCCTGGCTCTTTTATGTTGCCTGGGGTCTGACATCTCACGGGTTGATGAACTGGGAGCCCCGGTGAGGTGCTCCATGGGCAGTGTGGCATCCTGGTCACAGGGTCAGGCCTGGGGGCTCCAGCCCCAACTCGTGGTTACTCATTGCTCCTCTTATTTATTAACGATTTTGCTGCGGCACCTTAATTATACCTAACGCTGGAGCCACCAAGCCGTTGTGCTTGTTGTGCCTGTATTTATATATGGTGACCCAGGAGTTCTCACGGTGATGGGGATGCGGCCGGGGGGTGCGCGAGGTGCCGGGCAGTGTCCCCGGTGGTACCATTGTGTGTGTGTTTGTGTGTGTGTGTGTGTAGAAGGTACGTGTTCCCCTTTCCCCGGCCGGCGAGCATGTGGTTGGAATTAGCGGCGCGGCTGCAGGGGGAGCGGGCAGCTGGGTTTCTCCGGAGCGTTTCAGTGCTTAATCTCTGAAGAATGCAGAATGTCTGTCTGGACGCCCCGGCCAAGATCAACTCCACGGCACGGGGAGGCCAATATAAACGTTCATGTTTTGTGTCACCGAGATTTCATTAGATGTTTTTTATGTAATTGCATAAGTCGAACTACCGTGATGAAAATGCCACAGCGAACAAACGAGATGAATTGTGAAACCTCTCCTTCGAGGAGACGCTGGCCTCCTCCGGACCGCGGGGATCCAGCTCCAGCCTCTTCCAAGGCGCTTTTGACCTTTTTCAGATAAATAAGAGGCTGTTTGCCTGTGTCTACCCCCCTTCACCCCTCACCCTGACGTCAGGGCGAGCTCTGGCCTCGGCCAGGCAGCAGGTCTCCCCGTGGCCGGCGCTGGGATGCAGGGGGGCTGGCTGACCCCACACTCCCATGGGCTCCCATCCCTCCTCTGAAAGCCGGGGGGAGGCGGCGAGGCGGGGGGAGAGGAAGAAAAATCTCTCCCGTTTCTTGGCGGCCCGATGTCCGAGCGCTCTGCGGTATCGGAGTGATATCACCGCCCTCTCGGTTTCTCGCTTTAAACCCCTGGTAGAGGCAGGGAGGGCGAGTTGCAGGGCTTGGCTGGTATTTGCAGCGATGCTGTGCCCCATCCCTACCCTCCGACCCTCTTCACTAATGATAACAACTTTGTTAATGTGTCTCTTAAAGGCCTGGAGTGTTTCCCTGATGATACAGATTAATTAGTCCTTAATCAGTGCCTGCTTGGTTCAAACACAGACACGCTCCCTGATCCCAGGCAGCTCTGTGGGCTGCTGAGCACCGGGGCAGGACAGTGCTGCTCCTCCCTGGGATGCAGGGGCTCGGTGGGGCAGCATCCCAGCACCCGCCGCCTTTTCCAGCAGTCTGCCCATCCCAATTCCTCTCGGTGGCTCAGCAGCACGGACACCTACACGTGGCGAGAGGCTGGACCCACCAGGATGGCAGCCCAGTGCAAAGCCCCTGGGTTTTGGTCCCAGGGGAGGTTTCCCTGCAGATGCCCAGCGGGGATGGGGAAGGCGGCCGGCGGCGCGGGAGCCCCCGGGTGCTGCATCCCTGCGGCAGCTTCTGCGAGACGGGCTGGAACGGTCGCCCTCGCCGCAGACACATCTGCTGGGCGGGAGGGCTTGGAATTTGGGATATTGTTTTTCTGGCGGGGAGCGGTGGGTGCCAAAAGCCTGATAAATTAATCACCTCTGACATGGGTCAGTCCAGCTTCTGGCGTGCGCGGGCTGGGCCCCCCGAGCTGCCGAGCAGAGACGGTGCTGCTGCAACACGAAAGTTCATTAGGCAGCGAGGCTGGGAGCAGCCGCCCCGGAGGGGAGCGGGTTTTGGCCGGGCTGGGAGGGGGCAGCTGCTGCTGGTGGGGGTCTTGACCACAGTGGTCCCCCAGGACGGCCGGCTGCAGGAGATGTGGCATCACAGCTCCTGCCAAACCTCTGTGCCTGGCGATGCCACGACCTGACAGTGCTCATGGCCTGTTTTGGAGCAGGGCTGCTGCACGCTGCTGGCCCTTGGGATGGGGATGTATTTAGGATTTGTACGGCTCCTGGCACATTTGTACAGTCCCTGACCTCGCTGCAGTCCTAGTGCCAGGGGACGTGCAGAGCCCAGGGGAGGCTGCGTGGGATGGGGACGTGCAGCGTGCAGGAGATGTGCAGGACATAGCCAGGGTGCAGCTGCTGCAAGTCACAGACAGATCATTGCAGTCAATCACTGCGGTCCCTGCAGGCAGGTGTTTGCTCCTGGGGGCTCGGGGATGGATGTCCCACCCTGCCCATGCTGGTGAACCTGCAGCTGGGCCGGTGGGGTGATGCTGGTACAGCCCAGTGCATGGTCCAAGCTGGGAATTGCGCTTACCCCCTCCCAGGATGAGCGGCACCGTGGACCCGCCGTGGTATGGTTTTGATCTGGGGAGAGCTGATCGATCTGGTCCCTCTGCTGGCTGCTCAAGCTCAGGCTGAGCCCGCACCTCGCCAGGCTCCTCTTGCCCTTGGGGAGCCCATGGGTCTGTGCTGCAATAAGGTGCCCATCCCTAGGGGCTGGCAGTCCCCAACCCTGGAGAAGTCCCTGCTGCTCACGGTGCTCTCCAGAGAGGAGATGGTGAAGGGCTTCGCTCACCCACTTCTGGGGTTTCTGTGCTGCTGGGAAACCAAGGGGATTTCTCTGTTTTTAATGACTCCACTTACTATCTGCCTCCTCCCCATTTTATTTACTCTCCTCTCTCGTTTGCTGCTTCCCTTCCCAGTAATCACCAGCACCTCTCCCCTGCCAGCAGCAGAATTTGCTTTACCTTCCCCAGTCTTTGTTGGGACTGTTTCAGCTCAGGAATGGAGAAAGAGGGAAGCAGAGCAGGGAGCAAAGCCGGGAGGAAGAAAGGGTCCCGCTGGGGTCTTTGAGAGCATTATGGGCTGTGTTTGTCCTTCTCATTCACCAGGGCGTTCACAGGCGCCGTGCAGGGCAGGACTGTGCTGCTCTGGGTGGCAGAAGCCGTTCAGGGCAGGAGGTGTTAAGACACATGGCATGTGCTGCAATCTGCATTTGGGATCTGAGCAGGTCTCATCAGGAGGATGCAGAAGCCTCCCTCCATCCCTCCTGTCTTGCTCTCCTTCTCTCTCTTCCCCCCCTTCCCTTTTTTTTTTTTTTTTTTTTTGTCCAGACATAATTAATGTAAACCAAATGCTTTGTGCACAGCTGCTGGCATCCTGAAACCGTTTTGTGTGTGGTCTTTCCTTTAGCCTGGACAGAGATGGAGCAAAACTCTGAGCGCTATCCCAGACCTGCTCGGGTAAAGAGCAGCATCTATTGCACAAGAGGCACCTTGAGTTTCTGCGTTCCCCTCCCGGGATGAGGTTATGCGATGGCTGGTTGAACTGGTCTAAATAAAGCCAGGGAGCTGCCCAAAAACTTCGTCTCCCAAATCCAGCCAAACCCAAGCTCAACTTTTCTTGCTGGTTGGAGGAAATTTGCTTAACCAAAACCCCAAATGTCTGTCTCATTTTCATGGCTGCCTCTGCCTGTCTTGGTTCCCCGGGGTTGGATGTTAATGTACCAAAGCTGCTGCGGGAAGGATGTCCTCGTGCTGTGTCTGGCACCTTTGGACCCGGGGACCAGTGAGATCTTGTGATTTACTTTTTTCCAGCCAAAGGGACATTTTCTGAGCGCTGCTGTCACTCGATATTGCCACTGGAACCTTAGGGCACAAGGTGTGAGGGAAAGTGAGTATCCGGCTCTACCCGTTAGGGTCTGAGAAACCCCAGCAGGGGTGGAACCTCTTGCATCCCAAGTTGCTCCCAACCGACCACAACCCCTGGACCCCTCATTGCGCCGTTGCCAGGGCTGAGGGGCCCCGCATCCCACGCTCCGCTGCCAGGGCTGCCCCTGCAGCCACCCCTTCCCCCTCCCTTGCGGACGGTGCTTTTCTCCTCCATTGCTCCGATCGCTCCCTTAAAAACCCAGCGTGGCATCCGGGATCATCAGCAACAAATACCAACTTCCATGTCCCACATCCTGCTCACATGCCGGTAGCGCTCCCGGGTGTGCTGGGAGAGGTGCAAAGTACCAAGGGATGCTCGACTTTGAAAAATGTCTATTTTTTTTTTTAGCCAAACGCCCCGTCAGGGCGGTGGACACGATCCTGCCGCGGTGCGGCGAGGGCAGCCGAGCGCTGCCGATGTGCCGGCTCATCCCGGGCCCTGCGGTGAGTCAGTGGCTGAGCATTTTGCAAACGTTTAAGCTAAATGGGAAGCATCTGACGGCCCTGCCGTGGACGTGCTTTGGATTCCAGGGCGATTAGGATGCTGCAGATGCCTGGGCGAGAAGGTGGGCTGGGTGGCGTTTCTGGGAGGGACCATTCTCATGTTTCTGCTCAAAACCTCTCCCCATCTTGTGGCTGGGAGCTGGGGGGACCTGGGGGTGACACCTCTTGAATGTATCCTCCCCGTGGAGACTGGGGCACGTCTTCAGGTGGCTCCTTCTAGGGCAGCTCTGGGCGAAGAGCTGAGCAGAAAACGCACGTGCAATGGAGCACAGGCTGGGGTGATATTCACAATTTACTTTTCCCTTCCTCAAACAAAAGTATCAGTCTGGAGAGTGTGTCCATGCTTCCACACAGTATTTTAAGTAAAAAAAATAATAATCTGACTTTCTGTGGAAGGCTAGTTTCCATGGAAAACTTTCAGCCAGCCCGTGGTGGGGTGCCTGGAGAGGCTCATGTATCCAGAAGGGGCAATTTCTGCTCTCAGTGCTTGGTCGGGTGATGCTCACAGGAGAGGGGAAGGGTCCTGACTTGCAGGGAAATGCAAGTTTCCCCCCAGCCCTTCATCCTCGCACCCAGCCCCAGCTCCACTCCAGGATGCTCTGGGGCCGTGGGGCTGGTGAGCACCAGAAAAGGAATTGTCTGCACCGAGTGCCCCGCAGCTCCCCGGCGATGACAATTTTAAATGAGTGAGAGGTTGAAAAATAGTGAGTGAGATTTTTTAAAAGGTCACCTTGGCCAAGGAGGCAAAAATTCTTCCTTGTGCGAGTGAGATGCTTTAGGAACTGCCTTAAAATTAATCCAAAACATGAGCCCAGCTCCAAATGAGTGGGACTTGGCAAGACGGCTGGACACATTATCTTTAAATATAGGCAGGCATCCCGGAGGGTTTCTGGTGGTTTTCCTGGTCACTTCTTATTCCTCTGGCTCCCCCTCCACTCCCCCCTCCTTGCATAATTCTCTCTATTTTAATGCCTCTTTCCACATTTTTGGGTAGTCATTTGTTTATTGGTATGAAGTCTCCCTGAACCAGGCATGGTTGCGACACTGCGAGAACTTTTGTGCTGGGATGTTTTGCTGGCAGTGGCCCGTTCCCTGGGGAGGGCATTGCCCGGGTGGCCACCGGCCTCTGTCCCGAGGAGGCTGCATCTCCCAAGGGATGGCAAAGTTTTTCCAAAGGTTAAAACGCCTCTGGCTTTTGGGTTAGGGCTCTGATGGACCCCAATCTGTGCAAAATAGGGGTGAGACCTTGTGTGCTTCTGACCCTTCGTGCAATGACCCGAGCGGGTCCTCATGGTTCAGTGTAGCCCCCAAAACTCCCGTGCTGGGGAAAGTGGTATCTGGTGTGTGGGGACGGCTCTGCAGGGCTTTTCTGAGCTATTCAGCTCCCTTTATCCTCTTCCCCCCTTAAATGTCAACCTGGGGGCATACAGAAAGAGAAGGGGACTCAGTTTAAGCTGTGAAGGAGAACCAAGCCCCTTGCCACCAAAGCAGAGAGGCTCAGGACCTGCTCGGGCTTTGAGGAGGGCTGTTGGACATGTCTGGAGGTACAAAGACACATCTGTCTTTAATCCTTCCCTCTGTAACTGAGACCAGGTCCAGGCAGAGCCACGGCGAACCCTCGCCGGGTGCTACAGGTATGTGTGCGTACGCGTTTGAAGGGCCTTGGCAATGCGGCCGTGCTAGACCGGTTAGAGCCACATGTTCTCGCAAATGCAGCTTCCTATTGACTTGTTAAACATTTGCTATTTATCAGATTTTGCTTTTAAACTGTCTGTAACAGTCTGGGAGAACTTGTGTCAAAATCCCTTCCAGATGTGAAGGTGCTACCCGATACTTTGGTTATAACCTGGACCCTTGCTCCTGCTCCATTCAGATTAGCTCAACTACTGTGAAAACGAAAATGCAAATAAAGACATAGAAAGAGAGGAGAGACGCATATAAAACTTCCCCCAAACCTTCCCTTTTACAGGCAGAACAGAGCCTGCCTTTATAAGGAGATTGTGAGTTTTATCAGCGAGCATTTGCTTTGCTGGAAAACCGCAGGTGAACAGGGGAGAACAGCCACCCATCCCAGTCTGTCCACACGGGTGTTTTTTAAAACATTATTGACTTTTTTTTTTTTTTCCCCCCTCCCCCCTTGAAATAATGTTTCTTAGGGTCTGGGGCTTCCAGACAGATCAGCTCGTTTTATGAGCATCAGATGATGTGTGCAGCTGGAAACCCGAGCAGTTCCCTTGCATTGGGAGCGCGTGGATCAGATAACGAGGGTTCGTTAAATGCTCATTGAAAGGCTGTCGCGAAGTTGGGAACTTTTCTGAGCAGCGCCCGCTCTGCGGACACGCTGCCCCCTCTGTCTCCAGAAGCAGCTCTGGGGCCACAAGATATTCCCAGATTAAAACAACTTCTCTCGCTCCGTGGTATCTGTCAGATCGTATACGGCCCGAGCCAGCTCCCATCGTAGCGAGGGAGGGTTTTTCCACTGACTTTAAGAGGCGCTGGACCGGGGCCATCCTCTGTGTAATGCGGATCCGGGAGTGTGCGTGATGCACTGCATGATGACAGAATTTCTGGGAGATTGGCCTAAACCGAAAACCTTGGACCGCCGTTCCCTGGGACCGCTCCGCCGGAGGAGCGGGGAGGCTGGAGACACCGAACCTGGACCCGGAGCGAGTTTTTGCAGCTGCGAAAGCATCCCCGCAAGAGCCGAGCGAGCCCGGCTGCTTCGCATCTCCCCTTCCCCGGGCCGGAGACTCGGCGCTCGGGTTTGGTCGCTTGGGTCGAGTCCACCATCCGCGTCCGTCTCCGGCGCTGCCGGGGGGGAGAACAGACACCTGCGAGTGTGCAAGGGGCTCCCTGGCCACCCCCCCCGGGAGCCGAGCGGCTCAGCCCATCTGCAGTGCTGCAGCTGAGTTCCCCCCCTGCCCCAAAAATACCCCCGGTGCCATTGGAGGCTGCCGAGCGGAGCCGGGATGGGGCTGTCCTGCCCACACCAACCGGGGCTGGAAAGTTGGGTTGGAAACCTTGCCAAAAGGCTGTGAGGAAAAA
This sequence comes from Limnodromus scolopaceus, assembly GCA_028565335.1. Classification (NCBI taxonomy): domain Eukaryota; kingdom Metazoa; phylum Chordata; class Aves; order Charadriiformes; family Scolopacidae; genus Limnodromus; species Limnodromus scolopaceus. The sequence goes on from JAOXNO010000008.1 coordinate 1,577,032, forward strand.
GGAGGAGAGGAGAGACCTGCCAGGATGTTGCATGGGGGTGTTTTAAGCAAAATCCTGATATATCAATGTTGTTTTTTTCTCCCGGTGGGGCTGGGTGAGGCAGCTTTGCAGCCACGCAGGAGGTACCATTGTACTGACCCCCACGGTTGCATCTGCTCTAACTCCATCCCGTGCCACTGCAGAAAGGTGGTGTTTCTGCAGGGCAGATGGCAAAGCACTCCCTGCTCTTCCTGGGTGCCCTCCAACTCCTCTGAAACCCAGGAGATCTCTTTGTGCAGCCTAAAAAAGTTGTGTTTTGGGGCTGGGATAGCTGGAAAGAAGCTCAGAGGTACCAAGTGGTCCCCAATAAGGGCTTCGGTTGCTCCATCTCCGCTTTTTTCCAGGCTGATGGGTGGAGTTGGTTTCTCATAGTGCATCTGTACCATGTCCCAGGGCTGTGGAGCCCTGGGTCTGTGTAGAACATTGGTGGTGACTCCCCCTTCGCCCCTGCAGCGCTGGTGTGTCCCGGTTACAGGACACAGACATCTCCTGCACATCGGAAATAGAGGGCGATGGAGGGGTCTAGGGCAAGACCTCTCCGTGGGGCTTCCCACAGACCTCCTGCCTCTACCTGCACAAAAAAATCACCACTTTTGAATTTGCAGGGAAATGAGGTTTCTTTGGTGCTCCCTGGGAGGAGGCAGGACCTCTTTGTTAGTCCTGGTGGATGTGTCTCCTTGGGTTGTCCATCTCTACTTCCAATGAGCTGCATCTGCCACAGGCAGAAGCAACGGCACTTTCTGAAGCAGGGTAGCATCACCATGGCCTGAAGGGCATAAAAATGGTTAGAAGAAAAGCCTTGGCCCCAGGGTCTGTGCAATAACGTGGTGGGGCTGGCCAGGCTGGTTCACAACTTGAACGTGCACAGAGGAACGGCGGCGCGAGGGTGAGGAGGGAAGAGCAGTGTGTGGAAAAAAACCCCAAGCGGTCTTTCAAAATCACATGGTGATAAGGCATTTTCTGGAGTGCCCCACGCAGCTGGCAGCAGAAACCAGGCTTTTATGTTTTAGTCTGGCTAGTTTTTCCCTTTCTGCAGCCAAAGGGATCTGGATAAAGTTTGCCTGGAAGATTAGCTGGCACCGAGCCCGACTAGACATCTCTGGAAGCCTCCCCTCCAGCAGGAGTAGGTCCTAATTCCCCTCTCATCCTGGTCTTGCCAAAAGCGAGTGTGGGGGGATCTGTGTCCTCCGGAGGGGACGATTCCACCCCGTCGTTGCCCACTGGTCCCTCTGCCTGCTGTGAGATCCCTGATGGGGCTGCACCCCGGGGCCAGCCCTCTCCCACCCGGCATGAACCTCCCACCATGGGGATGCTGGGGAGCACGCAGAGGGGAGCCAGGTCCCGGGGGACCCCTGCCACCACGGTCCCTGCATGCGGCGGAGGCGATGCCCCACAGCCTGAGGGGTGGGATGGGAGCTCTCGGCACCGGCGCCTGACTCTTGTGGTTTTGCATCAGCCCTGGCCTGGGGACGCACGTCCTTCATGTGGTCTGTCCCAACGCTGAAACCCAGCAGGGAAATGGGGTGTATGGGGGCCCCCCAAGCAGGGTTGGTGTCCCCAAGTGCCAGCACCGGGTCCAGCACCAGCTGCGGGGTCCAACCACATCTGAGCCTCTGGCTCTGGGGCAGAGCAGGCAGAGGATGGAGGCACGGGAAGAGAGGCTGTGCGATGCTCTCCCCCCAGGGGCCAGCGGTCACCCCACAGTGTCACTGCAGCCCAGACACAAAGCAAATGGGTTTTTGTGCCTGGGGAGGGATGGAGGAGCAGGGGGGAGGCTGGCAACCTCCTGCCTGCCCTTGTTGCCGCTCTCTGCCACTCCGCTGGTAGCAGATGCCGATGCCTCCGGAGCAGAAAGCCCTGTCCCTCCCTTCTCATTCCTTTTTTTTTTTCCTTTTTTCTTTCTTTTTTTTCTTCCTCCCCCCGGGTTGATCTTAAAAAAAGCCTGGGCGGTTTGGGCTTCGTGAAACCCAAATGCCTTTTGCAGCATCAAGCCCGGATCCCATAAGTAATATCCCAGCGTTCAAGAATAAGACAGTATATGAAGTAGACGGGGAGCTATAAAGACGCTTTAAAAGGGGCAATAAAAGTTTTGGGTTTCATATCGTCTTACCAAAGAGGAGAATAACAGAGAAGCAGGAAATTTCAGTAGCAGACATGACAAAGGTCACAGCACTCAGACTGCACCTTAGACGAAAACACCTACTCTTATGAAAACAGCAAGAATTTTTGGCAGGGGCTCAAGAGCTCTTACAGGCAGAGCTCTCGGCAGCGCTAAAAGGTTACAAGAGACTGTTTTGTCTACGTTGCTGTAAATGTTTATAATATTTCCCTGCATTTGTATTGCAGGGGATATCCTGCCCCAGCGATAGCGCATTCAGCCCCGTGCACCTTCCTCCTGGGTGCTGGGGTGCCCGGTGCTGCCGCGGTGGGTGCTGCCGCCGGCGCAGGGCTGGTGCAGGGCAGGGACCCCACGGAGGGGCCCTGCTGTGATTTGGGGCTGAGGATGGGTGCTGGTCCCACACTGGGTGCGAAAGGATGGACGGTTTGCATGGAGCAGTGTCCTGGGGCATCAGCAGGGAGAGGAGGGAAAGGAAACCTCGCCTGGGATTTTATTGTATGCAATACACTATTTTTGCTATTATTTTTTTTGGGTGTAACACCTGAATGCATGGCAGGTGGGAACAGGAGCTTTCATTTACTCAGCTGGGCCTTAGCTAACGTGCCCTCCTTTTTTGCACGGGGTTTGCCAGCCTCTTTTCCCTCCTGCTCAGCCCCAGAAAGGGTTCACAGTTACCCAGTGCCTCTCCTCCCAGCACCTCACTGGCAAGTCTCTCCCTATTCCCACAATGCCCACCAGCTGCCGGGGCTTGCTGCAGGGCCAGGGATGCTGGAGGGGCTGAACGGTCACAAAATGAGTTGGGGGGGTCAGGGTGCCCCTCATGAGCAGTGGCAGCAAGTGGCAAAGGGTGTGTGGACGGATGGAGGCTGCTGGCAGCGCTGGTCAGGCTGCTGGGGAGGGTCGGCGTTGAGTATTTGCAGGTGGGGTAATGCAAACTGTGGGGTAATACACACCAAGGGATGTGCTCGGGGGGGCTCAGCAAGAGCCCACGTGATCTTGGCCGTGGGACACCCATGTGAGTGACTCCTTGGGAAACATCTGCGTGCCCTTGGAGCCAGCTCTTCCATATGGTGCTAAGGTGCTCCTTGCATTCAGCTCTGAATTAGGACTTGAAGCACTTGAGACTGCTTTTTGGGGGTGCCCCGGGGCAATCCTCATGTGGCAAAGTAACCCCAGTAGCGTGCAAACAATGGGGAAGGTGTTGCACGCAGACCCTCAGAGCATCTTGCAGAACGTCCTGGGGGCTGGATGCTGAAAAAGGGCCCCGTGTGCTGTGTTGGTTTAGGTGCTGGGGAACCCTTTGAAAAACTCTTTGCTAGCGCTGCCCCTGCGTGCAGCTGCAGCGGCTGTGCCACCGCTTGCCAGTGACTCTTGGATGCTCGGGGGTTCATAATTCATTTATATTTTTGTTGGAAGCTCATTCAGTTTTGGTCGTTGCCCCGTCGCAGGAAGTTGCTCTGATGAATGACCAGGGTGGATTTCTCTTCCAGAGGAACCCAGGCTTAATGTGGGCTTTCTGTGGACATCACTGTATATCAATACTGCTCTAATTGTCCATGACATATAGTCTTGGCTTTTTTCCCAGACAGTCTAAATAAATCATACACTTCTGCTATAGTAAATAGTCTGTTAGAGGAGATGTTATAGGCTTACAGCCCTCCCCCCTCCCTCCAGGAGCTTCTTTTCTCTGCCTTTAATTTTCCATGTCCTTTCCATACTAACGAGGCTCTCTGCAAGCGCACCTGCTGCCTGTGCCGCCCAGGCAGGTCTGCATGGACAAAGTGCCCAATGTTGAATGTCCCTCCAGGCTGGGGACAGCTGCGGGCAGGGGAAGGGGTGGCTGTGCCCAGAGCTCCGCTTTGGGGCTGGCATCTCCCCACGACCGAGCAGAACCTGAGCTGGAAAGTTTCTTGCGCCGCGTAGGAAACACTGGCGTTGCACACTTGCGAAGTCTTTGTTAGTAAATATTATTTACATCAAGAGAATGCATAAATAAAATAGTGAATATCTCACCAAAAATACAGGTTCTGCTAATCGGGCGTGACAAACGAAGCCCCCTGTGCTCAGGCTGGGCAAACCTGCACGGAGGGGACAACTCGCGTCCTCTAGGGCTAGTGCCTGTCCTCCAGGGACAGCCCAGGCGGTGACATGGCCCAAGGCTCTCCTGGGGGTTGCAGCCCAGAGAGGTGCTTCTCCAGGGAGGAGGACGTGTACGTAGCACACTGCAAGCCCAGCCTCTGCCAGGGCTGGCGGTGGAAAGGGAAGAAAAGCCCAGGGTGTGCACAGAGCTGGTGGGAAAAGACGCCCGGTGGCCCAGGGCAAAATGCAGTGGGCAAGCATTTTGATTTTTGTTGCACCCCTCCATCCATCTGGGGGTGGAAAAGCAAACGCCCCGCTCTCCTGGGGCGGCTCAGACGCAGCAGCAGAGCGTGGAGCAGTCCAGCCTGGCGGGGGTCCCGGCGCTCCCGGCCTTCTTGTTCTCCTTGGGCAGCAGCAGCACGAAGGCCATGGCCAAGGCGCAGTGGTAGAAGCTGTGCACGTAGGTGTAATCCCACTCCTGCAAGCGGGGAGAGCGTTAGAGAGACCTGCCAGGGACAGGGGGGGCAGTGGTGCCC
>JAOXNO010000008.1:1598556-1618488 GCA_028565335.1 Limnodromus scolopaceus
CCCCGGCCCCGCCGCATCCAGGTACGGCCCCGGCCCGGTCCAGCCCCGAGGGGCTCCAGCCCCGCCGACCCCTTCCCCGCTTCCCCGAGCCCCGGTAGCGCTGCCCCCGGCGCCGCTCTCCGTCCTCCGGCATCGCCCTCCCGCCGCTGGCAGGTCCGGGCTGCCCGGCGGGGCTCCCTCCGGTACCGCGATGCTTGTCGGCGACATCCCTCCCCCGCTTCTTTAATTTTTTTTTCTATTTAAACATGCAGCTCTGACCGACTCTAGGATAAACCCCGAGCGAGCTCGGTTATTGGCTTTGAGTCAGAAGTGTCTGGAAGCCTTAATGAAAACCAAGTGTAAGGCAAGTCTCAGCCACCTGTCCCCGGGATCCCCAGCCAAGCGCCCTGGGCTTCCATTAATCAATGGATCTGCCTCTTGGAAAAGTGTCTTTTGCATGCTGGACCTCTACCCTGGGGCGATCGCAAAGCGGATTTGGGGACCTGGAAGCCCTCTGGGTAAATTCTCTTAAGCCAGATACCAAAGCCGTGCTGGCACTGCCGGCAGTTCTGCCTTTCCAAAACTGCCACAAAAACCCTTGCAAGAAGGAGAAAAAAAACCCAAAAGGGTAGGAAAGAAGCTCTTTATGTTGCAGGTCTGCAGTCCTGCCCCCTCTCCCCAGGAGCACCCCCTCTCCCACCTCCCTACTTCCCAAAGATACTGTCTGGTTACTTTTCAAGGGAAATTAGCTTAGGGAAGAATTTTTTTTTTCTTTTTCTTACAGACATGAGCTGCTTTGATTGCCTGGAAGCAATATTTCCTGAAACCTGCTCCTTTCTGGCTCTTGCAGTGAGGTTCACAATAAAATGTATTGTGGTTTTGAGCTGGGTTTTATTTAAGAAAATGCCATTCTGGGTAACTCTCTTTCATGAGGCAGATGGAGAAAGAGATGAAAGGCTGACACTTGGGATACTTCATTTCTGCTCTTTAATTGTGGGTGGTTTCTTTTCTATAAGAACAGGCTTCTTGCCTGGGAATCGGTGGGAATTAGAGTGGAACAAATGAAAAAAGGAAAAAGTAATGGCTGTTAATTGCATTCTTTTGTCTATGAAGCCTTTCATCTCATTCTTCTAGGAGCAGCTCTGTAAATGAGGATATTTAAATGCACTGCTTTTATAGATCCAGGGACCCTTCTTGTTACTCGCTGCCTCTTGTGCAACGCTTGCTTTGGTGTGAGCCCCGCTCTCTTCCAGGGCAGGCTTGGAGCCTCAGCTCGCACTGGTGGTACCAAGTGCAGCCACTGGGAACCAGTGCAAAGTTGTGGTTTGGAAGACAGCAGCCGAGACAGGATGCGAATCTGTACTGTGTTAACGCTTCCACTAATTAAATATAACTTCAGGATGGAGCCCTTGCAGCCACTGGTGGCTGGTGTCACTTAGCTGACCGGGGATGCTGAAGAAGACACGCGCTGTGTAACCCAGGCTGCAAAACAGCCCCTGCTCTTGAAGGCTGGTGGGGCTGGATGGGAGTTTTGCTTAGTGTGGTGTCTGGTTGCTTTCCAGGATGAAGATATCTAAGTGGAGGTGGAGCAGCATCTCCATCAGTGCGCGGTCCCAGCTGAAAGGCACCCTGGCCCTTCTTCTCGTGGGCAACGTTGCCTTTGTGATCGCTCAGGTAAGCGCGTCGCCTTGCTGGGAGGTCTCTGGGCTTCCAAATGGTGGGGTGTCTGGTGGGGGTAAGCCCTGGGACTTGCAGGACTGGTCTGTGCATGAGTCAGCTCTCTAGCAAATGCGAGGATGTGTGACTTGGCTTAGCTCTTTAGTTTGGGCTTTAACCTGAGTTGTCCCATCCGTGGCTAAGAGGGTGCACCGATCACTTTCAGGGCTCTGGAAGGCCATACCCTGCTCTTGGGTGAGCACTGCTTCCTCAGTCCTTGCAGTGGTTGGAGCTTTCATTTACTTTGCATGGAGTATTATTATCCTTTTTCCAGTAAACACAAAGCTTTTGGTTGCAACCGGAACTTCAGCTCCCTAAATTCGTGGTGGAGCAGGAGTCAAGAGAGCACCAAAAGACTTGGAGAGCGTAGGGTTGTTTGGGAGCTCGGTTTTGCCAACTGAGCGAAACAATGAACATTTCCTTTCCTGAGGAATCCTAAATATTGCCATTTCATTCCATTTTGTAATGAAAACACAATTGGAAAAATCCAGGGTTTCTTGCCAGATGGAAATCTCAGATTTGACTTCAGATGGAGAAGGAAATGCCCTGTTTGCTCAGGGCAGACGTGGGCAGTGGGGATGCTGGGCGGTGGGGATGCTGGGCGGTGGGGATGCTGGGCGGTGGGGATGCTGACTGCTCCTTCTCTCCCTGACCACCCGATGTCCCGAGCAGGACCTGGCGCAGACCTCCAACAGCCTGGAGGAAGGGGCAGACGTCACCGCGTACTGGTGGGGCGAGTGGACCAAGTGGACGGCGTGCACCAGGACCTGCGGGGGAGGCGTCAAGTCCCAGGAGAGGCACTGCCTGCGGCAGAGGTACGGCGCCCGCCTGCCAGGGTGCGGGCAGCTCCAGCTTGCTGGAGGTAGACTTGGTCCAGAAGGTCATCGCTCAGTAGATGAGCACTGGTGAAAAGGTGTTGTCTGGCCAAACCCTGCTTGTGCAGAAGGTAAGTATGTCCCTGACCATGCTGCCATGAGGATGCTGTGCCTGGAGGACCAGCCAAGCTATTCCTGTGCTGGCCCTGAGGTGCCTCCTGTGGGGATTAGTGCAGATGTGCAGCAGACATTGTGTAAGCCTGTTCTCCAGGCTTCTGGGCACAGCAGCGAGGACACTGTGGTGCAGGGTTGGTTGGGGACCCGCTGATCCCGGCTGCTCTGTGCATGGCTCTGCCTTCTCCGGGCTGTGTGGTTGCCAGAAGGCACCTTGTAAACCTTGTCCCCAAGGTACCTCCTAGGATGCTGTAATAAGAATAGTTGATGCTGCAGATAACAAAGCCAGAGAGACCTTTGCTATCAGCTCCGGTGAGACTGTGACAGATCTCTGTGTGGTTGGCTACATGGAGGCTGATGTTACAGAAGCAGGGGACAAATATATTTAAAAAAGGGAAAAGAAGGCTTTCTGACCCCTGTCTAACCATCATTTCTTTATTCAGAAGAAAGTCAGTGAGTGGGCTGGCTAATAAAACTTGCACTGGAACATCCAAAAGATACCAGCTCTGCAAAGTACAAGTAAGGATATCCTTTTTCTCATCAGGAACACTCGATATAAAATGTGGAAAGTCATGCTTGCTTCCTGCAATGGCATTTCTGGGCCTCTTGGAGAGGGGACATCATTTGTCCTGTAGCTGTCACCCTGTTGCCCCTCCAGGCAACAGGAGCTCCCTCCTTTGGTGCCCGTCACCATTGTGTTGGGGCTTTGGGTCTTTTGCCTGCACTGCGGGCTATAAAACCCAGTGGGTGGTTCTTGAACCATCTCCCCGGGAGGGGTTTCCCCTGGCTGTCCCTGCGGTGGGAGGAGGAGGAGGAGGATATGGCTGTGGATGGGGCAGGCGATGGAAACGCTCCTTGCAGCCGGTCGAGATGTGCCAGAAACCTTTCCCACATTTTGTTTTCATCAGGATATTAATGTATCCCATTCTAGGAGTGCCCTGCGAACGGAAGGAGCTTTCGAGAGGAGCAGTGTTCATCATTTAACTCCCATGTGTATAACGGCAGAACATATCAATGGAAACCTTTATATCCTGGTAACAAGACATTCTTTGTGTGTTTCATAATGCTTAGCCAAAATATTTTGATAGTTATGATGCTATAGCCTGCAGGAAGGCTCCTCCTCTGCTGTTTTAAAGTGATTTTTCAGAGACACAATCAGCTGTCTCCCAAGTTCAAAGGCGCGTTTTGCAGCTGCAGGGTAGCTTAAAAATAAAGTAACAACAGGAATTTATGGCTGTAGCCTGCGTTGGTCGCAGCTCCCGAGGACCAGAGAGCTGAAAGGCTGGAGGAGGATGCGGGAGCATGGGGTGATGGACTGTGCTGGAGAGTCCAGCTCACCCGAACAAGTGTCCTTTGAGCTGGGGCCATTACTGGCCGCGCTGCGTTTTGGTGGCATTTGCTCACTCCCACACCCTTCATGTGCTCTGTCAAATGTCACCGAGATGCAGTCAGTCGGTTTGGTCATCTGGGGGGAGCGATGCAGAACTGCAGGAATAGCTTAGGAGTGAGAGACTGAGGTTTTATGTAATTTTTAGCCGCCTAACTCCCACTGAAATCAAGCATTGAACAAAAATCATGGCCAACTTTTAGACCTGTTGGGAACCCAGGACCCTTCTCCTGAGGAGGAGGCTCCTGAGCGCTGGTTCCTCAGATTCACGGTGACATTGGGGTGTCTAGACATAGAGACGGGGTCTAATGCAACTTTCTTGCTGTAGGGGGTCTCTGTACATACCTAAGAACAACTATGCTTCATGAAACTACTTGTTGCCTCCTTCTCTGTGAAATGAGCCCCCGTCTCGCCAGCCTTCTTGGCAGGGTCAGCGTGGTAGAACTTGGCCCGTGGTGGGCTGGTTCACTATAGCTACTTGGCTGCTTTCGTTCCTTTCCTGTGGCAAGGGGACAACTTCTTTAAACGTTATTTGCTCTTCGAGATGGTTCACCAGCATAGTTACAGTGAATTGTTTTGTTTTTTAGCAGGCGTTCACGTGGCTCCTGGGGGATTTGCAGAATAATGTTTTGACATTGATGCTGTCTTGCTGGGGCGCGCAGGCCAGTGGGTACATGACGGCTCACTGGTTGGCAGAGTGCAGCGCTTAGCGTTGGGTTTCTGATGCAAATATGAATTTGCCGTTTGCTTCCTGTGGATATTGTAAAATGTGGGACTACTGCGCCAGTGGATGCAGCCAGCCAGTTGCCTGCGGAAAGCAAAGGGTGAATTAAGCCCAACTTGGGTGAATGTTTATGGAAAAGTTCTTATGTTTTTAAGCTGCTGTGGTTTTGAATATAGTCTTACTCATGTATGTATTTATAACAGTATATCTATGTTGATTTAACTCATGTATTCAATGCTGAGCATGCATATGTTTTTCGTGTGATGTGTACATGTATCACTGCTGCAAGTCCTTGCACAGAAGGGTGGCTGTTACCGCTTCGACGTGTCCCCTGGGCTGATGTTGGCCATACGCTGGCACCCTGAGGTGCATCTGTCCCTGGCAGCAGAGGGGACGGCCAGGCTGTGCCAGGGTTTGCAGCAGTGGGCTGGCACGCTCTCAGAAGTGCCATCTCCTGAAGCACAAGGGATGGTGGCTTCTGAGCTGCTGCCTGCTCTGCAACTGTGCTGTTGCTGCCGTTGTTTAGCTTGGCAGAGATGCGTTGACATTGGTAGGATGGAAAGTTATTGTGTTTCTGCTGTTTTGAATGTATCTCTATATCCTTTCCCCTCAGATGACTATGTTCACATTTCTAGCAAGCCCTGTGACCTCCATTGCACCACTGTGGATGGTCAGAGACAGTTAATGGTTCAGGCTCGGGATGGAACATCCTGCAAATACACTGATTTCCGAGGGGTTTGCGTGTCTGGAAAATGTGAGGTTGTTAAACATTATAGCAAAAATATTGTTAGTAGCATTAAGAAAATTACAATGGGTGCGACATTTGCCTGACCCTCAATACTCCACTTGTGCATTTTTTAGCCGATTGGGTGCGATGGCATTCTCTTTTCCACCCACACCTTGGATAAATGTGGAGTTTGCCAAGGAGATGGGAGCAGCTGTACTCACGTGACCGGCAGTTACAGGAAAGGAAATTCTCATCTTGGTAAGGCTTTTGGGGACCTTTTGCTTTATTTGTATGAGGGTTATTTTTAAAATGTATTTATTTTTTGATAAACTGCTTTCAGGCTCTTACCAACTGCCCTGCTTCAGTTTTTGCTACACGTTCTCTGTGTGTGTCAATGCCACTTGTAAATTTGGGCAGGGAAAACCTTTTTTAAAGAAAACCAGTAACTTTGCATGACGCTTGTCAGAAGCCTGAGTTCCCTGATGCTGGGTGGTGCAAAAGGGTTATGCAAGAGGCTGGCGCCTATTTTAGTCTTACTTCTCATGACCCGGTAAGACTAGAAATAAGTGATTTGTAATAACAGGAAGTTAGGGTATTTTGAAAGATCAGAATTTCCAAAATTAGTGTGATGTAAGGCAACAGAGCCTGCTTGTCCTAAGTATAGTAATCTGACTCAGGAATAATGATTAATGCTCTCTGAGGATCAGTTTAAGATGGAGCAAGCTGCAGGAACACCAGTGGCTTTAGGAGGCCACGTCCCATCACTTAATGCTAAGAAAGAGGGAACCAAGCTGTGATCTCTTGCTGGGGTTTCGGGAAGACCAGCTGGCACAGGCTTCTCTACTGAACCACAGGACAGCTTCTCTAGCTGACAAAGCAATCTGCAGAGAACTTTTCTTGTACCAGTTTATCTAAATTTGTTATTTGGGCATGTAAATATTGCACCCTTTTCCCCCTTGGCTGTGTTTTTCCCCCATAAACCAGGATGCACAGTTTACACATTTTAACTTCTATTATCAATAAGGTCCTGTTTGCAGCCTAATAGTTACCAACATTAGGGTTTTTGTTTTTGTTTTTGTTTTTTTAATCCATAACTCCTTATAGATAATTTTGGACCAAGGCCAGCTTGCTTGATATATTGCAGTATTGACTGCTGAGTGTTTCATTCAGATTATTTGTGACAAAGTTCCTTTCATTAATGTGTAGTTTCCCATAGGCTATTCTCTGGTAACGCACATTCCTGCTGGAGCGAGGGATATCCAGATAGTGGAACGGAAAAAATCTGCAGATGTTCTGGGTGTGTATAACCTCTTGGTACTTCCCTGCAATGCATGCCTATACCGGCTAATGCTTTTTCCAATGCGAGTATGAATGTAGTTTTATTGCAGACATGAGCTAAATCCATAGTCAATGTAAATCACAACCACGTTGCCTAAGCCAGCGCGTTTCTCCTCTCCGCAGCCGGAGCACCTGGGCTGTACGAAGGAACATTTTGATTCCTTTAATGCAGAAAATGTTGGTCAATGTTGTTGCTGCTTCGATGTGTTATGTCGAATACGCCTGGTGCCAGATCACGGAGACCAGAGTGACTTCACCTCTCTTGTGGTCTCCTTGATCTTCTCCCGCTTGGGGAATGTGCAATGGCCACATGACCACAGCACCAAGGAGATGTGACTTACACAGTTGCCTCGCTGAAGTGTTGGTGGCCACACCGTCCATCTCGCCATGGAGGTGGCAGAGCTGCTTGGGAGGGGTGTGGAAAAATCTGGACTTGCCCAAGAGGAGCACATTGATACCATCATGCTCTGATGCTGCCCCTGGGTCTGGTGGCCACGTGCAGAAAGGCTTGAATGAAAAAGGCTCAATTTAGTGCAGTTCCTAATTAACTCTAGATGACCTGTCTTGGGCCACTGCTGGGTCCAGTGGCAGTGGCTCAGTGCTCCCAAGGAGGTGAGTCCTGCCGTTGTCCGTCTGACAGTCTGCTTATTGCCTGCAGAGCTGTGATTATTAAATGTCCATGCTGTGCTACTGCTAAAAGGGGGAGAGGAGCCATGGGCTTGCACAAGCCACATACTCAGGAGCTTGCAACGTAGAGGGACGCATGACCCAGAACCCTGGGCACATAATTGCATGATACTTGTTGGAAGCAGGTGACAAATGCATTGTCATGTAGGAGAAACACTTGTTTTATTACCGTGACACTCTAATGAATGAACAAATGGCAATATTGCATAGCTCTGATCTTACATGTGATGGCACTGATTTTCCTCTCTCATTTGAAGCTGTGGCTGATGAAGCCGGCTACTATTTCTTCAATGGGAACTACAAAGTTGACAGTCCGAAGAATTTCAACATTGCAGGCACGGTGTTCAAGTACCGCAGGCCCATGGATGTTTATGAGACAGGCATAGAGTACATTGTCGCACAAGGACCGACAAATCAAGGGTTGAATATAATGGTGAGCTTTGGCTTTTCAAGTCTGTGAGGCTGGGGGTGATGGGGAAGGGAAAATCTATGTTGGATCGAGGAAGGGGTGGGCATGGGAGCAGAATCCTCCCGTGGTTTCCCAGCTTTCCTGGGCAGCTCGAGGAGGGGAGCGGGAGCAGTGACTGTGCCCCGTTCCTTGCATGAACCTATTTTATTTGCGTCGGTGCTCTCGAGTGCAGGCAGGGCTGTGAATAACGAACGTGGGCTTGGTGACCCCTCGCTCTGCAGGGAGAAGATGCCTCAGGCATTGCGGGGGAATTTCTCTTCTACTCCTCAGCATATTTATTCACGTTACCTGGCAGGAAAAGTAAAAATAAGAAATTGGGCCAGATAGCTTAGAGAAGTGCACAGAACTTAAACCCCAACCCTTTCTTGAAAGCAAACCACCTAAAGCCAGACATACAAAGTAATTTAATTTTTCTTCTGGGCAACCAGCCAGAGCCCAATTAATGCCATCTTCCATGTAGCCTTGGTGTCCTCTGGAAGGGGAAGGGATGGTTGTTTGGGTGCTTCTAAAGTGTTAGACCAGTAAGAGGTTGTAGTGCATCAGCTGTGAGTCCCCGTCCCCAGCAGGGATGTAGCAGCTGAAGGGGTGTGTGCACGTTCCTCATAAAGCCACAAAAATTGGGTTTGCAAGTGCCGGTGGGTAACTTCTGAAGTGGCTCTCCCACGTCTCTCGTGTCTCAGTGGCAGAGGAGGGAGCGTGAACTGAGCTGGGGCTGATCCCCAGGGGATAAATAACCCTTGGAAAATTGTGCTGGGCTCCAGTTGTAAGAATTTGGCAATACGGCAGAAAGCAGATTGGAAATAGCAAAGTAGATGCTCACCAACTGTCAACTCCAAGATGAATCACAAACTTTGCATGCCATATATTCACTGCATCCGCTAATAATTTAATTTGTTTGCTAGGTCTGGAATCAAAATGGCAAGAATCCATCCATCACATTTGAGTACATCCTCCTGAGGAAGCCACACTCAAAAAATCTGCAGCCCATCTACTACACCTTCTCCGAGTCAGATAGCGAAGAAAGCCGAGAGTTCGATGGAGACGTGCCATTGGGTTTTATCCAGCACAATGCAACCTATTTTGGGAAAATCTCCAGGGAAAGGATAGACTTGGAGAACCAGGTGTTTGGAAGGCAGGACACGGAGGAAGATTTAAACTTGAGCAAAGGTCAGGAAACCAATGAGGTCTATGAAAGAGCAGAAACAATTGACTGTGAGCCAAAACTGAAGGGCAAACAACCCCAAGGTAAGGAGACTTGGGCCTCACTGTTCTGCTTCTCAGAGCTCTCATTGAGAAACGCTCTGTTTCTACCTCTGGTGATTCTGCTGGTTTGTTTTTTGGAAACCTTGGAAAGTTCTTTAAAATGTCTCTGCTCATAAATCCTCTTTGCCCTTCAGGTTCTGGTTTCTGGAGGGTGGGGGGGTGGCCATGGGTAAGGTCTCCCCGCTGGTGCCCTGCTGTGCTTTGCCTCATGCCAAGAACAGGAGGGAGCCCTGGGTGCACAGAGGGCCCTGTCACAACATTGTCTGTCACCTCGCAGCTCTGCCCAGACCCCACCAACCTCCTTCCCACCCCAGTTCCTTGAGCGTCCCACCACCAAAGTGCCTTGAGTGCTTTCCCAGCATGGCTGCATGGGCTCTGGGGCCAGGAGGGCATCTTCCTTCCTGACCTCTGCTGTTGCTTGGGGTGGTGCTGGCAGGTGCTGAGCTCTCCTCTGGCCATGCGGTAGCAGGATGAGACCCACAGAGCTTCACACTCTTCCCAAAGGGGTATAACCCCATGAGATTCCCCCTCCCCAAGACCCCATCTCCTGCCTCTACCCTCCCGGCTGGCTGCTCAGGCTCCGGCGTGTCCCCGCTGCTCCAGGCTGCTTTCACCTGCCAGCCTGAATGCATTTTGTGGTTGTCACTGTTGTTTCCCCCTGTTGGCTCCAATCTAGATTCAAACGTAACCAGGTCTACTTACCAGACAGACCACGATGACAGAGACTTTGACCCCAGGTTCACCTCCAGGGAATTCCTTTCGGAGAATGCCATCACGGACAAGCTGCTGGACAAGACCTCGGACTCCAAGGAGTTGATGCTCAACATGACCATGAACAGCATCTTTGCCCAGGGAGACCCAATCAACTCTGTGGGGTCACACATTGACAGTCTCTATGTTGACTATGAGGACACTGATGGCGTTGTGACCTACACCATTAATAGCACCTACATGGAGCTGAGCAATGGCAAAGCCATCAACACATCTGCAGAGACACCGTTTTCAAATGCCACTGTCACCATGAGCAGCCCTCAAGGGAACAGAACCCACAAAGCAAGGTAGGAGACATGTCTTTAACTACAGTCAATCCTATTTATTGCTATTATTGACTCGTAATAGCCCTGTATTCAATGTAGACCCCATGTCATGGTTTCTATCTGCTTTGGAAGTCAGAAGGTAAGTGGGGGTAGGATGCTGTATGTGAAAAGCTTTCTGTTGGGGATTAATTTGGAAGGAAGGGCCAGAGGTTTGGAAGCAGAAAGTCAAGAGAGCATTTAAGCAAGAGAAAAACTCGCTGCCCTCCTTATTGGGGATGTTGGCAAGTCCATGCTGACGGCTGCCAGCGTGTGCATTGCTCTGCCTGTCATAGCTCATTATCAGAGCTGTGGCCACAAAGACACCTCTTCCTTTTGTCTTCTCTTGACACCCTGCTCTGACTCCCCAGGCTCCTTCCCCTGAGTTCTGATGCAGCAGAAGTTGGTCCTGGCCCCTTTTTACCCACCCTATTGACTGCCGCCCACCATCCTCCTCACTTGTGTTGGCAGGAACATGCTTCCAGCAGCTCCCAGGCATGGCCCTGCCTGCGTAACTACGGCTGGAGAGGCAGAGCGGGACATCAGCAGCTCTTCTGTAGGGCCTGCAGAAATAGTCTGGGTTTGATACCTTGACGGATAGATGCCTAAGCAGTGCAATTAGTCACTGCTTTGACAGGGATATCAAAAGCTCTCCAGTGGCAGGACTTTGATTGATATTAGGGCTGTCACTTCAGAATTCCTTGAATGTCTGGAGCGGTAGTGTTATAAAATGTAGTGGAAAGGTAAAAAAAGGCTTAATCTATCTTTAGGAACAGAATTCATCCAGGCAAGGATGGGCTGGGGGAGAAGGGAGTCTCAGGATAGTGGTTGTCCACAAGTCTGGCCAGCGTCTCTTGGGGTGCTTTGAGGAGCAGCCCCAAATTAAAGCGATCTGCAGATAGCTGGGGCTGGAATCAGGGCCTTGGGAGTCATCCAGGTCCCAGCCCCACAGCTGTGGATTTGGGGTGCACCCTCATGGCTTGTTCGGGGCCCGTGGCAGCTCTGCTGCTTTGACCCTTCTGTCTTCCAGTCTTCACCACGAGTAAAACATGTGAGTGAGTGTTGATGCTGAGTTTCAGAAGATGTGAAGCACTGAGCACATGCTCTCTGGTTATAGTTAGCTGTATTTACCCAGAACTTACACTAGCTTATGCTAAAGAAACTTATGCTAAAGAAAATGTTCATGCAGCCAAATATATCAACAAACTTCTTAATGATAAGAACATTAAAACAGGGCCAAGGGCTTGAGTCTATCATCTCTTCTTGTGGCTTGGCTTGGAAACTCTGCCTCCAGCTGCCAAAGCAAGCATTTCATTAGCACTCTGACAGCCGAGGGCAGCGCCGGCAGCTCCTCTGTGCCGTGGGGGCAAGGAAGGGGGTTGCCCCTCCTTGGGACTCCTCCGGTCCCCACCACGCTCTCTGGGTGGCCTTGGCTGGCACCTTGTACCCACACCTCTCTCCCAGTAGCTGTTAAAGGGGTCTAATGCTTTCCTGCCTCCTGGGAATAAAGGAACCTCCGCATGATTTTAACTCTGGAGCAGCTTGGCTATTGCAGATCAAGGGCAAAAGACTGAGAGTGGCTCCAGTGCAGCTTTTTGTGGTGCTAAAACGCTCCTTGCGCTACTGCTGGCTGCCCCTCTAGTGAAGACACAGGGCAGGGATTTAAATCCCTCCAGGAAGGATACTCAGCACTGCCATTTTTTCCCTCCTTCATCTCTTGGTTGTGTTCCCTCTTCTTCCTCCCGCTTTCTCTAGAAGAAAATATGAACCGTTCAGATCTAAATCTTAATATCCAAAAAAAGTTTTGCACTAGCCAAAAGGCTGCATCCAGGCTCAGCTGGGGCTATAGCCCAACCTAAGAGATGCTCGGCTCCTTTCTGGCTCCGTCCCTTGCTGGGAAGTGGTGGGGGGTGGCTGAAAGGCCAGTGGAGGCAGATGTGGGGCAGCTGGGGGGCAGGAACCAAGCTGTTTGGAGGCATGTCATTTTATTAGAAAAAAAATAAAATGGGAGGCAAAGGCAACAAGCAACCTCATGTCAAGAGGCTTCACCTACTGCATGGAGACATTGCTCAGTTCAGAAAGTCCCATAATTTCATCGGCAATTGGAGCATCTGCGTGTGTGGGCACTTGTGGAGCAGGGACAGACGAGTGTTTTTGCAGGCTCAGGGTCTGGCTGTTCTGCCACCACCACAGGGATGGGCGATCCTCACTTCCAGGGGATGGGACAGAAGGGACCACGTTGGGACAACCTGCTTCTGCCCATGCCTTTATTGTTTCCCTCAACTTTTTATTCACTTCTTCGAGCCCAGTTGCAATCTTAACACCAATCACTAATCTGTATCTCCTGGGGGTAAATGATGGATGAGGAGCCCCAGCTCTAAAGCTCCTGCTGGTACCCAGTGCAGCAGGATGAAGTCCATACTGATGGTGGGATGTGATTGTGGGATTGGTGTGTTGCTGGAGCCTGCCCGTGAAGAGTGGTGGGGATTAGACATGTTCCTCCAGGAGGAAGGGTGGTGGAGGGGACAGCCAGAAGCTGCACTGAAGGAAATGGTGATGGGGCACAAGGGAAACCCCTTGCCCTGCATATGGGGCAGGGTGGGGGATCTCCATCCTTGGAGATTGGCAAAACTGGACTGTGCAAGGCCCTGTGGGACCTAGTCTCTTATTGGGGTCAGCCTAGTACTGGGCAGGAGCTTGGACTTGAGACCTCCCAGATCCTTCCCAGGCTCAGTTTGGGATGGACGGTGGCTTTTTGCTCACTTTCATTCCCTGACAATGAACAAGCAAAGGAGGATCATCTCTTTGCAGACTGTAACCAGCCAGGCTGTACACTGGGACAGTGATGGTTGGGAGGGGGTGCATTTTATTTCTTTCTAAACTGTTCTAGCTCTTAGTGTAGATGGAGTTATCCAGTTACAGGAGCACCTTGTGCCAGTGTGGCATGTTATATCTCCACTCTAGGGCCAAGGTCTGCTGGCACATGAATGGGTGGGTGGCTCTTGTGCCGTGGTAGGGATCCAGTGCTGCTTTTCCTCTCCTGGAGCAGCTAAAGTCTTTCGGGGGCATGCCAGGGCAGATCCGGGCACGATCCATCCTTCATCCCGTGCCCATGCCGTGGTGTGTAGCCAGGTCCCATCCTGCCACAGGAGCCATGAGCCATAAAAACGGAAATAAAGCACAGAAATGTGAGCCCAGGGACTCTGGACTTTGATCTGTGGTGTTTGTGTGCACTTGTTAGGATTATTCTTCTGCTGTGGGGGCTGTTTTGGGAAGACGGATGGCCCAGGCCTGAGCTGGGAGCCAGGGACAGGTGCTAACTTCTGGTGCAGTTATTTGCTTGAAAAGCAGAAGCAAAGTGCAGGCAGGGGGAAGAATACTTGACTTTATCATAAAGCTCATAATAAAGAGAAAAATAAAATAAAAGAGGAAAACCCCACCAGCTTTGTAGGACAATGTGCTGCTGTTTGCATTTAGAGGAGAACAAAATGACAGTTTTGTCTTTGCTTGAAATGGCAAGAGAGCTAAACGCTGCCCTATGACCAAATGTCTGATTTATCTGGAAAGAACTTGTCCCTGCAACCTTGTTACGCATAGAAGAAGCTCTTTATTTAGGATCACATACATTAAAGGGACACTGTTGAAAGATTTTTCTGTCCTCAGAGGTAGTATAAAGTTTATTTTGAAGCTTATTTTCTCCTTTCAAGGGAGAGGAGTCCCGGTCACAAGATAACTTGCTGGGTTTTTGGTGTCTCTGAGAGCAGGGTGTAGACCAGAGGATCTAGGTAATCCCTTGTTTTCCAGGCAAATTGAAATACAAACCCCAGACGTTGACTCTGTTTTAATCAATCTTACTGAAAACTGTCATCTTGTGAGCCCTCTCCCGGCTGGGTGGCAGCAGGCAGCACACCGCCGGCAGCCGGGACCAGGGGCTGATGCGGGTCCCCAGGCAGAGCTGTTTTGGCAAGATAAAGCACTATTTATAGTGAGCCGAGGTTGTTATTTCTCCACCAAAAAAAAAATAGTGACATTTATTTCAGTTCCATTTCAAACGCAGGAAGCAACCATTTGCCAAACTGACAGAGCAAAATCAACAGGGAAAATGAGGTTGTTGTTGTTTTTAATCCTTCTGGAGGCTCAGCGCTGGCGGTGGAAGGAGGGTGGGTCCGAAAGGAAATGGCTGGATTCTCAACAGTGTCCTTTTAAAGGTTGATTTGATAGACTGGACCTCAACTTGTTCTTAACGAACAACTAAATAAGGCAATTTCAGAGCTTCTGCTGCCTAGAAATCATACACGCTGCATATCTTGCCAGGCCAGAGACAACTGGATGTCAGGATACAACCTTGTACGCTATTTCAGTGTAGCTGTTTCAAGGGTTTGAACAAAGGTATGAGAACAGAATTGAAGCCTTTTGTTGTAAAGGTGCAGTATCCCTGATGTGTTACAACCTTACAGCACGTAGGATGCACTGAACTGGGAGAAGCTGTTATTCTTGCTTTGACAAATGCTTTTTCGTACACCAGGCTGACTCCGTTACTCCTTTCCCGATGGCACTAAGGTGTTTGAGCACAGCGTGGATATGAGAGATGCAAATCACCTGTCTCAAATAAACCAAAACAAAACAAGAGTGGCAAAAGCAGCGGGTAGGCAAATGGCATGCCTCGGTGTTTAAAAGCAGAGTGTGCTTTGAGAAGCAAGCTCATAAACTCCTGAGCCACGTGCAGGCTTTCGGAAGGAGTGAGCTGCTGAGATTGGAGCAGCCGAAAGCTCCGCTGCATCGAGTAGCACGAGTCAGCGTGCCCGGCCCCGGAGACGCAGGGGAGGAGATACTGCACCTTTAGTCGCTGTATGCTGAGGGCCAGGTGTATTTGAGCAGAAAATGCAAACTTTGTTAAATTCTGAACTGTTTCTACTTGTGGGTATTTTTATCCCATTCTCTCTATTTCTAGACAGTGGAAGCTCTGCCTCTAACCGGGCTGGGGATTCTACTTGGGGCTCAGGACAGGTATGTTGTGAAACAAACCAAACCGATTCAAACAAACAAACAAACCCCAAAAAAAATCAGAAAAACCAAACCCAACCGCCAAACAAAGCAAATCCCCTCCCAAACCCGAACCCAACCGAACTGCAGCCTGCTGGCAGATGTGTGTGTCTGACGTGGCCTATCACCGCTCGCCTTGTAAATGCCTTTTTTTTTTGTTTTGTTTTGTGTTTTTTTTTTTTTGTTTTGTTTGCTTATCGCTAGAAACAGATTGAAGTTGTTAAGAAAGGGCCAAGGTGTGAGTGCTGCTGACATGTACAGGTGGAAGCTTTCCTCCCATGAACCCTGCAGCTCTACATGTACCACAGGTAGTTATAAGAAGCAGCCAAATTCTGCACAACCGCTGAAATCACCTGGTGTGTGAGTCACTTTTATGTCTGTTAGGGATGGGAAGGACCCGGTGATGTGTAGGGGATCTCAGGATCTCTGGAGCTGGTTTAACACGACCCCGAATCTATTCCACTGGGGTACGAATGTGGGGAGAGGAGCTGGGGGCGAGAGCGTGCGAAGCCCACCAGCCTTGTGGGTGCTGGGGACCAAGAATTAGTGCCCAGTGTGTCCACCATCCTGCAAAACACCTTTCCTTGGGGGAGCTCTGAATGTTGCCTTCACTTCCCAGCCCAGCGAGGACGTGCTGGGACTCAGCAGGATCCCCAAACCTGTGCTGAGTCTCAGCATATTGCCTCCTTTTTTTTTTTTTTCTTTTTTTTTTCTCCTCCCTCCCCTTTTTGACTATTCAGAGGGGTTTGAAAAGCTCAGCTGCTTCCCCACGGAGTGAAATTTTGAAGATTGTTCAGCTCTGGCAGGAAACAAAATAGCATTTGGCTTTTTAATTTTGTTTTGTTTCTCCCACTCCTTCTACCCTGGAGCCTGGTCTCGGCTGCGAGGGTGTAAATCTGGAACAGTGACATAGATGCCAGGGATATCAAAACCCAGCCTGTATTGTTTTTGCATAAATTCCCCCTTTTTGCCCCCATGAAAAGCTTCAAGCCACCTGATCTCTCTCCTCCTTTACCCCTTGGTTCGGGGCCCTGCGAGCCCATGGCTGGTGATGAGGCACGCCTGTGGGTCGTGCGCTCGCCTGCGCCGCTCCCCAGCTCATGAAATAATCCAGATCCCGTGGTGCTCCTGGAAGTAGAAAGAAGGAAAAAAGGGGGGAGAGATCTGCAATCTAAAGGACATCTCTTAAAAGAGCAAATGCAAGGATTTTATTTTTTTAAGTGTGCCAGAGTATTTGTTCTTGTCCAGCAGACCCTTATCCACAGCAGGTCCTTTGCAAGCTGTCCCTCTCCCCCAGATCCCATCAGCCACACGTTCTGGGACATTTTTGACTTCTTTGATTCCCTCTGAACAAATTTCCCCCTTGGCTGGGCCAGGCTACTCTGCTCTGGTTTGCAGCTAGCGGAGAGAGGTTTTACTTAAATTTCTCCTTTCTCATTGCCTTTTCTTAATGACATATCGCAGAGAAGCCATACCATGTCAAGAGCTGTAGATCTTTTTTTAGTTTCATGTAAACCATATGTTCCCGAGAGCTGCAATTCCTCTTACCTGTAGCCAGAGCAGCCTCCTGGTCCCCAGCCAGGTCCCAGAATGGACTTCACAACATTTACTCTGGCACGGCAGGCTGCGGGGGGAAAGGGTCTCGGTCTGACGACACTGGCTGCCTCTGCTTGTGGTGGGGGAGCAGGAGGGGCAGGTGCCTCCTTGCAAAGCCCCCGGGAGCCTTTCCTTGACCCTGAGCCCACCAAGATGCAAGCGGGGTGCGATACATAGAGAGAGAGCGGGGGGATGGAGTGGGTTGGGGACCATTTTCTGTTGCCTCCCCCCACGAGCTCAAGAGGGTGGGAGCTGATGGCTGTGAGGCGGAGGGAGCTGCCGAGCAGACTCCTTGCCCCGAGCGTTTCCTATAAAAACGTGTTAGTCATATATTGATCTTGGTGGCAAGCCCTGGCAGGGGTGGCCGTGCCCACGTTCGGAGCCGGCCAAACTCAACCGTGCTGCCCACATGGGGCTGGGTGGCCACTGTGGTCCCTCCCTCCCAGCAGCACCCGTCCCACAGGCCAGAAAGTCCACAGGTCAGGAAGTTTTGGAAAATGCAGCTCAAAAAAATGAAAAAGAAAAAAAAAAAAAAAAAAGAAAGAGTTTGGCTGTCAAAATCACCAAGCATCCTCTGTTGTGTGTATGTATTCTCTTTGAAACTAGGAGTGATGTCCACGTATGCTATGTGTGTTCGCTATGATGGGATCGAAGTGGATGATACGTACTGTGATGCCATGACCCGTCCCGAGCCCGTCCATGAGTTCTGTGCTGGGAGAGAGTGCCAGCCAAGGTACCGCCTCACCAGGCCGCTCCCGGGGGGCTCCGCGCTTTCTCCGCCGTGGATGTATTGGGGGGAGGGGGCTCAGTGTGGATTCGGAGGGGAGGGGGGCAGCAGGGATGGCCTGGAGGAACCTCCCCTCCCCTAGTTGCATCAGCCTGGGTTGCACTGGGACTCGGAGACACTTTCCTCCCGAGTGCTTCAGTTCATGCTGCCAGGTTAAAACTTCCATAAATCCTGGCAGAGTTTGCCCCTGGGGCTCCTGTGAAGCCCAGTCTAACAATACAGGCAATATCTGCCCTGAGAAGCGCGTGGAGGAACCTGTGTGTGAATCGGGTGGTGGGGCCAGGTTTGCAAACCATGCCATGGGTCCAACCCTCCGGTCCCTTGGGCATCCTAAACATCGCTGCGGTCTGTTTGTATCGGGGCAGGAGGTGGTGCAGAGGGGCACCCGTGCTGGAAGTCCTTCAGAAGGTTACCCTTCTGATGAGGCTCTTTATCCAAAAAGCCTGACCAGTCCCGGGCCAGGCTGTACGGTGTGTGGGCACCTCCGCTGCGGGTTTGTGACCCGGGGTGTGCTTGTTGGAAGGTTTGCAAGTAACCGGGCAGGAGAGACGGGTGTCTGTCAAAGGGAAGAGGACTGTGATGGTGTCAGACTAGGGATAGAGCAAAGGGAGAAGTGAAGGTGTCTGGTGTGTGCCCTGGAACGGTGTCATTTGTGAACAGCACAAAGCAAGACCGGAGCGATGCCAGGGACCACGTATGGCACCTGGAGAGTTCCTTGCTTTCACCTCCGGTAATTTTGAAGGAGGACGGGGGAGGAAAGCACGTGCCCTTTGCTGTGTAGGATCTCATTGAACCTGGCACGTTAAGGCTGAAAGCCAGAGCAGGCTGCAATTGAGGCAAGAAACACGTGGGGAGGTGGATGGTGCTACTGCTGGGAACATACCTGCCCCGCAGACACCCTGGAGGCTTTAATCTCTATTTGCATTAACTTTGTAATTTTTTAGCACAAGCATTAGGGCTCTTTTCATGCTTAGATTATCCCCCTGGTCTTTTATCAAGCTGCCCCTCCTTGTAGCTGTGCTGTTCTGGCTCCGTGGGCTTGCACTGTCGGAGAGAAGGGCTGCTCTGTGATTTACCGGTGGCTGCAGCTCGGCAGTGGGTTAAACCAAGGAGCTGCTCGAGAGGGGCACTTGGGCAGGTGGGATGCTGCTGGGGCTGGCAACTCTTGTCCAACAGAAAGTGCTGAGGGAATTTTGCCTGATCTAGACGGGAAAGACCTGGGTTTCATTTCCCTTCTGAATTTAGGTGGCACCTCTAAATGTGTGACATCTCCCTACGGCTGCGTCTCGTGCCTGGAGCCCCATGTGGGACACGAGGCCGGCGTGCAGCCGGGGTATGTGGCTGTCCTGCTCGGAGAGTGGCGGCAGTGGGTGGCCCTATGGGATGCACGAGGTAGCCCTGTGACAATAGAGGAGCTGTGAATTCTGATCCATTTAGATTTTTTCACATTTTTAGCTTATTCTTTAGTTCAGAGCTGCTATAATGTTACTGTATTATAAAAATCTTGACTTTCAATGTCTTTTCCCTCACTTTACAAGCTGCTCCCCTCTCGTAACATCAGGGCAGTAGTGCCGGGGGACAGTAAGGGGCAGGCAGTGGCTTGGAGCAGATCCCAGCTCTTCCAGCCCGTTGCATGACGTTAGCAGAGATAGACTGATGAGGTACATGAACCTCTGTCCCACCGGAGCTCAGGCAGCTTTGTGTGACATTATTGCTGGGATTTGCAGGGGGATGGATGGTTGTGTCCTCTCTGTCCTTTAGCTGGAGAAGCAAAAAAGAGGAGTCGAGTGTGGGCAAAAAGCGTGGCAGAGGAATGTGCTGGCACATGCAAGTGACAAACCGCTCCGTGCCTCGCCACACCGGCTCCTCCTTTCTCTCAGCAAACGTTTTAGCATCCACTGCCATGGCCATGCACTGGGTGAAACCACCATACGTTGATACATCCCATCCCACGTGAAAACCTCTCTCACACTGGCAGCTCATTCCTATTGCAGCCATCTCCCTCCAGCCGAGAGCAGGCAGGGGTTTCCCATGGGATGCTCCAGCCCTGCTCCAGAGGGATGGAGCACCTTCCCTGTGAGGACAGGCTGAGAGAGCTGGGGTTGTTCAGCCTGGAGAAGAGAAGGCTCCAGGGAGACCTTATAACAGCCTATC
>JAOXNO010000008.1:1635994-1652389 GCA_028565335.1 Limnodromus scolopaceus
TTGAACATTTCATGAGCAAAGGACACTTAACTCTCTGCTGTCCCCTCTTTGGAGAATGTACTCACAATTTCCCAGGCTGATCCGAGGCAGATGAGTCCTCCTGGGTGCTGGAGATGGCTCAGGGATTCCAGCAGCCCCGTCCTCCCGTCTGCACCCATCGAGACCACACTTGCCCCCATCTCTGCCCAGACACCATCCCTTCGCAGAGTGGCTCCTGCACTCGGGAGGTGTTTCCCCTACCCTGAAAATGGGGATTTGCACCACTACTGATAGTCCCTGAAATAGGAAGGACTTTTGGAAGTGAGTCAATGGCACATTGGAGAGGGCTCCATCGCCTGGGAGATGCAGCCAGGTCTGCGGTGGCACTGTCAGGCTGTAACGCTGCCGTGGGCTTTTAAACGACAAATCAGAACGGGGAGAAAAACATTTCACACCCGCCTGGAACTGCATGGCCCTTTCTGGTGGCCTTAGAGCCATTACCTGGTTTGAAGCCAGTTACACAGGTCACCAATACTCTAAGAGAGGTAACTCACAGCTACGCCTGCAGTGACCCCAGCCCTCCTGCTCGCTGGGATAGACCCTGATACTTCAGCTCCCACTGATGTCCAGACCAGAAACAACACATTTCAAAGGCAATCTATATGCAGTGCCTGATAAATTATTCAGCAGACAGGACACGGCTGGAATAGTGCTGAGCTCTGCAGAACAGGATCCTGGCCACCTCCGGTGATGCATGGCATCACTTGGGCAGGGCTGGGACGGCAGCCCCGGGCAGGCTGTGCTGGGGACCAGGGCTCACGGGGTGCCTGGGAATGGCCAAAGGGAGGAGGACAACACCCTGGCTATGAAAAGGTGATGGGAGCTGGGTGCAAGAGAGCCCTCTCCACTTGCAGGCACCGGCTCAGCATGTCCTCGTGCTGGTTTTAGTGCCCTGGCAGTGAGAGTTAAGGCTGGAGCTACATCAGGCTAATGGGAGATGAGCATCAGGCTGACACAGGGATGTATCCTACGTATTTCCATCAATCGTAACGCACAATAAACTCCTTTGGGGGACTGGAGGGGCCAGGGACTGTTCCTCTCCTCTCTGCCCCCTCCCAGCTCAGCCCTTCACAGCCAGAAACTCTCCCCCAGCACTCCCCAAGCCGTGCCGACGGTGGGGCTGAGATGGAGAACGGGGACGGCCAAATGTCACAGCGACCCACTCCTTCTCTCTGCTCTTACTGTTGTCTGCTGTAATGATATATAATGACGATATCATTAAAACCCAGAATTTTATCATCCAAAGTGGTTTGGATTATAAATGTATAGAAAAGCCACTGCTTTTCTGACAAGTTGTATAAGTTTTTTCCATATGCTGAGGTCACCCCATACTTGTTTCCCCGTGGGTGTCCCTGCTAGCTGTTCCACTGCCGGGACAGCCAGGCTGTGCCGAAACCCAGCAAAGGGGGCCCAGGCGATTCGGGAGGTACATCACACAGCAACTCCAAATTTCAGGTTTTCCTGATGCTTAAAAAAAAAGCCAAAGTTCATGGGGCAATTAAGGATCCCCTCCCATCAATTAGTGTTGTTAGTTTTTAAAACAAAGATTGACACTTAGTGAGCCATCTGAATTTCCAGCACACTGAGGCTGCCTCCAAAGTGCATGGATCTAGGGGCCGCCTGCCCCAGCAGCGCGCGAGAGGGAATATGTGCTCGGCAATAATGAGGCAATAATGTCATTTAACACAACCAAATCACGCCTAATGAAAAATAATATTTGCACAGCTCATCAAAGCGGCATTGAGGCTTACTGAGCACAACTCCAGGCATGAATTTAAATGACTGCAAACGCTAAACGGAGCGCAGAGGTGCCACTGGGGAAGGACGTGGCAAAGCACTGAATCACCTGGACGGTGCGTGCGCTGCCCTTGGGAACAGCCCCTTCCAGTGCCCCTGGGGCCATCCCAAAGGTGCTGCTCTCTCCGTCCCAAAGGGACTAGGGAAAGCATCTGCAGACACTTCAGCATCACCTGGAATAAAGCAGGGTATGTTCACCCTGCTCTGCCCTTCTGGCCCTCTGTAAAACCGTACAGCTGCATCCTAAAACCCATTGGTAGGGATGCTACCGGTATCAGTAGGGATGCTACTGATATTGGCAGGGATGGTGTTGGTATCGATAGGGATGCTAATGACTCAGCACTGCCCACCAGTGCATCCTTGCACGCCAACCCTACGCTGGCATCAGTCCAGGAGAAGTAAACCCAAAACCCATGGCCAAGGAAGGAACTGGTGATGGAGTCGTGACGGACTCATCTCCGGGTTCAGCTGGTGACCTGCCAGAGCGGGAGCTCGCAGCCAGCCAGTCTCTGTCAGGATTTGAGAGCTGCTGTCAAACCACACCAGAGTGAGGGGAGGGGGTGATGGTGTTACCCTTCCCAATCCCACCTTTCCCTGCCCAAACAATCACACTCTGCTTAAGTACCAGGAATTATTTCCATACATCAGCTGGAGAGCCAGCCATAATCCCAAACATGCATAAGCAGCCTAAACTCCTTCAAAAAAAAAAAAAAAAAAAAGAAAAAGGAAAGAAAGACAGGCTGTCTTTCCACCCTGCATCATTTAATCGCCTCTTGAATTATAGTTTAGTCAGCCTGAGATATTAGCATCAGAGAGAGCAGGTTTTGGTATTAGCAGCTTGAGATAAGCTACTGCAATCACTGCTGAGTGGGAAATAAGTCAGAGAGTGGGGAGCACCCACCCAACCCTGGGCACTTCTAGCAGGGCAGTTTTGCAGGCTGGAAATGTCCCCTGGCCCACCTGAAAAGCTTGTGTTAGTTTACTGAGACCTAGCAATAAATCTTATTCCTGATCAGTACATTTTCCTGCCCAATTCACTGAGCAGGCATTGCTCCTTCTCCATCACCATCCCATGGGAGAGCTCACTGCAGCCCCCCCAGCAAGGCACAATCTACTGGAGAGCTGGTGGAAGGGTGAAAAAGCCCAAATTGTCAGAAAACACTGCTGAAATGATGCACCAAAGATGGGAAAAAGGGAATCTGTCCTTCTGAAAGAGCAACTCTTTCCAGAATTGCTCCATTCACCCAGATTTTGAAAGTCACAGGCTGAAAACCAACTGCTGCTGCCCCAAGGGTCCTGGGTAGACCCGGTGTCCCACACCAATAGCTCACACCAGATTTCCCATTACATCTCCTGGCAAACACCTGGAGAGCAGGGTTTTTTTGCTCAGATGGGACTGCTGGGGCATGCGGATGGGGAGAGACCCACACAGAGCTGCTGGCTGAGCTCTCAGCAGGTTACAACCCTGGCTGGGAGCTGGAGCTGCCTCCTGGCCCCAGGGGCACCAACGCCACAGCTGGGATGGGTCCAGCACTCCCATCCACGATGGTCCTGGGGACAAGGCTCTTACAGGCCAGCGACACCACACAGAGGGAGAGCAAGGTCTGGGTACCCTCTGATGGCTGTGCAAAGCAACAGGAGCAGCAGCTCTCATGGTGGCCCTCCCAACAGAGGCTGCTTTAGCTCGGGGGATTTGTTGGCTGTGGCCATGCAGTGGTGTCTGCACGGAGCCCTGTTCTCATGGGAAGACATTGCAGCAACTGGCCTGGGGGAGATGGACTGTCAGCCCTGCAGGGATTCAGCCCTGTGCTATTAGAGACACCACTTGCTTCAAAGCTTGGGTTTGCACCTTTTGGCTTTTGCCTTAGGCAACCAGAAAGCCACGCAGAGCCCTGGGTGGCACTGAGAGGAGCAGCAGCCCATGCAGCCATCAGCCAGCCCCAGCTGCGTGTTCAGTCTTTGTGCAACATCTGAGCTAAAGCCCTGGTTCAGCCCAGGGCTACTGGCCCCATCTTCTCTCTGGCTCTGGCAAATGAAGCAGTACGGTTTCCCCCCAAGATGGAAAGCATTGCTCTGTCTATACCCATTTTACAGACAGGGAAACCGAGCCCTGGGCTGATTAAGGCTCTGCTTTTGAAGCTATTTTGCTTGATATCTATCCAATATCGGCTCATTTCCAGACTAAGGAGGCTTCCACCAGGACAGGGTAAGCAGCGAGCGGGGCTCAGCTCCACTCTCCTTCCATCCCCTACACTGGTGGCTGGGAAAGATGAGTCCCCACACCTGACCTGGTGGCCTCTGCAGATGTCCTGAGCTGCAGATGAGCCATCGATCAGGGGCTGGGGAAGGAAGGACACGTACAGTGTATATCTCCAGTAAGCAGTAAATCCAACAGCTTTGCATTTCCAAGAGGTAGGAAGGCAGCTCCATGGGACGGGAAGATCCTGGGCAGATTAAAGTCTTTGTGAGCTGCACAACTCACTCTCATTCGCTCGGGAGTCACAGACTCAAACGGGCTGGGGTGGAGGCAGCAGGGAGCACCATTTCCTTGGTGATCATTAAATGCGGCAACCTGAGAGCTCCAGACCTGGCCAGTGACACCTCTGACAGCCCCACACTGTCCCCCCAGCACCCCGTTGTCACACGCCAGTTCCTCAGCTGCCCTGGGCTCCAGCTCTCTGTGCAACTCACTTATTCCTCTGCCCTTGAGACATAAACTCCCTGTAGTGTGACACGGCTCTGGGCTTCCAGCTCCTGCTGCTGCGTGGCACTGGGTGCCCCCCCGAGTGCTGGCTGTGACCCACAGCATCTCCCAGGGATGAACCCTCAGGGCTGCCTGAGCAAACATTCATGCACCAGCAGCCCCACCCGGGATCTCCAAAGAGATATAAGTTTCTGCCTCTAAAAAATAATAATAAAAAAAATAATCACAAAATAGGGTAGGGAGTTTCCATAGCTACAGCTTTACATTGCTCTGGCAAAGGCTCGGGTTCAGCCCGTGTAACGAGAAGCAAGCAGAGTGTTTTTCCCACTCCAGCCCAGCAAGGTAGCATGGGCTATGAATAAAGACTTGAAGAGGACAGAAAGAGCTCAGAGATCCTGGCAATAATGCATAAATGATAAGGACTGGCATGTGAGGCTGCCTCTAGCGCTCCCTTCTCTGGGGCAGGAATTGCATTTGAGGGTGGGAAGGAGCCCCCCTCTCATCGGCACAGGGAGTGTCACATCCACCTCCATCCCGCTAGATGTGGACAGAAACCACTTCATTTAAATTATAGTCCGCGTGGTGCTCCCAGGGCTGGACTTCCCCAGAGATGGGGAGACGGCACAAAGAGTGAATCTGCAGAGATTTAGTGCTGCTGCCAACGCAGAGTCACTGCCTGCAGGACCTGGGGACGTGGGGCTTCTCTTGCTTCCTACCCCTGCCTTGTACAAGAGAACATCCCGCACGTCGGGCTGGTGTCAGCACCACAGCCCACGGGGAAGGACACACACATCTGCCCTGATCATGAACAAGGAGGCAATGGGCTTCCTCACTGCTTGTGACCAGGAGTTTTCCTACAGGCAGTAAAATCTCCTTATGTTATCCTTCTTAATAAGGATTTATCATTGCTGCATCAGGGGAATTAATACAGACCCGTCTGAGAGGGTAATTTTCAGATTCTTGGCAACTTACACTGAATCGGTTCCAGTAAATTTTCCTTTTTTCCTCACCTTAATTCTCTTACAGCTTTTCCTGGGAGATGAGAGAAGGAAAGATTTAACTCAGAGGAAAAAAAAAAAAACCCTCAACAACAAAATCATAAGCTAAAAAGCGGAAAAGATAAAGTAATTCATGCGGCTCAGCTGAAAACCATCATTAGGCGAATAAAGAAACCGAGAAAAACCTTTGCACAAATTGCTCTGCTCAAACCATGTGGGCTTCACAGAGCTGCTGGGATCAAATGTTTGAAATATCGACTGTTCCCAGGGACAGCATCTTTCAGAAATCAGAACACATGTGATGGATCTTTTTGCCTAGCGTCAGCACTAGGACGGAGCAACCCTGTCTTTGAAATGACTCCTTGATGCTCCAGAGGCCCCTGAGAGCGATGCGGTGGTTGGTGCTCCCCGCACACACACCCTGCCATCTTCTCCCCATCCCCAGGAGCCAAAGCAAGGCCACCGCTGGCGCCTAAGGGCAGGGGAAACTGAGGCAGGTGAGGCTGGTGGGACAGGGCTCTCCCACCCCTTCTGCTGGCCTTTGATGCCTGCAGGCATGGGGCTTCCCAGCTCCTCCTGCTTGCGGCACCTCGGTGCCGGCTTCTTCCCCAGCAGGCTGCAGTTTCTGCCTTCCTCACTTAAATGATGCCCGATTCCTGACTTGTGGCACCTCAAAGGACTGGAAAACGCCAAGGAGCATCTCTTTGAAAGCCAAGCCTTAGACCAGCGCTCTGAGGCACCCCTGAGCGTTTGAGCCCTTCCTTGGCTTTGCCGAAGGGCTGGTGGGCCAGGGTACCAACAGCATCTGTGCTTGCTGTGGGGTGGGCCGCGCTTCCCGCTGCCCTGGGGGGGGGTCAGATCACGTCACTCCCCAGGGACGTGCATGCAGAAATGCCTCCCTCCATCCTGGAAAGCAGGAGGAGACTCACACGCCAGCACTGCCCCGCTCCACCCTCCGAATCCCAGCTGAATGTCACCTCGCGTGGTGAGCTCACCTGGCTTGAACACGTTTGCTTGAACTCCTTGGGAAGTACCTACTACTGTTAAATAACACTTTCTGCCCCAGAGAACCTGCCCATAACCTTGCAGATGAGCTGGGAACACACAAACAACATAGAAAAACCTTTCCCTGAACCTACGCTGATTTTCTGAGCTCTCCAGACATCACCCTGGCCATGCTGAGGCTGTAGGACCACAAGGAGCACTTCATTAACAGACCCTCTCAGTGGTAAACCAAACAGAAACCTGCTTCACAAATAAGTTTAAGTCCTACTAAACCCAGACCTGCAAATGTGAGCATCTTCACTGCCCTGTGCCCATTAGCAGACCAGAGCTCATCGAAATGCAGGCACCCGACGCGCAATGGAGCTCTGCCTGCAGGAGATGTTCCTCGCAGGGATAAACAGACCACAGGTCTCCTCAGGGAATCGGGAATACATTCATTCAAGCCTGTTTAATAAACCACCCTGCAACCTGGCTGCCACCGCTCCTGGGCATGACAGCGGAGAGACCTGGCAGCGCCTGGCAGCCTGGGAATTTCTGCTGTGGTCACAGGATGCTTCAGCTCGGCTTCTGCTTGGTTTGAGTAGGATTATCATGACATAGCACGGGATTGTGACACTCGGGTTATATGGCAATGTTAGCGTTCCTACCAAAGCACTTTTTCTTTTCAGGTTCCTGCAAACGTTCTCATCTGCATTCATTTTTCAAAATCTCTTTTTGAGCAGAACCCAAGCACTGGCGACAGCACCAGGGTGCCAGTGCATTTCTGCAGCTGGGCAGCTCAAATCCTCTGCAGTCAGCTCTACTGCCATAACCCAGCAATATTCATGCTTTATATTTACTACCAATCAAGCCAGACAATATTTTAAAGACCTACCCTTTGTCTGTCAACCCTAACATTCAACAATATAACATAATATTTACACAGGTATCCAGCAAGCGAGATCGGTGCTTGGTTTCTCAGAAACCAATATCGCAATCTTGTGTTTTCTATAACCTATGTTGTTTTATTTAAAAATACAACAAAAACAAAGATGTGATGCCAGAAACACAAGGGAAAATATGCGCAACCAAGAAAACCCGACTTTCTGTGGGCTGAAGCTGCTCCCACGAGCTACCGTGAGAATCAGGAATAACTCTTGAGAAGTCAGTAATGTTAAACTGTTGCAAATCAGAAAAAAAAAGCAAGCTGGAACTGTCTAATATTAATTGTATAAATATTATGCTTGTCTTTATCTCAGGAGGATATGCCTGCCCACAGGATGTCACATCCAGGCTGGCCAGAGGGGATACCCGCAGGCCTCCTCTGCAAAGAGCAGCCAGGATCTTCCCACACATGAATCCGGATTGATGCAGCCGTGAATAACCATCGAATCACTGGATTGTTTAGGTTGGAAGAGACCTTTAAGATCATCAAGTCCACCCGTTAACCCAGCACTGCCAAGGTACCACTAAACCAAGTCCCTTAGCACCACATGTCTTTTAGATACCTCCAGGGATGGAGACTCCACCGCTTCCCTGGGAAGCCTGGTCCACAGCTTGACAATCCTTTTGGTGAAGAAATTTTTCTTAATATCCATCCTAAACCTTCCCTGGTGCAATTTGAGGCCGTTTCCCAGCTCAGCTCAGCCTGCCCTGCCATGGGCACCCCCGGCACTTCTTACAGCCCAGAATTAGGGTTTGTGTCTCTGAGGTGCCCAATGTCCTGGGAGCTTCTGCCCGAGCTGGCACGAGCTCAGTGGCACCAGCACCCGGACCAGAGCTGCCCTTCTCATCTTCAGCTCAGTATGAAATCAGTATGAAAATCAGTATGAAAATGGCTTTGGCAACAATTGGGTCACCTGGAGGGTTTGAGAAACACCTTTTGAGCATTTCAATGCATTTGGATGGGGAAGGGGGGGGCAGCCCCGCTCTCTGCAGCCCCCAAACCACGCAGCTTTTTGCCTGTCCCCGTTTGCACAGGGAAAGGTGTCTCAAAGGAAACCCACAGGACAGACGTGAGTTTAAATGATTCCCCCAGCTTCTCCTTTGTATAATATAACAATAAAACCACAGAATTCACCTAACAGCAAACCCAAATCAACACTTATTATCCTTCCCCTCCCGACTCCACTCCCACTCTCGCAGCAAAGCTATTTTTCCCCAGATCCCACCACTAATCTTCCCAGGGCTTAGCTACCCAGCAGGCGACACCAATCAAACCAAGACACCTCCTTTGCCTTCCACATGAGAGCCTTATAAAAAAAAAATTGCATCCCTGTAAATCCCTGCTCGCCCTGGCTCGCAGAGGGAGATGGGGAGAGATCCCCAGCAGCAAGGCCATGCATTTCCTAGCCGGGGCACGGCAGCACTTGCTCAAAACCAAGCCTCTGGCAGCCTTGATACTGTATTTTTCTCCCCAGGGAGGGAGTTTAGCTTGGATTGCCACAAAAGGCATCGTGCCTTGCTATGTAACTCACGTATTTTGTGTTAACTACGCAGCGACAACGTGTACACTATTGTTCTGCGGGTGCAAGGGTGGGAAAGCAGGAGGAAGAAGGAGCATCGCTGCCTGCAGGGGCAATGCCCGGGTGAGGGAGACACCCCCACACACACACACACACCACACAACCTGTCATCCAGCAATGAAGCTGGCAACAGACAGAGCTAATGGTTTGCCAAAGCTCGGGCAGGAAGACCCGCCACCGGTCTTAAATTCACACAGCAAAGGGAATCCAGACGCAAACTGCATGGCAAAGCCCAAGCTACACCCTCTGCTTAAATGGGGAAGGAACCACGGGTTCCAGAAGAGGAGCTCTGTACTGGGATTGCACTGTCCCTGCTGGTCGCGGCAGAAAATACTGTATCATTTCCTAGGGAAAAAAAACCCCAACCAAACAACCCAGAGGAGCGAAGGTGGAATATTGGGAATAAAAATGAGCAATGCTATTTATAGGTGAGTTATTTTTCTACAGAGGAAACGGTGCCTGTAAGTGGATGTTTTAGCAGAGCCACGATGTGCACGCTGTAACACAGCCCTTTGGGGACTCCTCTGGCACTTGCCTGTGAAGTCCCTCTGTCTCCAGGCAGGCTCCCGCATCACCACAGCAAACGCCAGCTTGGATGGAGCCCGTTTGTCATCTTTTACAACAAAGTCCAAGACATCTCTCTGCTGTGATCAGTGCTGCTTTATGAGTCTTTCAATCTCGAGACGTTTTGATCTGCTCCAGTGGAAGTGACCGGAGCTGGGGAGAGGTCGGGGGGGGGCAGACAACAACTTCTGAATCCATCACAAGGCTGCGGCTGGGCCCCAGAGAGTTTCACAGCAGCCACATCACCCAGCAATCTGGGTATTTATCTTCCCCTGGGCAGCCAGTTTCCTTTCATTCATGCCGATGTGTTTTCCCCTTTAACCTCAAACAGCCTGAAATTCTCAGTGAGGAAAGAGACAACCCGGCTTCGACTGCTGCCAGCTCTGCAGGTCCCAGGGGAAGAGGCCACTTTTGTCCATTATGGTCCAGCCTAGGTTTTCAGGCAGCCGAGGAACAAGGGACCGCTCTGCACAGGAAAAGATGAAACCACAAAGGACTTTTCCTCCCAGTCTCCCCTCCAGCAGCAAGGAGGGAAATCCCAGCCGTGCGGCGTGCCCACCGCTTGCAATTCCCCCAATATAATGAGCTTATGAGCTTCTGTGGCTCAGACCCTGGGATGAACGTGTACCTAGAGAAAAGCCATAGCCTGGCCTCAAAGCCATACCTAAAGCTGGCAGCGCGGAGGGCTTCGTCCCCCACCTGGAGAGAAGATCATCCCTTTTATCCCCTGCCCAGGAGAGGCCAACTACTGCAGCCTTCAAGAGCCTAAGCTGGAGTTTAGTGGCAATTTAAAAAAAAAAAAACCCACCCCAAACCTGCAAGCTTTTTCACCAAAGCCTATTTTTCAGGCTGGCAGCTTCTGACGGTTATCTCCCCACCTAAGTTGTCTGTAATTGGTATCTCGGAAAGGAAGGAGGATGAGGACAGGGCTGGGGAGCAGGAGCAGAGAGTGACCGGCGGGAGGGCAGGGCTGGGGGACCAGAGGATGAGCAGAAGGGAAAGGCAGATAGACAGCATCGGGATGGGGTGTGCGGGATCCGAACAGCTCAGAATGGCTCAGAACAGCTCTCTGACACTCTCTGCAATGCTGACACAGCCTTCACGGCAGCATCAGATGAGGCCAAGGAGAGCTGGAGCCAGTGCCTGGGATGGGATGGTCCCGCTGTGGGAAGAGAGCTCCGGTGGGCTCCAGGACCCCATGGGCACCCCCCCAATCTTGCTCCCTCCCCCTCATCCTCAGAGAAAATCAGTGGCAAAACAGAAAGAACGATGTGGGAGACCGTAACGTGATTTCCTCCCCATCACGGCTCTCCGAGCAGGATGAAATTAACGGTGAGAATTAATTCTTTTTGCCCTGGGGCCAAGGTAAGAAGCCGGGAGTGATTTCTGCCAGGAGCGCCTGCAGATGCCAGGTTGGTGTGAGTGACAGCAAAGCCACGTCTCATCCCTTCTGCCACATGTGAGCAGCATCCCTGTCACCTGGGCGAGGGAAGGGGATGATGCCTGGCACTTGGCTTCTGCCAAAAATTCACTCACCCTTCTTTTTCTCTTTTTTTTTTTTTTGTGATCAGGAGGCTATTAAATGAGCGGGGACATGATGAATAAAGATGTGGGCTGCAGAATGTCTCCTCCAGTGGCCTCACTGAGCCCCCTGAGCACTGGTGGACCCCGCCAGCCCCCCTCTCCCTGCAGAGCCTCCCGCCCTCGACTCAGGTGCTCAGAGGCAGTTGCTTTATCTGCTCCTAATGGCATTTATTTTCTTTTTCAGAGCCTCGGGGAAGACTCTTTCTCTCGCCCTCCCTGCTGACGTGAACCCTGCTGCCCTATTATGCTGGTCCGAGACCTTTTTTTACCGTTGAACTGCTGGTGGTCTCCCCTCCATCACCCGTCTGTGCCCCCCCAGCCTGCTCTTCCCACAGACAGACACACACTTCCCCAGCCTGATCCAACCAGCGTTGAAGGAAAAACTCTTCACGTTTTCAGGCTGGATCAGGGCCCCCCAGCCCGGCGAGGACGGGCTGAGACTTGCTTTTAAATTTCTCGTAACTTGCCTCTAAGATGTCCTTAAGAAAAAGGCAATTATCACGGTGCCATTAAGGCTTTCCCCCCAGCACGGCCAGACGACTCGCTGGGAGTCTTTTGAAATAACCTTTAAACAATAGATCCCGTCTTGTTTACTGAATGTTTTTGAACTCCACAGTAATGCATCCAGATGTCACCCGTGTCTACTGTAGGCCTAACTATTTCTGGAAACACACCGAGGGCAAATTGCTTGGGTAATGTCAGATATTGTTGCGGAGAGAATGTGACAAGTTTCCATCTCTTTGATAAAAGCTGCGGAGCAGGGAGATGTTTCCCAGGGCGGCAGAGCTGCCTGCACCTTCTCCTCAGCCCTCCCTGCAGCTCACGGGCCGGTCCCAGCAGCACTCGCTTGCTTTCCAGCTGGGGAGAAAATCAGCATTACTGTCAAGCAAAGCCTGCCAAGCTCACAAACTGCCACGCTGGGTGGTGTGTCGCTTGCAGGTGGCTTTTGTCCTGGAGGTAAGAGATGGGGGAGAGAAGCACTGGAGACAGCAAGGAGGGGCAGAGCTGCCCTCGTGGCCAGGGAAACTTGGGGAAGATGTCACAGCCCGTCTTGTGCCAAACACCAGCTCTGACCCATCACAGGTGCTTGCAAGATAAAACTCTGTCTGCCGTGAGAAGGGAAACAAAAGTCCCCCGGCCCCTGACTCATCTCTTGTCCCCACACGATGTCCTGCCAAGAGGAGCATCAGCGCACGCTGAGGGAGATGCCAGCATCTCCCAGCGGTGTCCCAGGCTGCAGCATACGCTCCTGCACCCCCTGATTCCAGTGACAAATCCGCACTCCCAGTCAGGTAGAATGAAGCAAAATCCTTGGCCTTGTGATTTTGGCCTAAATCAGTTCCGCTCCCATCCCCTTCTCCATCCTGACACGGGCACCTTGAGAACCGCACAGTCCACGGGAGCCTGGTCCTCTCTGAGGTGCCCTGAACTGCTATAAATGGGTCAGGGCTGTTATTAAGCTTTCCAGGGAGAAATGGGTCCAAGGATGTTTCAAAATGTTATTATGGCTTTTAATTTTGTTCCCCAACCTTTCCAGCTGACCTCTGCCCAGGGCTGTTCTGGAGGGGATCGCAGGGCTCACAGGTTCCTGAGGTCCCAGCCTTGTCTGGGTTGGCCTCAGCTGTGATCTGAATGTGGCTGGAAGGTCTGAAGAGAGTCAGAGTCCATCACCCAACCAATTTGTCACCTCTCTGCCAGTCTGTGGTGGTGGCATATATGCTTTTTTTCTCAGGCAAAGGGTCAACCAATCCTGCCTACTGTAATAAATTAGATCATGAGGAGAGAAGGACATAACAGACGGCGACATGGGGAAAAGTGTAAATTAGAATGGGAACGAGTGGCAAGTTCAGCCCCAACACCTGCCACCTCTCCTTCATCCCTTCCCTGCTCCTCTTCAATGTTATAAGTTGCCTGACAAGCTGTGGCTGCGGGAGCCCTGCCAGCAACGAGCACCTCTTCACCGGCCACATCCTTATCCATATCCATGACAACACGGCAGCCAGGTACCAGAACACGACGAGCGAGAAGGTGCCGAGTTACCCCCCCTTTCTTACACCAGCGCTCACACGGCCAAGCACTGCACAGCCAAACGAAAAGCTCCGAGGTACGGGGATACCTTGCAGCTTGGCCAGCGACAAAACCCCTCGCTGACCCCCGTGCTGGGCACCCAGGACATACCCTGACATGCCCAAAGGTCAGCGACACAGACTTTTTCAGCCTGCGAGGATGCAGCTAAGCTCTCTGGGCTGCACAGAAATGCCCAAGGGACATTAAGCACCTTCACCTTTTTGTATCATCTGGCCACCAGCAAAACTTACGAAGGAGCCTAAAGGGGTGCTTAGGTAATAGGCTGCCCAGGGAGGTGGTTGAGTCACCATCCTTGGATGAGATTAAGAGCCGTTTAGATGTGGTGTTGGGGGATATGGTGTAGGGGAGAACTTTGTAGAGTAGGGTAGATGGTTGGACTCGATGATCCCAGGGGTCTTTTCCAACCTAGGTGATTCTATGATTCTATGATTCTATGGCTGCGGGGTCAGGAGGTGTTCTGCAGCTTCAGACATAGGAATACCTTTGGACAGACTAGGGTCAATGTGCCACCGACAGCGAGCAGGTCCTCTGTCACTTAGCGGCTTCTGAACGTCTTCTCCTTAGACTGCAAAGCCCCTGAGATCAAACCTTCAGGTTTGGCTCTCGTGTCACCTACGCGAGGGTTCTGCGACTGCTGCAGTCGCAATGGGAAAGGAGGAGACGTGACAGCCAGACCCGTCTTCTCTTTGCTGGAAGGCAAAGAGGAACACGGCGGAGATGCAGCCAGTAACCACAGTGCTGGTAACGGTCTGCAACTCCTTTGTGCTCAGGTAGGCAGAGGTGTTGAAGAACTGCCTGTGTCCATAATCTGTATTCACTGACAAGGAAACAGAAAGGAACAAATGCTGTTTCCTTCCTTTCCCCTCACATCCCCACATCTTTCCTAAGTGCGAACCAACGTACTGAGGGCTGATAAATCAACATCAGTCACTTTGCGGGGGATTTTGTTGAAGTTCTTTATATCTACTGAGCACCAGCACCGTTCCCCAAGAGGTCCTGTCATCGTTCTGCACGGAAATCCTGACAGGCAGAGGAAGGAGGTTACACTTCTAATTACAGCTGCACGGTCTTTAAGGTGTTTGAAATCTCTTTTCACCAACTGACAGCCATAATGCATCTTTCTGCTCGTTTCAGACTAGATGAAAACCAACCATAAAAGGTTGCAAACAACCTTCCGTTATTCACACACCATCGCAACGGGGCAAGTGCCTAAAAATACAGGTGTGCAGATAGTTCAGGCACTTAGTTCATGCATAATTTACTTAAGCTATTTTCCCTTAACAGCATTATAATTTAGTTGCTTACTCAGTGAAGACAAGATACAATGACTAAAAAAACCCCATCGCTCTGGGTTCTTCTGCTCAAAGGAGGTCACTCAGGAGCACTGTCTGCACTCTAAACACTGGGATTTCTGCCAGGTTTCCTAAAATGACAGCCATCCATCACGAAAGACTGAAGCGCGTGATTTTTACCATCTAGGTTTTATGCTGATTTCACCGCTTGTTTTAGGCTAGCAGACAATCTGTTGAACCTCAAAGTGCAGTCTTCGCTTACCTTTAATTTATTCTGTCAGAAAACTGTCTACCTTAATGAGTATGAGCACACCCCCACTGCCTTCCTAGTTTGGTGATCTGTTATGTCAAATATAAATAATCCTGTCTGAAACCAGTCGATATGGGGAAATGAAAAGCCATCTTCCCTCGGGGGATTTCTCTCTCCCTCCCACAGCCTCCCCCCCCCCAGCCTGCAGGCTACCTTTAATGTACCGAGCAACGTCCATGTGCTTCCGAGAACACAGACCTAGACAGCTGTTGTATTAACCAAATAGTGACAAAAACAACCCACAGACAATTATCCTATTACCTTCCTTCCATTCACCTCTGGATTCCTCTCCATCACCATTGCTCTGGGGTGTGTGCGCTGCTTTGCTGCCTAACCTGGGGCTGGGGTGGTCTCCACAAGCTCACCTGGATGGAGTGAGGGATTCCTACATCCTTTGGGGCCAGGACACGAGATAGGAACAAATCCTTGTCCTAGACACATGGCTCCAGGTGAGATGCCCAGACAGGGGACTAAGAAAGGGCCAGTTTCAGCCCGATGCTGAGCACGCAAAGGAGGACAAGCTGTTCCTGGGGCAGAGAAGGACATGAACCGCACAGCCAGGCAGGGCATGGGATGGGGGACAGCTTTCCCACCCCGTGCCTGAGAGATGCTTTCATGAGCTCCTTCACAGGCATTGCTTTGAAACGAAAGATGCTGTAGGACCAGGGAAAACCAAACCTGGAGCTTCTCGGTATTTTTCATCCCGGTCTAAGGCGGTGGGACTTGACCAGTCCCCCTGAGACAGGCTACCGGGGAGGGAATGCTGTGCAATTCTCCATGTCCCTTTTTGCTCTGCCTTCCCCCTTTCCAAACCCCTTCCCAGCCCCAACTCTGGCAGCCGGGGCCAGTCCTCTGCCTGCTCTCCGTTCAGGCATTCCCCCGGGACCGGGGGTAGCCGCCGGTTCCCCCCCCCGGAGCAGCAACCCCACCGCTGCTGGAAGGCAGGTCGGGATGCACCGGGAGGAAGAGGAGGGAGGGGGGAGAGAGAAGTAAACAGGGCGAAAAGCACCGCAAAAGACCCCGCCGCTGGGAAGGACGGGGAGAAGGAGCCCAGGCGGAGCCCGTGTGGGGGGGGGGGTGTCGGTCTGTCACCGGCGGAGCCTCCGCGCCGGTCCCCGCTCCCCCGCGCTGCCCTCCCCGCTTACCTTCACCCGGGGGAATTGGGGCTGGATCGCTCAGGTGAGGACCGCGTCTCCCGAAGTCTCCAGCTCGGAGGGCATCAACGCAAAAGCAAACCAAACGAAAATAATAATTAAAAAAAAATAAAAAATAAAAACGTGTAAATATTAAAAAAAATAATAATAATTTAAAAAAAAGGATGAAGAGGCGGACGCCAGCTCAGGGCGCCGAGCAGCCCAGCCGGCAGCAGCCACCCTCTCGGCACATGGCCGGGCCCGGCAGCGGCGGCTCTGCGGGGGAGCGCTCCCTCCCCGCCCCGCAACCCCAGCGCCGCCGGTGCCGCCAATGACGGCGGCGCGGAGCCGAGCGGCGCCCCCCCGAGCCCCGCACC
>JAOXNO010000008.1:1663548-1677275 GCA_028565335.1 Limnodromus scolopaceus
AGAGAAGAGAAGAGAAGAGAAGAGAAGAGAAGAGAAGAGAAGAGAAGAGAAGAGAAGAGAAGAGAAGAGAAGAGGTTTTGGGGGAAATCAGTATTTTCTCTACCATTTAGCTTTGCAGGGAAAATATTTCAAACACTGTCAATATTACTTAATGCCTGGGAGGTCAGACAAGGCCCTGCTTGTGATCAGGGATCCTTTGTGCTAATTGCATAATTAGAAAGCAGAAAAGCAAATCTCAAAGCCTGCAGCATCTCCCATTTGCCATCCTATTCCCGAGATACTCAGCCACATGGGATAATTATCTAAATAATCAGTGCAGCACAGGTATTCTCTCCTTGTCCCACCCCAGAGCAATCCCATCTGAAATGAGAAGCACCTCCAGGGTGGTGGCCACCTGGTGCTAAACTCTGTACAGCACCGATGAGAAATTCCCAGGAGGAAAATGCAAGCAGACAGGGACATTCACTGGCACATCCTCAGCAGCCGTGGGACCAGAGACCCGGAGCAGCACCACTGGGCTCTTGTTTCTCCCAGGTGCTCTCAGGGATGAAATCTGGGCAATGCCAGCGCTGCAAAGCCCCCAGGGCCACCAGGGCGAGGGGGCCATTCCCTGGTGCTGCTGGATGGGGGAGAAGAGCAGCCTGGAGCTGCCAGGGCAGGAGGCTGAGAAGGGCTGAATTCAGTTCCCGTGACAGCTATTAACCAAAAATGTAATTTTCCACCTGGAAAAGTAAATGGAGTCCCTGAGGTGCTCTCCACAGGCAATACATCCCCATGGAGTGTTTTGGAGGAGGATAGGAAAAGGGGTTTTCACTGCGGTCCCTGGCAACTACCTCCTCCAGCCGCTGCAGCTGAGTCCATTCACGCTCCCCACGTCCTCCGAGGCACTCACATGAACGATACAGCACGCTGCTCATAATGTGCCGCTCGTTCTAATTGTCTTCCCTGATTTCTCTGAGCATTAAGAAGCTGGGGTGACCCTGCTCCCGTTTGTACCCTTTCTGTCCCCGGCTGCTGGGAGCCTGTGGGGCTGTCCTCAATGCTGGGGTGTGCAGGAAAGACCCCATGAGATGCCAGGACCCCAGCTCATCACTGCAAGGCCGGCTCTATCCTGCTAAAATAAACTCTTGCAGCATTTTCCTGGAGGTGTGATCACGAATACATGTAAAACTATTATTAACAGGTTAAAAAATGGATGGAGGCTGAGATGGGAGGAGAACAGCCGTCTCCCACACTGTCTCCAGCTGAGCTATGGGGATGGCTCACTGGAGCAGAAAGCACCATTGCCACCACTCAAAACACGGGAAGGGCACATCCTCTCCTCGGATCCTTCTTCTGAACCTGCTCTGGCACCCATGGGAGCTCCAGCAAACGACACCTCAGTGGGCTTGGAGAGGTTCATTTTAAACCCAGCAGCAACTAAAGGACTGCGGGACTCCGGGTCGCTTGACTCGGCTCAGCTTTCGGCAGCATCTCATACAAATGTGTCCCTGGGGAGGCCAGCCTCCAGAAATAAATAAACACAAGAAGGGCTCCGTGGGCTCCGTGCCACTGGAGGGGGTCCCTGGGAGGGAACGTGCAGCCGGATGGGTCCCCGTGGTGCAGCCCGGACCTTGGCACAGCCTGAGCTGCACACAGCAACAGGGCTAGGGGGAGATGGGGGGGTCTCCTGGGGCAGTTGGGCCAGCTTA
This sequence comes from Limnodromus scolopaceus, assembly GCA_028565335.1. Lineage (NCBI taxonomy): Eukaryota > Metazoa > Chordata > Aves > Charadriiformes > Scolopacidae > Limnodromus > Limnodromus scolopaceus. The sequence goes on from JAOXNO010000008.1 coordinate 1,665,240, forward strand.
TCTGCAAGCCACTGACCTGCGTGGTTACTCAGAGGGGCAAAAAGAAAAGGGGGATGCACACAGTGGTACCCAGACCTGCATCCAGCAGAGCGTGGGCAGGGAGCAGGAACAGGACCCTGCGTCCGTCTGGCAGTTGACCCTGGGATGTGATTCCCCCCAGTCTGGTCATCTTTCTGGTGATGAGTGATCCCAGGCTGGGGGACACGGGGATCTGTGGCTGGGATTGCTCCTGGGGCTATCCTGGTGCGTTTGCCCCACAGAGCTGGGCGAGAGGCACCACAGGCAGGGCAGAGCGTGTCCATGCAGGGCTCAGCAAGAGCATCTTGTGAGTAAAGAGCCCTTTCCAGCCACTAAGGAAGATTTAAGAGTGAATAACATCAGCCCAGTCAAATTAAATTACTATTGATAATGTCCATGTGCAATTAGAGCCAATTAAGGGGAGGCAGCGAATGATGAGTGTTTGGCCAGGAGGTGGGTAGCAGGGAGGGTCAACACAACAATCCAATTTCCCAACAACCAAATGCAATTAAAGGGTATCGCTTACCCGGTTCGCCCAGGACGGCCAGCACATAAATGGGTGAAGCCAGGCGCGGGTGCCGTCCTCCCCGGGATGCAGACCTCCAGGAGCAAACCCTGCCCCTGCCCCAGCTTCAAGCTGCGGGAAGTGGCATCCATGTACTTCACCATGATCGCGGTGTTCCTGGTCATCTTGGTGGTGGCCCTGCAGGGCTCGGCACCCCGTGGGAGTGATTTTCCCTACAAGGTGCCCCTGGATCCCCAGGGGCTGCTCGAGCTCTCCTGGAACGTCAGCTACCCTGAGCAAGTGGTGTATTTCCAGCTCCTCCTCAGGGACCTGCAGTTCGGGCTCCTCTTCGGGATGTCGGACAGGGGGGAGTTTGAGAACGCGGACCTGGCCGTGCTCTGGAGCGACGGGCACAATTCCTATTTTGGGGTGAGTTTCCTGTGTGTTTGCACGGCTGCTTTTTTGGGGTTGCCTCCCTGCGGGTGAATCTGGCCCTTCGTTTGAAAGAGCAGCACTGGTCCAGGGCAAGGGCCACCCTGGACCACTTCTGCTGCCCGGGTGGAAGGGGTCCAAAAGGGCTTGGAGATCTAGAACCCAAAGAGAAAAGAATAAATAGAGTAAGGCTGAGTGGAACCAAAACCTGCATGTTCCTGCTGTGCTCAGCTGCCAAGAGCTTCAAAGGTGGTTGTACAGACCAGCTCACACTCACACACACACACTCACATGCAGGATGCATCAACACCTTGGTTCGCTTGTGCGCTGCTCTCAATCACATTAAAAATTAAGCACAGCTCCCGTTAACGACTTTGGGGAAAGTGTAAAAGTTATCAGCCAGAAAAGCCTGCTCCTGCCAGCTCCAAGAACCTGGCTGTGGGTCGCCCTCGCTGCCGTCGCAGGGATCAGCAGGACACGGGGAAACCCAACCTGCCAGCAGCATGGAGCTATCAGAAATTAAACATCAAATGTATCTGGGTGGTACGTAAACACCTGGTGGTAGCAGATTTGGGGGGAAAGTAATTTCTAATTTTGCTGTTTACTGTTGCAAATTGCTCTCCTTTCTTACACAGTCTGTTTGTCCAGCTTCTTGGCGGTTTGTCCTTCCCCTGGGGCGGCAGTTGCAGTAACTACCCCCGTGCTCCCCAGCAGGTACCTATCCCCAAACCACCACTACTTCAGGCTTACTGTGATTGTGCTTGGTTGCAGAAAGCAATTCGCATTTTTCCCCGTGCGAAGCTTTCCAGTAAGTTAAATTTTACCTCTCTGCTTACATCAAATTAACCATAAAATACATTCTTTCACAATCAGCCGCAATGTGATCTGCAGTGTAATGAAAGGATGAAAAGGAGAGCTTATTATCTGTACTGTTTTCCTGCTAATTACCAGCCATTCAGGATGTGTGGTGGCCCGAATGCTACAATATTTCACAGCATCATGTTAAAAAACCATAAAGGATCATTTCTAATCTGCCTTCATGTACTCACTGAAAGACAATCAGCGCTGAATTAAACACCAGGCAGAATGGGGGTTTTTCTTTCTGTTGGTGCTGAACAGCATCCTGCAAGGAGATTTCTATAAATCTCTCCAGTCCTGGTTTTCTCTCTCCTGGCAACTTTTCTTCTGGATAAGTATGTCAGCTGTTAGAAAGATCCAAATTTGCTTAACCCCCCATGTACTACGAGACTAATTTGCACACCACACTCCCATGAAAACCAAATGTCATGCGAGTTTCATGTAGCTGATTTTACTCTCCCCCTCTAAGGACAACATGTTCTTGAAAAACCACTCTATAGTTCTGGCTGAAAGGATGCCAAGATGCTTTATTCTTTCTCTGCTTTTTATTTTTTTTCCCCCCAAGAGAAGAGAACTGATGCCACTTACGTAGGTACAGCGAGGTATTTCTTAGATGCCTTTTCTCAGTAAACAAAAGGTATCAACAGGAGCTGCAAAAGATCAAGACAACAACACTGTTCAAACCCAAATTATTGCAGGATTTTACACTCCAAACCTGCAAATCCTTAAGGGCAGGAGTAACCTATTGCTTTGCTTCTCGGTGGGGTTTTGTCACCATCATCGACACTGAGCAGTTTTTGGGAGGCCTTGCTGGGCTGCTGAAACAATCTGGCCACAACAAATTAAGGATTTTGAAGAGGGGTAGGAATTTCTAGGGCTGAAACTACAGACCAGCAAGGGTCTGATCTTAAATTGTGAGCTGCGGGTTTGTGGCAAGGGTCTTGGTCATCACCCCCTTCAGAAGGTCCCCTCAGCCTAATACACCCGAAACTCACCACAGAGGGATGCAAGACCTTCACGTGTCCCTGGGGGCTTTCCTCCCCCCGCGTCCTTTTCCCCCAGTCGCATCTCAACTCCTAAAGGTCTTTCTGCAGGATATTAATGCCGGGTCACCTATTTCACAGCTCTGCCTGTGTTCACCCATGTGCCACCACCAAGGGGTCTCGTGGCAGGGGCCGAGCCGGCATCACGGTGCCCGTGGCTGCTGGAAGGGGGCATGGGGCAACCAAAACACAGGCTCCCTCACCCTCCGGAACATGGAGGGTGAACCAACCAGAGGATGAACAGAAGGAGGACTTCACAACCGGTACTGCTGGAGGTCACTGCCGTGGGCTCCTCAGGCTGAGCTGGGCCAGTGGAGACGCCCGGCTTAGTGGGATGCTCTTCCTCCTGCAGGATGCCTGGAGCGATGCCAAGGGGCAGCTCCACATGGACTCGCAGCAGGACTACCAGCTCCTTGGGGCTCGGAGGGCTCCCGAGGGGCTCTACCTCCTCTTCAGAAGAGCCTTCAGCACTTGTGACCCCAAGGACTACCTTATAGAGGTACCGCATCGCCCTCACCCTGCTATAGCACTCCCCAGCCCCATCCCAGCCCTGAGGGACCAAGCTGGCCTCCAAACCCCAATCTGCATGATCAAACCCCAACCTGCATGGTCAAACCTCACCGGTATTTTGTCTTCGGGACAGCATCAGGCATTTGCACTGTCTAGGGCAGAAAGGAAGCATGTTACAGATGTCAGCCCTGGGACATGAGTAATGTTTGGCACAATCTATTTACAACCTCTTATAAACCTCTACAAAATGTAGATTTTAGCTCGTTTGCATCATCCGCTGCTGTTAAGCATGTGTTAGGTCTATATAAATACCCTCCTGCATCACCCCGGCTTGCAGTCTGGAGCCAACTGTTTGGAGTGTTACAAGGGGATGTTGATGTTGTTCAACAGGAGGCAAAGAGGAGGGTTTGGCAGGAGCCAGAGTGAAGGGATGGCAAATAGAGTCACCACAGCGTGCTCATCTGTGGTTCAGTCAAGTCTCTTTGGGTCTACATTCACTGCTCCTCCATGAGAGAGAATTTGGGGTTAACCTTCCCAGTGGGGTTGTTGAAGAGCTTCGGGGTCTCAGCCATGGACCCCAGGAGCAGGTGCAAATCAGCAAAATGCTCATTTCAGATGAAAGCCTTTGCTGGGCAGGATATTTTAAAGCCAACGTGGGCACAGAGCATCCTTGAGTTTTTGTTGCTAGTTTTCAAAAGCTTGTCTTGCAGTGAGAAACGTCTACCATCTGCCAAAACACAGAGAGCCCTGGAGGAAAAAAAATAATCTGTGTGTGAACAGGGAAAAGACTTGCAGGTCTTTATTCTCTGATCCTTTAAGAGAAATTTATTCTCTTATCCTTTCTTTCTTATCTTCTGTCCAGAGCTCACTGGGTTCAGCAGCACCTTCCTTGCCTGCAGTAGGCTTTCAGCAGAGCCTCTCTTTGTATCCCCCTGCAGAGGCAGGGAGAAAGGAAGGATTTCAAGGAGAAGTTGTTTTTCTGCTGTTCCTCCCCAGGCTGCTGCCCATGGCCATTGCTGGGCCTGGGCTGCAGGGTAGGATGAGCCCTGAACCGACACGGCCACCCCAGCCTGGAGCTCAGGACGAGGGCCTCTGAAAGAACAGAGAGGAGATGTTACCCTTACAGAACCCAAGCCACCTAGGGAAAGCTTTTCAGACTCTCCCAACTGGAGAGCCCCCTAAAACTACAGTCTTTCTGGGACAGACCAGCTACTGGTGAAGTCAGGGTGGTTTCCCATCTGGAGAGGGGTCCAGGCCCACTCCTGGGGTCATGCCACTAATACTGGTGCTAGTAGCCCATGCAGTTTACGTTCCTGCATGAAAAACCACCTGATATACTTTGTTCTTGCTCCAGGATGGCACCGTGCACCTTATCTATGGGATCCTGGAGAAACCGGTCCACTCCCTCCACGCCATCAACATCTCTGCCATCCACAGGGGACTGCAGAGGGTGCAGCTGCTAAAGCCCAACATCACCGTCCCTGAATTGCCCAGCGACATGAAGACCATGGAGATAACGGCTCCCAACATTGTCATTCCCAGCCAGGAGACAACCTACTGGTGTTACATGACAGAGCTCCCAGCTGACTTCCCCAAACATCACATTATCATGGTAAGAGGCAGGAGAAGAGAGTTGCTTTCCCTGGTGCAGATCAGCAATCACTTTCACATTCAGCCATTCTGCAAAGTCCTCCTCTTCCCTGCCCTTTCACAGGGAGGCTTTCACACGCCTACATCTTACCCAACACGGTACCAAAACATCTCCCAGAGCCATCCCACCAGCCGGTAGCGTCCTCATGTCTCCTAGAGAACCCCAAATCAGAAGTTTCTCAGCAGGAGGTGGCAAGGTCGTGACTTTCCACATGGCACAACAAGCAAGTACCAGGGCAAGCTCAGAGCAGCTCCCTTGCAGAGCTGACCACCTGCAGAAGGCAGAGCTGTAGCCATCAAGGACAGAACCACGGCAGGATTATGGCACACAATGAGCCACGAGGAATGTATAAACATGGGGAACAAAGGAGCAGGGCTGGCAAGAGCAGGGCAAAGCCAGCCAGGATATGAACTGGCTTCTAAAAGATCAGGCATACTCCAAAAAAATGCAACTTGTGTGCATTGCCCAGCCGTGTGGCACATACTTGGGTCACCCACCTTCCTCCAAGGAGAGGCAGAAACCTGCAGGCAGCCCAGTGCCAGGGAAAGGTGGGAATAACACCAGTCTGACCACCCATCACGAGCTGCTGGGAGAGCATCGCCCCGGCAGCGTGGAGGTGGCTCAGCAGATGACCTGGCACACCCGGAGTCAAAACCCACACAACGGGGAGAGGGAACACCTGACACACAAGGCGAGGGCTTAGTGATTTATAGGGGAGAGACGGCGTTGCAAAGGAAAACTCAGAAGGAGGATTTTCTCTCCAACAGATGGTGTGAAATGAATCATCTGTGTGTAAGTAAAAAGTGCGTAATTCCCGATACCTTCCCGCTGCTGCAGATCACTCCTACAGCTGGCACTTTTAGCCAGAGCTGTTCTTCAGGCTTGTTTGAAGTCACTCTTTCTACCCCAAATCCCCATCCTCGTGCCCCGAGCAGCTGCTGGCTACAAACAAAACCCAATAGCTGCAGGCAGAGCTACCGCAACATGGCCAGGACCCTCGTTAGGAAAAAGCAATGTCCCCAGGGTCAGTTATGCCTGCAAAACTGGCAAAGGACTCAGTCATCGCAAAGCAGACCAAGATCTTCTGCTGATCAGGTGCATCTGTTGCTGGAGAAGGGATGAGGTGTTTCTCTGTGGGCTCTGGTGGACTCTGGGTTGGTCCCAAAGCCAACCAAGAGTTCTCGGCCCTTGGTGCCTCTTACCCAGAGCAACCTTCCCTCCCTATCACGTGGGAGAACCTGTCTCCCATTGTAATGGCCACTAGACGTACCTGCCTTGGGCTCCTTGTGGAGCCTGCACAGGCAGCAACCTGTGGAGATGGGCTCTCAGCAAATGGTCTTAATGTGAACTCCTTCTTGGATGCTGCTTTGCAGTACGAGCCAGTGGTCACGGCAGGCAACGAGGCCCTGGTCCACCACATGGAAGTCTTCCAGTGCGCTGCTGAGTTCGACAGCTTCCCCCATTACAACGGGCCCTGCGACTCCAAGATGAAGCCAGACCGGCTCAATTACTGCAGGCACGTGCTTGCCGCATGGGCCATGGGAGCGCAGGTGGGTACGAGACAGGACCCGCCACCCTGGGTGAAAGCTTTGCTCCTGGGCACTTTCCTGCTGCTTCCCAACCTTTCCTGATCCCATCTTGGGATTGTCCCTTGCAGGCTGCCCCTACCCCAGTATCTGCTGGGATTTGTGTCCTGCCCTGTTTGAGCTCCCCCAAGACGTGTCTGAGTTTCCACCTCCCCCCAGCCCACCTCCTCGGTGCCATAAATCGGTGTGATGCCCCTGCTGAGTGGTTATGCCATTGCATGTGCATGCCAGCATGTGAGAAGCCTCTGGAAGCAAGGCCAGCTCACCATGCACAACCCAGAGCACAAGTCCTGTCCCTCAGCCCACAGTGGGGGTCAGGATTATGCCCAGTCATATCCCTTAGCCTTTTCAGCCTTGTTCCCAGGAAAGCCACCCCACTGCTCCCCTAACACCCTCCCTCTCCTTCCAGGCTTTCTACTACCCCAAAGAAGCAGGTCTTGCCTTCGGTGGCCCAGGTTCCTCCAGATATTTGCGCCTTGAGATCCATTACCACAACCCCCTGGTGTTCGAAGGTGAGTGGGTGTGTGGCCATGCGAGGCAAACACCAGGGACTGCCACCCTGCCAGGGAGGGCTTCCTACAGAAGAAAACTTGGCCAAAATCGTAGCCCTGTTTGCAACTTTCTGGAGACCTCATGGCCCAGATCTGCCCTAGTGGGAGGAATAGGTTTAATCCTCACCATGCTGCTGCCTTTCTGGTCTCAGCGAAGTCATCCTCACCAGAGGATGACCAGAGGTCCACCAGAGGCTGGACCCCATCCTCATGCGTGCCCAGTGGTGGGGAGGGATGCTGGGGGAAAGGAGTCTGGCTGAGCTCGCAGCCCCCCAGGCAGAAAACTGCCTCAAACATCATTCCTACAGGGCAATGGTCCAAGGCAACCCCATTCTTTAGCTGGGCTGTCACAGGCTGTCCCCCCAGTCTCCGTACAAGGTGGTGGTGGGTCTGAGCCCAGAGCCAAGAGCAACAGAGGTGCTGAAGTCAACAGAGAGACAGCACCAGCCTGGCTGGGGATGGGGGAATTGAGATGTTGTTTTACTGGTACTCCTGCTTCGATAACATTGTCAGGAGACACATTTAAAAAAAAAAAAAAAAAAAAAAAAAAAGGATGCCAAACAACCCGGTTTCTTCATTAACATAAAAACAAGTAGCTTCTTGACTACCCAAGTATATTTTTAGGAGACCAGAACATATGTACTGTAGATCAATCATAGCACATTCGCCAACTTGAGAAGAAACACGTCTATAAATACAGAGCTCACGTCTTTCATAATTTATCTGCTTTTGCATGTTAACCAATAGTGTCTCCCCCGTTATTCTTGTCCCTGGGTGGGCTCCACCCCAGAGACAGGGAGTTCAAGGCCACCCTGAACCCCTGCTGATCTACTGAACCTGCCCTTTCCCTTTGCTTGCAAAGGTGGGTGGCAAATGGGAGCCCATTTGAGCATCTGCCAGGGGCACACCATGGGCGCAGGGGCTTCTCCAGCTCCCACCACCTCCTGGGAGGAGGTTAAATGGCGCAATCTCAAACACAAGAGGGACCAAAATCTTTCCAAATGTATTTCTCCTCCTGCCAGCCCCCCAATAACAGCGTGGCCTTTGATATTTGGATGTATCAGTTAAAGATGCAATGAGCCGTATCTCTGAGGGAGTTCTCCAAAGCACCCCATGATCTGTCCTCCTGCTTTGGGCTCTCCAAAGGCACAACTTACCTCTCTTGGGAGCAATTCAACCTCAGGTTGGTGACCTCTCTAGGGGACTAGGAATGTGTTTGAGGCCAATCAGTAAAGGCTTGCATGAAAATATCTAGGATTTTAAAACATGAAGGACTGCACACATGAAGAAAGCTGCGAGTGAGAGGCCGGAGCAACCTCTCCCCACACCCACTGCAGCATAGTGTCCTTTTTCATGCCTGACCTTGTCCCAGCAGCCGTCACTTCTCCCACGGTGACTTGCAGCCTCGTCCTCTCGCCTGCCAGGTCGCCACGACTCCTCGGGAATCCGCCTCTACTACACGGCCACCCTGCGACGCTACGACGCCGGCATCATGGAGCTGGGCTTGGTCTACACGCCGGTGATGGCCATTCCCCCGGGCGAGGATGCTTTCATCCTCACAGGGTATTGCACCGACAAATGCACCCAGCTGGTGAGTGCCCATCCTCTCTGCCCCAGCTTCACCTTGGAAAAGAGAGGTTGTAAATGGCTTTTTCCCCGGTCCCAGGCAGCAGTGATACAGCATTGAGCTTCCAATTCCCAGTTTTAAACTCCCTAAACCCCTTACCATGAGATTGTGCTGGAAACTAAAAATCTGCCGTGTACAACAAACAGCGAGCAGCTGGTTGGGATGCGCTGAATCCCCCTCGAAGGGGCTCTCCTGGGGTGCCATCTGCTCCGGCTCCCCAGGGTACCATTCCCATAAATCTTCCTGCCAAGCTGGCTGTGCCCCGGTGGTGCTTTCCCCCACGGAGATGGGAAGATTGGCCTCTGCTGCCGCGGAGCTTGCCAAGAACTCTCTCAAGCACGGTTTCAAAATGCCCACCTTGCTCTCGAGGAAGTTTTAAGGGATGTTTTTGTAGGGCCTACCCAAAAGGAATCATTTGTGCCACCACTAATGAATGCAAGGAGGCAACCAGCCTCTGGCTCAGCTGCTCCTGCTGACTTAGGGCATGGCAGCACATAAATTGGTTTTGGCAGTGGACTGAGCATCTGTCCCTCTGCAGGGAGCTCACTTCTACACTGCTCCAAGGGCACAGCAATCCCCAAAGCCCCGTGTGGGAGTCAGGGGTGGCCGGTCCCAAGCATGCAGCAAGGGGATGCACGGGAGGGGAGAGGGATGGGGTTGGGCAAGGGGCTTGAGCCATCCTTCCCCCAGGCTCTGCCCGCTGCCGGCATCCGCATCTTCGCCTCCCAGCTCCACACTCACCTGGCAGGACAAAAAGTGGTGACAGTGCTGTCCCGGGACGGGAGAGAGCGGCAGGTCGTCAACGCCGACGGTCACTACAGCCCTCACTTCCAGGTACAGGGGTCTGCAGGGGGTCCCAGCTGGATGTCACCCATGGGGCTGCCCTGGACACAGAGCCACGGCGTTGCTCTGACACGACCCTTTTCCTTCCCTCCCAGGAGATCCGCATGCTGAAGGAGCTGGTTGCCGTTTTTCCAGTGAGTGGCTCCAAAAACCGTGTGGTGGCTTCCAAATAGTGCCGAGACCTTCTCCTGACCCCCACAGCCCAAAAACCATGGTGGCTTCCAAATAGTGCTGAGACCTTCTCCTGACCCCCACAGCCCTGAGACCCCTGACTCCCTTACTCATCCCCGCCGTCGCTGGCAGCCCCTGCCCACACACAGGCACTCGCTGCCATCGGGGACCTCCCAGGGGGCCTGCAGGAGGACACGCTCCCCGGGGTCCCCAGGTCATATCTGCCACCTCCACACAGATGCCTTGGGGACACCAGGGCCCTTCTCATATGGCACAAAACTGGTGTGTGGGCAACCGAACCGCGCCAGGAGCTAAATTAAGCATCTAATTGAGCTGGGCTTCCTCTAGCAGAGGGAGGCTCCTCGGGGGGTGAGGGCGAACTGTGCACGCACTGGAGGTGCCCCCTCCCTCCTGGCTTGATGGAAGGAGAGGAAGAGATTTGGCGGTGATTGTTGTGGGAGTGGGTGGTAAAACAGAGGCTGAGCGTGTCCTGGAGCTGCACGGGTGAGAGAGGACCCGGCTGCAAAGCAGAGGACACCTCCAAGAGGCTGCTCAAAAGCTTCAGCACCCACTGAAACCATGCCCAGGGCTGTGCTCCGAGGTGTCCCCATGTGCCCTGGTACCAACCGCAGAGTGGGAGGGAGTTGTGCCACCAAGTTGGAGATAGGTTTAGCAATTCGAATTCCTGCCTAAGTGCATTTTTTTTTAGGTGCTTCAGCCCTGCAGAAATTCTTAGAAAGTGAGGAAAGGAGGAAACACCATCCCTGGGATACAGCCCTTGGGAATCTCCCCAGGGGATGCACGTTTAGCAAGTGTTCCTGCTGCACCAGGGTCGGTGCTGGTGGGGGAACGGGCTGCCCCCGGGGGCTGGCACCACTACGGGGAGCATCTGCCATGTTACACATTCCCTGATCCCAAATTTACTGATCGGAAAGGGGAAACTCTGCACTCTCACACCTACACGTGTCTGTGTTTGAACCCTCCAGGGTGACGAACTCATCACAACCTGCACATACAACACGGAGGACCGGAGCCGAGCCACTGTGGTGAGTGTGGGAGGGGGCGAGCTCACTGCCCACCTGGGGCTGCACCCCGGGGCTGGGGGCACCCCCAAAGTGGGGACCTGCATGAACCCGGGCTGAATCACAGCCAGAAACCAGAGGGTGGTAACGATGGGAGCCCACAAGGCTCTGCTGTCGGCAGCAGGGATATTAAGGTGCTAATTGAGAAGTAGCATGTGTCACTCTAATTCCCATCACAAACTGTTCCACCGGGGATTAATTGTAATTAAAGAGAAGTGGCATTTTTTGACAGTGCATGTTATTTTCTTACATAGGCAGCAAAAAAAAGGAGCCTGTCAGAGGTACCATCAACAGGGACAAAGCTAAATATAGCAGAGGGATTATAGGAAATCTGCATTTTAATGTAAACCACACCATCTAGCCTGAAAGTCTGTCCTTGCATAAAGGGCGGATGGGCAGATGAGCAGAGTGTGGCCCATCCCATGCACCTGAAGGGGTGTGTATGTATATATATATATGTATATTTGTGTGTGTGTGCACAGAGGTGTGAACTTTGTGCCTTTGTGACCCCCTCTGCCCGCCCTGGTTAGGGCAGAGCCGGACCCCACTGCCAGCATGTCTGTGTCTGTGCCGCAGGGTGGGTTTGGCATCCTGGAGGAGATGTGTGTCAACTACGTGCACTACTACCCCCAGACACAGCTGGAGCTCTGCAAAAGTGCCGTGGATCCCGGCTACTTGCACCGATACTTCAACCTCGTGAACAGGTACCGAGCCCCTTGCACGGGGGTGTTGGGAGGGAGAGGGACCATTGCAGAGCCCTTTGCTACTAACACTGGGCAAAAAGTTTAAAAAGTGGGGTTTGGGGCCCTGGCAGGACAGTAGGTGTGCGGGGACACTCAGGCAGTGCGGGTTTCAGGAGCTGTGGGTGCATGCTGGAGCACAGTCCTGCCCTCCCCCGTCCCCAGAGCTGGCAGCCAAACCCAGGACTTTGGAGTCCTCAGCACAAGAAGGACATGGACCTGTTGGAGCAGGTCCAGAGGAGGCCACGGAGATGCTGGGAGGGCTGGAGCCCCTCTGCTGTGAGGACAGGTCTCTTCTCCCAAGTTACAGGTGATAGGACAAGGGGTAATGGCTTCAAGTTACGCCAGGGGACGTTCAGGTTAGATATTAGGAAATATTTCTTTACTGAAAGGGTTGTCAGGCATTGGAATGGGCTGCC
>JAOXNO010000008.1:1687919-1701312 GCA_028565335.1 Limnodromus scolopaceus
AACTGAGCTCCACGTGCCTGCCCGGGCACGGGGGTGGATGGGGATGGCTGAAGGTGCTCGTCCCACGGCGGCCACTGGCCTTGGGTGCTGCCCGGGGTCCCACAGCGGTACTCACTCCTCGGTGGTGAAGCAGACGAGACGGCGGAAGATGCCCTTGGCTTTTTGAGCCTCCACAGCCTCCCGGCCCAGGAAGGGGATGCTGGATTTGAGCTTGCAGGTGAAGGCCAAGCCCGATTCTAGCGGGGTGTCGTCGGGGCGCAGGTCTGCGTGCCAGTGCCTGTACCCTGCAGAGAGCAAGCGTGGGTCGCCCAGCCTCTCCCTGCCATGGCAGCAAGTCCAGGGGGAGCAGCATCAGGAGACCAAGACATCACCCCTGCCTCTTGGACTCCCCTGGTGCCCTGGACAAAGCACCCTCAAGAGGAGCCCGTATTGGGGAAGTCTCAGCAAGGAGCGCTGGGGCCGGTTGAATTCTAGAATCATAGAATGGTTTGGGTTGGAAGGGACCTTAAAGATCATCTAGTTCCAACTCCCCTGCCCTGGGCAGGGACACCTCCCACCAGAGCAGGTTGCTCAAAGCCCCATCCAGCCTGGCCTTGAACATTTCCAGGGCTGGAATCTCTACCAGTAGCTCCAGTCACTCTAACCCACCCTTGAAGCTGGGAAAAAACCCATTTCCCCTGGTTCCCCAGGTGGAGACAAAGCAGCGAGCGCTGCTGTAAGGAAAGCTGGAAACCTTTCTCGATGCTGAGGCTGTCGATGGCTCTGTAGCCGGCGTTGGTAATGCCGTGCCGGGCGCCCGCCTGCATCACCGCCCGGTAAACCTTCACGCAGTCCGCCTTGGGCACGTGCAGCTCCCAGCCCATCTCGCCGACGAACGACAACCTCATGGCACGGACCTGCGGAACGCAAGAGCCCAAACGCCCCTGTGGACCGAGTCGGGCTGTGCAGCGCGGGAGCCACAGGCCACCATGGCAGGGGGAAAGCCAGCTGGCCCAAGGACCTTGGGCAAAGGTTCTGCAAATGCCCTGCTTTGGTGGAAGGCATTTCTTTGCTCTCCCTAGTGCCTCAAACCAGGATCAGACTGAATTTCTCGTCTCTTGGCACCTCAAACCCATCTATCGTCAGCACCAGTGGGCAGAGGGGGGCCGCGTTCAGCATCCTCTGGCCACCCATCCCAGGGCTGTGGCACCAGCGCTGCTGGGGTTATGATGCTGTGGCTCCAGCCGGGCTTTTGTCTCCCTCTGCTGATCCATCCACACCAGACAAAAGCCCACAGCCCCCCTCCTCCCCCAACCATGTGTCTCCCCAAATCAGACCGTCAGCTGGGGAAGCCGGTCCCCAGCAGGACTGTCCTGCTTTGGGGCACTTTGTGGCTGCTGTCCCCTGGGGGTGTCCCCCACCTGGGATGGTGCTCCCCCAGCAGAGGCACCCAAAGGCCCTCTGCTCCCAGGCAGGGGCTGAGCCTGGCATCCCAAACCATGCCCCACTTGCCCCAGGGGGATGCTCATGTTTCCCCCGGGGGGGTGTTGTGCCCCAAAGCGTTACTCTCAGCTGCGAAATTAGCTCCACACCGAATGCATGGAGCTCCAAAGAGGAACGAGCAGCTCAGCACAGGGGACTCGGTGCTTCTCGGGGGAAATCCCATCCTTGGAGATGTGCCTGCCTGTCTGTGCTCCCCGGGGCTGGCACTGCCCTGCCCATTGCTTCTCACTCAGGCAGCCTTGCCTGCATCCTCCTACTGTCCCTGCTGAACCAGTCTGCATTCCCAAAGCTTTCCAGGCTGGTTGGGGCCACCCCAGCTTGGGCACCTTCCCTGAAAATGCTCCTTGAGTCTGAGCTGCATTTCCCTCTGCTTCATCCCTTTGGATTTGTCTGCTTCTTCCCCCACAAAAACCCCTCTGGTTCATCCCTTCAGATGCACAGCAACTGCAAATGCGTATCTCGCTTTGGGAGAGAGATCAACTCAAGAGTTTCACTCCGGACTGTGATCTGCAGTCTCAATAAAGCAGTTTTCAGCTCAGAAGAGACTTCCAGGCTGGTTCTGATGGCCAGGCACGCTCCGCGACTTTGGGGCTGTCTCGCCCGTGCTGGCTCTGGATGTCATGGGGGCAGAAGCTGCATCTTGCCATTTGCTGAGTTTTTACTACAGCCGGGAGCTGCTCTCAGCTGCGCTCTCTCACCCTGGGTATGAACAACAACAGCCGCTGCCTAAAACAGGCAGCGACAGGCAGAAGTACCAAAGGGGTGCCTGGGCTCTCCACTACAAGAATGGACAGCGGGTGATGGCTGAGAACCCAAATCCATCCTTGCTCCCCCCAGCACCCCCGTGCTCTACCAGCCCTGCAAAAAATGTCCTCAAGCAGAGTTTAAGGCAGCTTTAAAGACTCCTTAACCTTTACAACAGAAGTGAAGAGGAGAAAGGAATGCCATAGGCACTGGGGATTTATTTTGAGCCCCCTCACAAGAATCCGTGCTGGGGATCCATCCTTCCTTCAGTCCCCCCCACAGCCCCGCAGCGAAGCACAAAGGCTGGCAACGGCTTTTCGAGGTGCACAGACACAAGGAGCGCGGGGAGGCTTTTTGCTCCACACAAAAGTGCCATCTAATTAGGGAACAGCCAGAGATCAAGCCGCTGCAGCCGGCTACCATCTTCAGCGCGGCAGGAGATGCTCTGGGGATTGACAGGCAACTTCCCGGCTCATTAACCCTGCCTGCGACTCCACAAGTCAGCGCCGCAGCTGAAACGCACTTTACTTTCGGGGGCAAGTTACTGCTGGGAGAAACTTGCCCCCGCACCAGCCCTGCGCCGGGGGAGCGAGCATCCCGGCAAGAGCAGCGAGGCAGAAACCAGTATCCCCCAGGAAAATTGGGGTCCCAGCCGTTGGCTTTGCACAGGGAGGAGCTGGGGGTTGCACCCACGTGCGTGTACCCCAGGCAGGGGTGGGCACCCCCCTGCAGACACCAAAGGGGATGTCAAGGGCTGGGCTCAGCCGTTCCAGCCAGCTTTCTGCTAAATTCCCCCAGGAACAGGTTTTTCTGTTAGATTTCAACTGGAGCTATGAAATAGCATCAATTCCTGGGCCTTTCAGCAGCAATTCAAAAGCACTTTAAGTACTCTGGAAAATGAAAACCTGAACTTTACCCTGTATCCAGCAGTGAAATTCAAAGGGGGACCTTTCTCTGCTGTTCAATACAATGAGAGACGCTATATATAAACTCACAAACCAATTGGTAATTTCCAGAGTCATTAACTCTGCTGGAACTCTCCTTTCACTCCAGCTGATTTTGTTCAACTACTGAGTTAATGCTTGAAAATGTCAGCAATAACTTTTTAAAGATTTTGGGTTCAGTTTAATCCCCCTGGAAGGCGATAATATCAGCGAAGGCTTCAGCCCGCTGTCCTGAGAAACCCTCCTACTCTAATTTCGGCGTGGGATGGAGTTCCCTGTGCTCGTTGTGTGGCAAGACCCTGATGGAGACCTCCCGAAGGGTGGCATCAGGCAGGGTGACCCCCCCCGCGCCCCAGCCCAGAGCCCTTGGGCAGGAAAGCTTTTTTCCTACAGTCAGGAATACAGTCAGGGTATTTACACCCAAAAGAAGCCACAGAATTTCTAACTGCTGTTTACTCCACATAGGAGTGGATTATTTTTTTGTAAACTTGAAGCAAAATGCAAATAAACTTATCACACTCCTCAAGACGGGAACATTTATACACCTTTCCCAGGGGATAAGTAGATTATTACAAGATGTTATCAGTTTCCCACAGGCATGACGGGATGGAGGTGGGGAGGGTTATAACTCACCAGTAGAGACTGAAATGCAACGTGTTGGACAACCTGCAACTATGGATTGGCCTTTGGGTCCCCCGTGCCACTGTCCCCCCCCAGGGGACACTGGGCACACTGTGGGTTCTCAGTACCTGGAGCACAGGGCACACTGGTGGTAATGGTTTGGAGAATTAATCCGAGTTGGGAAAAATCTGTGGCTTAGTTAAACAGCCCCAAACTCTGGCAAGGCCCTTGCTCACAAATCAAGTAGCCTTAATTTGATTTAGCAGCAATCCCTTCAGCAGCCAGCTGCATTCGAATTAAAGCCACTTTAATTCCGAATGAAAAGTGTCCGCACGCGGCTTAACCCAATTTCACTAATATCCAGCCTGCCTCCAGCTCCCTGTTTTCCTCCTGTTTTTTATGAGATTTAATGCTCTACCTTCACCCCCTTTGTCTCCCATCAGACACCAATCTGAGAGCCAGAGCAAATGCTGGGCATGGTCCCTCCTGCCATCCGGCTCCTCCGGCTGGGAGAGGGATGCCCTGGGACCTCTGCCTGCCCAGACTCCCCATGGGAAGGCCGGGGTACAAACTGTACCCCCTCTCCCAAAGAGGTGTTTTTGCAACAGAAGGAAAATTCCATAAAACATCAACAAGAAACCAAGGCAGAGCTTCTCTGGCAAACCTTGCAACAGCTTTTCCCCGATACCCAAACATGGAAGCAGCAAGTTTTCCCAGAACATTTCTCTTCTGACAAAAACGACACTTCATGATCACCAACTCTTCTATTCAGGGTGTTTCAAGCGGCCTGAGTCAGTGGCTTCACACATGACGAACCTCCCCAAAGACCTGCCATCACCCCCTTTCCCCAGGGATAACTTCAGACCATGTCGATCTCCGCCGGGTGATGGGGGAGCAGAGATTTAAGGTGCTTTTCTCACTGCCCCACGAGAAAGGCAGCAGCACTGCAGAACCTGACAGCAAACCCCGGGGACTGATCCACCTCTTGGCAACACAGCAAAGGGCACCAAACCCGAGCTTTCCTCCCTCGACACCTCCGAGCGATGCCACACGGTGTGTTAAACCCATCGCTGCGGCCCAGGTGCTGGGCTGCCAGCCTGGGCAAGGCGCATCTCCCGTGGCTTGCTGAGAACTGTCACACTCGGGACGGCAATGAATCCCCCAGGTGATGTGTTGGGGGGCAGGAGCCAGCTGGCACCCGCCACCCCTGGCTCCCCACCAAGCCAGGCTGACATGCTGGTTGCCACCATCGCCCCAAAGGGCTTCTCATCCTCTCGCCGTGACACCGAGGGGCTCAGCCTGAGGCATTAGTGGTGGAGAATTACTGTTTCTGTGATTTTCTTGCATAACCACTGACGTGAGCCCTGAAGTCTGGGCAAACACAGGATGATCTGTGCTTTTACAGAAAGCTTAAGGTTGTCAGACTTCTCCTGTGATCAAATACACGGGCTCCGCAGGCTGCCCAGCCTGCACTTGACATGCTTTACATTAAATAGTCCCTTTTTTTATGAGTAGGGGGAAAAGGAGGGGATCTAGAGTGTCAAATAAATCTCTTTATCACCAGCGCTCGCCCCTAATCTGTGGGAGGTGCCTCTTGTTCTCCCGACAGCGCTGCAAAGCCATAAGTCACCACGTCCCTTCCCCATTTCAGCCTAGGCTACTATGCTGCTGGGCGGGCTGGGAGAGCAGGCTGGCACCTGGCAAGCAAACGGGGAGGAAAACACCCCAGTTTTTGGTCTTTTCCAACAAAAAAACCCAACCAAACCTCCCAGCTGCCCCCCACAGCAATATGGGGGCAGACGGAGCAGAGGATGCTCAGCTGCATGGGCTGGTGGGCAGTCACCCCAGTGAACAGACCCCTCTGTGGAACCGGTCGCCCCATCCTACCCTGCATCCAGCGGCCGTGGCCAGTTTGTGGGTGGAGAAGGGGAAAGCTTCATTGCTGAGGTCGGTGTCGAGCACTTCTTGGAGGACGGCGCGGCTGTGGGGAAGGAGCAAAGCAGCCACGGTGAAAGGATGGAGCATTCCCTGAAGGTTGTCGCTAAAACCTGCTTTCTCGTTTTGTTGGCAAGACGGATGTCTCCCTCTGAAGGGGAGCTGATGGGGGTGACATGCCAGGCTGTGAGAGCCTCAAAAGAAATGCCAATTCCCCAGCAAATGGCACATTGCTCCAGCCAGACCATTGCCTGTTGCCATGGGGCTCACACCATCCCTCCATCCCTCTCTCTACTCCTCCATCCATCCCAGCATCCCTCCATCCATCTCCCCATGGGCCAGGCGTCAGGGTACAAAGAGGGGGCTGTGACACTCACCTCAGTGGGCCCTGGATGCTCATCATGCCCAGCTCCTCCGAGCAGTCCAGGAGTTTGCACTGGAGCTTCATGTCCTGCAGCACGGTGGTGATGTGCGACCAGTTCTGCTGAGCCACAGCCCCGCCAATAGCCAGGTAGTAGCCATCCCCTGGAAGACACCCCCCGGCAGCCCTTCAGGCTCGAGAGCGTTGGGCTGGGGGCAATGCCCAGCTCAGCTCGGGGCTGGTTTTGCTCTCCAGAGGCTGAGAGGAGCCCTGAGCCTCTCCAGCTTGCACGGCCCAGGGGGGGCTGCCAAGAAAAGGGGGGTTAAATAAGTGCTGGGTCAAGGGAGGACTTTGGGGCTCTGTTGCCTTTGACTTGTGGGGCTCAGCACAATGAAAACCAAATGACCGTTAAAACCCGAAAGAAGAAAAGGTTAAAAAAAAAAGCTGTCTGAGCCCTGGAGGTGCCTGTGCGTGTGTGTGAGCATCACGGGAAGAGAAAAAAAATATCTCTTTGTCCCTTGAGACCAACAGCAAAAGCATCTGCTCCTTTCTCCCCGTACAGAGCTGATCCCAAAGTGTGGAGGGAGCTGGGAAACACAGGTGGGAGCAGGGAAGGCTGCAGGGCCACCGCCAGTGCAGGGGCTGCACTGTATATGAGGAGGAATTTCATCTCGTCAGTAATCCTGGGTGGAAAAGTCCCCAGGGATAGGGTTTGAGAGCTGATTAATATGTAATCAATCTTCCCTCTGTCTTTCCTGCCACTACAAAATTGCTCTCTCATAATCTGTCATAACGATAATAAGTACAGCCACCTCCTGTAATTGGAAGAATAGACTTTGCTGCCATTAAACTCCTCCACCACCCGACAGACCCCGCAGCTCTGCCATCCGCTTCCCGTCACCCCTCTGTCCCCCGCCAGCTCCCCAGACGAGAGGGATGCAGGATTCGCCCACGGGGAGGGAAGGGCTCTCTGGCACCCCTGGACCACCCCAGGAAAAAGGTGAGTTTGGGGGGGCTGCGCCGCCTCAGGGCTGGTCCCTTCCAAGCAGCAGCTCCGAGGGTGACACCACGTGGGGATGGGGCTCCGTGGGCACTGGGCAGCCCAGTGCAAACCTCCTGCCTGGTGGTGGCCCCAGTGCCAGCAGGTACGGCGCTTGGCAGCGCTGCCAGAGACCAGCTCGGTGTCCTCCTCCTCCTCCTCTGCTGCTGCCTAATGCCACTTCTGCCCTCTGGGCTGACTGCTCTGCTCCCTTTCAATTCCCCTTTATTGCAGCTGATAAGGAGCTGGGGAGAGGTCAGAGCCGCCAGCCGGGGCTGGACAAACCCAATAACACCGATGAGCAGTGCAGGCCCCCGGGGACAAGGAGGATAATTGGGTTACAGGGACCGAGGGGTAGAGGTGGAAAAAGCCAGGTGGCTGCCATTAGGTAAATGCAATCAGCCTCCCTGCGCCTGCAGCCCCCCGAGCGTGGCAGGGATGGAGGAGATGCTGGTGAACCTGCTACCATGGCTTCCCCGCGACTGGAAGGGTCTTTGCCTGCATTGACACAGCAGAAAAAGGCAGCGGGAGAGGCTGGGATTTGAACTGGGAGAGGGCAAACCCACCCCGGATCCCAGCCCCATGCTGGCTGAAACGTGCCCTCCTCCAGCATCCCTCTGTTCAGGGCTTTTACCTTCAAAAGCGGGGGCCAGGGGGGAGGCCGGGTCCCCAGGGCTGATCCGGCTGACAGTCAGGTCGCTCTCCACGCCGCCCCGCTTGTTCAACATGCAGGTGTACACCGTCGAGCCTGGAGAAGGAGATGGGCACCGCTGCCCATCAGGCGGCCCCTACACAGGGCCACGGCCCTGGCAGAGGGAAAGGAGTAGCAGGAAAATTTGTCCCCACCATTACGTCAGCCTGGGTATGCCCTGACCCACCCCGGAGGTCCCAGCACCAGGAGAGGGAAAGGAATGATGCTCTTCCCCCTGGAGATCTACGTGCAGCTGCATCCTTGGAAATG
Source organism: Limnodromus scolopaceus (assembly GCA_028565335.1). Lineage (NCBI taxonomy): Eukaryota > Metazoa > Chordata > Aves > Charadriiformes > Scolopacidae > Limnodromus > Limnodromus scolopaceus. The sequence goes on from JAOXNO010000008.1 coordinate 1,696,007, forward strand.
CCCTAAGCTGCCTCCCAGCCCCAGAGAAGGGGGCAGCTTCTCCCCGTGTGAACTGCAGCTGGCGAGGGTTGTGTTTGAATCACTCCAGTACCCACCAGACCTCCAGCTGTGAGCCACAGCTGGAGCCAGAGAGCTGGACCCCCTTCCCCTGGCCCTCCAGCTCAGAGCACATTTGCCCCTCTGTAAACGAGAGCAGAACCCCCCCTCCAGCAAGGACAGGGAAAGCAGACACTCTCACAAGCTTCCCATACCCTCTGCAAAAGCAGCATTTAAAAAAAAAAAAAAAAAAAAATTGCCAATTTGGGTTCCCCAGGGGTTGTTTTAGTGTAAAGATGTGGTTTCCCAGGGCATCCTTCCAGGGCAGCGATGAGCAGAGGCAGCCTGGGGCCAAAAGGAGGGGTCTGAGCCGGTACCTGGTGCTTTGCTCACGTCGGCAGTGAACAGCCAGTTGGCCGCTTTGGTTGCCTCGGGGCCCACCAGGTAGAATTTGCCAAAATAAGACATGTCGAAGAGAGCCAGGGCGTTTCTGCACGTTAAGCATTCATTCTTGATCTGCAATGAAAGCGAACACACCGCTGAAGTTGAGCTACATCCTCATTCCGCAAAGGGAGGCACACGCTAGAACCATTTCTGCACTGAGAAACAGGACCAGGACACATGCCTGGTGCCTTTAAAGGCTGTAAGGCTTCAAAATACCCCTGAAAAATCAGGGATTAGATGGAGCAAGTTTGATAAGCCATCCTGTATGCTCAGTCCCTTTCCTTACCTCACTAACACAGTGACAGCTATCAATAATAATAGCTAAATTTTATCAAACCGGGTATTTGCCCCAAGCTGGTCTCACCTCTTTCATTTGGGAAAGCAGCAGTAAAATTCCCGTGGCTTCTCCTCTGGGGTTTCCGAGCACGGGCCACGCATTTCTCTTAATCTTTTTGGAATATTTTCCCTGGTTTTGGCCAAAGCTCGGTGCTTCCCCTCCCTCTGAGCCTCACCAACTCCACCCAAAGCAGCGGAGTGGCACAGGCTCTGCTGCCTCTAATTTCCCCCCAGCTCCAGATGTGCCCAGCAGTTTCAGCCTGGAGGGGAACTGCCCCCCCAACTCACAATGTCATGGTGGGGGGGGAAGTCAAAGGTGTACTCGTCCCCCAGCAGCCGGTTGTAGGTGTAGTCCTTGTGGCGCTCCTGGCCGTAGGCACCATAGTAGTCGTAATCCAGAACCTGGCGAGGGGGAAGCGGTAGGGATGGGGACAGTGAGGAAGACGATGTGAGGCCAAAGCCAAGGGGATGCTCCCAGTCACATTCACCCCATGCCAGGAGAGGAGTGGGTCCATGCAGGACCCGGTTGTGGTGATGGGTCCCTACCCTGGCATCCCTCCTCGTGATGATGGGTCCCCACCCCATCATCCCTGTCTGTGGTGATGGATCCCCACCCCATCATCCCTGCCCGTGCTGATGGGTCCCCACACCTGCATCCCTGCCCATGATGATGGGTCCTCACCTTGGCATCCCTCCTTGTGATGATGGGTCCCCACCCCATCATCCCTGCCCGTGGTGATAAGTCCTCACCCCAGCATCCCTGTCTGTGGTGATGGTCCCCACCTTGGCATCCCTCATAATGATGGGTCCCCACTCCAACATCCCTGCCCATGGTGATGGGTCCCCACCCCTGCATCCCTGCCCGTGGTGATGAGTCCCCACCCCAGCTTCCCTGCCCGCTGCTCTTCAATATATAGAAGTGAGACCGGTGCCTCGTTACAGGCAGATGCTGCCTGTTGCAGAGGGACAAGCAGAGAGAGAGACAGAACATGCACACATGGATCCTCCTCTTACTGCTGTTACAGTGAATTAAAGCCCAACAGCTTTTATGGACCCATTTTGGCGACACGTACCTGCTTGCGGCGTACCGCACGCCCTGCAGAAGCAGGACGCATCCTGCACACACCGGGCACGGCCGGTACCCTCCCGCTGAATGCCCCCCGGGACACGTGCCGTGCTTACCGGGGCGGCTCCCCTGGGGCTGAACCAGCCAGGTCTCTCCCAGCCGTGCCTCTCCTGGAAAACGCAGCCCTGTCGCAGCAGCTCCTGCGCAAGCAAAGCCGGAAAAATGGGAACAAAGGGTTAAAAAAAAAAAAAAAAAGCCTTTTCACTGCTTTTCGAGCAGTGCACGCTCAAGACTTGACTTGTGGCCCCTTGGCTTGTGGCCCCTTGGCTTTGGCGATCGAGCTGCCAAAATCAGCTCTGTGGCTTGTCTTTTAAAACAGTGGCAAACCCCAGCTGCCTGCAAATTGCCCGGTATTTTTGTGTTCCCCCCTCCCCAAAAGGTATTTGCCTCACCGGCAGCCGGCGGCAGGAGTCCGGCAGCCCAGCTCTGCGCCCACCAGAGCTTGTGCTGCGGTGCACGAATCACTGACCGAGCGATGCTAAATCCAGCGAGCAAGATTCCCCCCGATGTTTACAAGAGTAATTATATAATAACATTTAAGATTTATATGGCAACCTTTTCATTCCTCCTCTGTGCTCTCAGGAAAATCTCCCTGCACGCAATTAATTAGGGATCCATTAAGATATTTTTGTTTGGTGCCTCTGTTCGGAAAAGAATAGATTTTGTTGAACATTTCAGAAATGATTCAGTGCCTATTTATAAAACACGGCACATGTTCTGGAGCTGCATGTATAAATACCAGGCTGTCAGTCAAATGGGCATTGCTGATTAGACATGCTATTAAAAAATAAATTGCATCCTCGGTGACAGAAAACAACCGAGCTGTCAACCAAACACCGGGGGACGGCGGGGAGGGATGTCTGTTTTACTGCTTGAGCCTCTGCTCTCCATCGGAAGAGGAATGGTGCGATAGGAATTAGCGACGAGCAGAAATGGGCTCGAGAAATGCGGCTGCTCTTTGCTGGGGCTGGGAGCGGGGCCGGTGGGACGAGGCACCGGCCCTGGGTCACCCCGAGCACCTCGGGAGCGGTGGGTGATTTTGGGGGCTCTTGAGCTGCGGTTGCTGCAATGGTGCTGATGCAGGGAACCACTGGAAACTGGGGTTTTTTTCTCAAGTGCTGCATCTTGAAAGCTTTAACCTATGGAGATTTATGCAGGGAAGCAGCTGGCGAAGGTGGGAGCCGGGAGGAGCCCAGGCTGGCAGCTACAGGGAGCAAAACCAGTGGGGACTTAGTGGGTGCTGGCAAAACCGCATCCCTGGAGGCGCAGCTGCTCCCCACTCTTCCCGCATCCCTCCCCGTGCCCTGGACTCCCTCCGCATTGCGAGATGCCCTTTTGGGGAGGAAAAGCTGCTGTTGAGCTGGAAATGCAGCATGGTGAGCAAGGGGCAGGAGATCCCCATGAGCATCCAGCATCCCACAGCCCTTGCAACTGCTCCTGAGCTGGGCTGGCAGGGAATGAAATAAGCTCCTGAGCCCTTTCTCTCAGCTTTTCCTTTGCCCAGCGACCAGAGCCAGGCTCTTAAGCCATATCTGCTAAGTTAAATATTACAGTAGTGCTTGGCATCTCTACAATTAAACTGTCCGTGGCCCCAGCACCCTTGCAGAGTGCACCCAGTGAGCTTTGGGATTCGGCAGGGATCTTCCCAGGATGGATGGATGGGTGGATGGGGAGTAAGGATGCAGCATGCATCTCTTGCCACCTCTTTTTTGCTGCAGGGGTTTCCCAGCGCTCCTCAGAAGGCAGCCCAGGTTGGGGTGGGCGTCCTCACCTCGTGCAGGGGGTCCTTCCTCACGTTGCGCCCCGCCAGCGGCTCGTCGTGGGGGAAGACGACGGAGTAGTTCTTGGCGTAGGACTCGTGGCTCCGCTCCCGGATCCAGCGGTTGTTGTCGGTGAGGGAGTGGTGAAACCTCCTGGAAGGCAGGGAGAGGGCAGTGTCCAGATGAGCCCACCAGCTCAGGAGATGCCTCCTCCACCGGGCATGGCCATTTTGGCCAGACCCAGCTGTGTATGCAGCTGCTGTGGCATAGAATTGCTATCCCTGCACCCATTTCATGGGTAGGAGAGCAGAGGAACCGAGAGGGGCTTGGTGCTGGCCGTGCCTCAGCACTGCCCATTGGAGCTGGCACTTGCCGCAGCCCCCACCATCCCCCAGCCCCGCTCCAGCCACATCTACCCCAGAGCAACTGGGAGCACAACACAGCCCTGCTGGGGGGAAAAAAAGATAAAAAAAGAGGAGAATTAAGGTTAATTCTGCTTTGCTTCAGCGTGGGGCCAGCCTCAGAGCATGCCTTGTGCACAGCCCGGGTTTAAATGCAGCCCTGCCGAAGGAGTGAGCCTTGGACATTCCTTACATTTTTCATCCAATTCTCCCTAGGTCGAAAGATAAATAAAACCCCAAGCATTTTAAATTTGTTTGACATATTTTCATCTTTCAAACAGAAAAGCTCCTTGAAGGAATGTGCCAGCTCAGCACATGCTCAGGTTATTATTACCAGAGACCTATAACTCACGGTGGCACCTTTCCCGTCCTCCGGCTGCAGCAGGCAGGGGAGGGGGGCTCTCCGAATTACCACGGGCTCCTCTCCAGCCCAGAGCCCCCAGGTCTGGAGAAAGGGAGGCAGGCAGCGGGAGAAAGGCAAGACAAAATGCCATTTATTAGGGCCTTTTTAAAACAATGCTTCAAGCTTCCTTCCCCGAGGAAGAGCAGAGGCAGGGCACCGGGGCTGAGCAGTGTGAGCAAGGCAAGCGATGCCCCCCAAAAGCAGCCGTGGGCTCGCTGTGAGGGCAGCTGCCTCTTCTGCCAGCACAGGACAGGCAGCAGGTGACACAGGGCATGTCACCGGCACCCCCAGCCCCTCCACCGGCACTCTGAATCTTCCACAGCGGCAAGAGGAGCAGCAGCTGCCAGATGAAATATTTACAAGCGAGCGTTTCGAGAGGATAAATATTCTAATGTGCGGAAAAGGGAGTTATTTAAAGAGGAGCTTAGTAACCGTCACCAGAAGAAAAGAAACGGGACTGACACCAGCTTGACTGATGGTGGGGAAGACAAGATACAGGGGATGCTCGGGTCATCCAGATGCTAGGGCTGGAAAGCCCCCGGCCGCCCTCTGAGTGGGGCTGGGGTCCCACGGTGCAGACCAGCCCCAGGATGGCTGGGGTTGTGCCATCCCACCCCTCTGACGGTGCCCGTCCAGCCCCAGGATTTCTCCTTCCCAGGCTCGGCCCCATCGCTGGCCCGGCTGTGGGGCTGCTGGGGGCACCAGCACCGACTCTCCCCCCCAGCCCGAGTCAACGGGGTGTTTGCCAGCACTAAAGCAATGTGATTTGAAAAGCTTTGTCCCTGACAAGGTGGTTGCTG
>JAOXNO010000008.1:1717060-1744427 GCA_028565335.1 Limnodromus scolopaceus
CGTTGCCCTTCTCTGGACCCGCTCCAGCCCCTCAATGTCTTTTTTGTGGGAAGGGGCCCAAAACTGGACACAGCACTTGAGGTGGGGTCTCACCAGTGCCCAGCACAGGGTGATGATCACCTCTCGGGTCCTACTCACCACACTGTTCCTGATCCAGGCCAGGATGCTGTTGGCCTTCTTGGCCACCTGGGCACAGTGCTGGCTCATGTTGAGCCGACAGTCGACCAACACCCCCAGGTCCTTTTCCCCCAGGCAGAAGAATCTGTCCCCAGTGCTACAAACTCTGAGGGACACCAGGGGAGCCATCAGCCTGCTGCTCCTCCTCGAGATGCTGAGCTTTTCACCCGCATAAACCCCCCACGTGCAGGTTTAAGGAAGAGCAGACTCGGACATCACGTGCCCACTGCATCTGTGTCGCGTGTCACTGTCACACAGCACCGACCAGCAACACAGTGGTGGCTTTTGTGAGATGACAGCCCATCCACAAGCAGGAAAAGAGCAAGAGGGAGTGGGACGTGTCCCCCTGCCCTTTGCTGTCCTCACAGGGGGCTGTGCTCTGGCTGGTTGAGAGCAGGGAGGACTGTGCGCTGCAGAAACGGGACAGGACATTATCTGGATGCACTCACTCTTCCGTTGGTCTCTCCCTTCCACCATCCCTGGTCCCCGCCAATCCTGCTGTAGATCTTCACCACGTCGCCCTCCCGCAGCGAGAGCTCCCGCATGTCCCGCGCCGCGAAGTTGTATCGTGCCACCGCCGTCCCTATGACCCGTGGGGTGAACACTGCCAGGGGACAAAGCAGAGGGAGTCGGGAGCTGCCCCATCCCATGGGACCGGCCGAAGCCTGGGGAAAGCTTGGCGAGGTTCAACCTGGGTTTTCCACCGCGGTGCTGGCTCCCATCGCAACACCACGACCTGGAGCCGCTCGGATGGCGGGGCTGGCCTCATCCAAATTGCTCAGCCCCACACGGACTGGGGTGATTGGGGTTAAACTGGAATCCTGCTGGACTTCAACCAGCTCCTTGGGCTTGGGAAGGCCCTCTCTGCTGACCAGGAGAGTCCAGGAGGGGCTTGGTGGGGATCGCTGGGGTGAGGGGCACTTTTGTGGGAAGGTGGTAAAATTAAAGATTTCATAGGAATACTAAAAATACTAAAAATACTATTCATAGGAATATCAAAAATGAAGTCATGGAAAGATCCTGTTCCACTTTCAATATCAGGTCTGGCTGCCACACAGCTGCCAGCACCTGAAGGGACCACCTTGTCCAAAGATTTCACAAATCAACTTGCATTTAAACTACTTCAAAAAACGGAGTTAATGGGATTGGCTTCTCCTAGAGATGCTGAGCAAAACCCCTGTGTTTTGCCATGAGGAGGAACAAGCTGCTAACCCGTATCCTCCCTGCTCCTGTCCTAGCCAGGGACCAAAAAGGTGCAAAACCACCCTGCAAACCCTAACGCTGACCAACAGCTTGTGATAAGCCCTTTGAGCCGTCCTGGGACCTGGCCTCCACCAGCACCAGCACGGCCCCAGTATCCTGGATCTCCATCACTTCAGGCGGGGGATGCTCGGGGGAGGCAGAAGGAGGAACAGCAGCAAGGGGCAGGGAAAGGCAGGGGCAAGTGCTCAGCTTCCCTGCCCCAGTGTCTGGGCAGAGGGAATGAGGGCTGGAGAGCAACACTGGGAGGGATGGGATGGGCAGAGGAGGAGAAAAAAGCACCTTCTCTGAAGTTTGCAAAAAAAAGAGAAAAAAAACGAAAAGAAAAAAAATATTAAAAAACCCCACCCTGATGGGACATCATGTTTTGGAGAAGCTGCCCCTTTATGTCCCAGGACTTTGGAAGATTAATTTCGATGTTAAAAGTTTGCAAACCGAGGTTGAACTAAGTTCGAGGAAAAGCTTTGCCCAGGTTTTCAGCTCTCGGGATGGGAGGAGATGAGGATGGTGATGGAGACGGTCCAGACACAAACGTGCAATCACTGGAGGGCTCGTCCATCCTCGCCAGGCAGCCAGGCTGGAGAACGGAGCGAGAACCACGGCAGCCTTGAGCTCTGTCACCAGGAGCTTGCTCAGAGCCCTCTGCTGCACAAATTACTTTCTGCAATACTTTGTGTGCAGTTCAAGGGTCCCAAATTCCCAGAATTATGTCCTAATACCCTGAAAAAGTTAAGCGTTCTTCCCGAACACGGCAGTAGGGAAAGCACGCGTGGCTTTGCCGATGATTTTCCCTGCCCAGCCTAAAGAAAGTGCCAAAAGTTAAAAGCCTGAACGGGAAGCCATGAACTGGCACGGTTTTCCTCTGATCCCTGCCAAACAGACACCGACCGGTCTGTAACGCATTTAAATCAATGGGGTTCAAAGGCCAGAGCCACAAAGCACATTTGAGATGGCAGGTTTGTCCCCCCCCCGCAGCCGTCTCCCCAGCAAGGGGCTCCTGAGCAGCCGCAGACACCAGAGCTCAAAAACTGCCAGACATCGAGATGTTCTCCTTGTCCAGCAAGGAGAAACGGGCTGGAAGATGGTGAGATGCCAATGCTCGTTCGGTGAAACACACGGGACAAGCAGGTCGAGCTTGAAGTACATCATGAGATCCCAATGCGCTGGGTTCATTTTTGCGTTAATTTTAGCCCCCTTTCTCAAATAGTGACAATTCCATCTCCTCCCTGCCTTGATTTTGGGGAAAGGGGGGGGAGAGCGCGTTTGGCTTCCAGCCAAGCCATGGTTAATTCACTTAATTCCAGGCTGTGCCCCTGGGCAGCACTGGGGGACCCCCTTGAACTGTCTGTGGGTGGGACAGCGGGGACCCCGCGGGTCCCGCTACGATGGCTTTCAAGCTGGGGATGCCGCAGCCTGGGGAAGGCAGCAGGTCTCTCCGGCACTGGTACCTGACCAGAAGGGACTGGAGGAGCTCTGAGAAGAAAAGTTGAGGCCCTGAGGACTGAGAAAAGAAAAGTTGTAGGAAGCGCAGGAGGCTGCAAAGAGGTTAGAGAGAAACAGAAAGAGGCAGAACACGCATTAAAAAGGAAATGAAGAAAAAAAAAATACATATTATAATGCACAATGCTTTAAAAGCCGACAGAGAAACACGGGGCAAAGCATGCAGGTCTCGCGGGGGGGGCTCAGAGCTGGGACAGCTGGTGGCAGGTCTGGCCGCAGCCCCGCAGCAAGTGTGGGGGCCCAAAAGTCATCCTAGGTTTGTATTTCATGCCAAAGGGTATTTAATCAACTCTTAAAAACTATCTTCCTTTGGTAATCTTTTTAAAATATACTACGGAAAAAGATTTTTTAAAAATGCATTTTCCCCACACAAAGTAGCTATTTCTGCACTCGGGCTTTTAGACAAAACAGAACATTTTGCACTAATGCACATTTTGCTTTCCACTTGGTTTGATTTTTTTCTTTTCTTTTTTTCTTTTCTTTTAATTTTAGGCACAGACTTAACCATTTCTCCCATCACCTCCATTAAAGGAGTCCCACTGGGATTCAAATCATCACAAGTCACACTGGAACTGGATCCATTAAAACACACGCACCAAAACCTCCCGTGGGCAGGTAAGACACGATACACCCCGCAAACAGAGCGGCACATCTCCATCACCACCCCCAGTTGGATGGGCTGCCCTTGCCCTCCTGGCAGGACCAGGGGGTGGCAAACCACCCCCAAAGCACAGGGGGGAAAAAAACACAGGAGGGAAACCAGTCTCCCCCAGCAAAAGCTCTGCCTGAGAGGCTGCACAGGCTGGGAGGAGCAAAGCCAGGGAACCCCAGCTCAGTCAGACCCCCCCAATCCCTGCCACCTCCTAGAGACCTGTCCTCAAAATGCCACCAGCCGAGCAGGAGACTTCTTTGCAAACTTGGGAGGCTGAAGCCCTGCAGCAAAGCTGTAAATCCCTTCACCCAGACGGTGCTCCTGCCCCTTGTGAAAGGCTGAGATTTTCCATCACGAGTTTAACGGCGCCTGCTCGCGTGGCTGAGCTGGGTTTTACCTGGAGAGCGGGTGAAGGTCCTGGAGGTAGAGCGCTCCCGAGATTTATAGGGGTATTTCAGCGTCGTGTCCAGCTGCTTGAAGCTCTCCTTCAGTGAGTGGCTCTGGTAGTACTCGACCAGCTCCTGGGAAGGATGGAGAGGCACCCGGCTGTCTCTGCCGTCCTCTGAGTGACTTGCAGGGACAGTGTGCCCACTCAAAGGGCCTACAGGAACCTACCAGCAAGCTTTCAAACTTCTTGGCTTCCGTGATGTGAATCCAGTTGTCCTTCTCCACCACCTTGATGTGCTTCACCTCCTCGTTGAACCTGCAAACCGTAGCAGAGGCACTCAAGAAAACGTAGCCGTGTGCTCCAGCCCCATCTCGCCCTCCACGAGCGAGTAACACTAAATTACAAAATTAAGTATTACTCACTTAATACTGATGGCAAAGCGCTCGGCCTCAGCTGGTCGCTCGCGGATCAGGTAGGTGCCACTGACATGAGACTTTAGCAGGTTGTCCGTCTGCTGCCGCTCCATGTTCCCTGCGTACCTGAGCCCAGACGTTAACTAATTAATTTAATTAACTAAAACCAAGCACGTTTTAGACAAAAACATACATACTTTTTTTTTTTTTTTTTTAAGGCATAAATGTTGAGAGGGCAAGTAGAGAAACAGGTCTCATGCAAAACTTCCTTAGAAGAAAGGAAAGTGTCCTGAGACGAGCGCTCAGCCACTGAGCAGAGAGGGTGAGTGACGCAGAGTGTAACCTCATCTCTTTGAAGTATCTTACACCTGGAAAATCCCACTAATTGGGAAGCAGTACCCAGATAAACGAGGCTTCGGGAAGAGCTGGGGAGCGGGGATAATTTAGACTCATGAATTTGCAAACCTGGCTAGAGCTGGAGGGAAGGAGGAGGAGATGAGCCAAGTGCAGCCTCTCCTGCCAAGGAAGGAATTGCTTCCTTCCTCCCAAAATGTTTTTTATGGGCACAGAAAACACGGAAAAGGGGAGGAGAACCCAGCATTTCTCCTTCTGCCCCTGACCCTCTCCACCAGGGAAGAAATCCCCACTGATGCTGTGAGGGCTGCACCAGGTTTCAACTCCCAAACGCTGCTGCTGTTGGCAAAGCATTGCTAACCTGCATCCACAGTTCATTACTGGAGTGGATTCCTGACAAAGGGACAACTAAAAGGCAAGGCTGATATATCTTTATGGCCAGAGGAAAGCCATATCCAGCAGGGCCACTCACCACGGGTACGCCGTGTAGTCTATCTCCCGCGAGGGCGGCCGGCTGTTGGGAGGCTGCAAGAGAGAATATTGCTAATTACTGATGAGCCGGCATCTCATCAGGCTGTAGATCAGGTGCGAGATGCTCCTCTCCATGGGAAGGGTTTCCTCTGCCAAACCATTTCCGAATTATTGGCTTGGGGGGCGGAGGGCAGTGTTGTAGCTGAGCGTTTCTCTCTCAGCCTCCCAGCTGCAGTGAGCGTGCTGCACGTGGCAATTTACCTGAGTGGCTTTTAATTGGGAAGCAGCTGACAGCGTTACAAAACACACTTCAAAAAACATAAATCAATAAAGTGCACTTTTCCTGTACTGTGACTGATCCGGAGCGCTCTGCTCCTGAGTCAGCCCCACAGAGGAACAATGGGGTCCAGACCTGGTCACACCTCCCCAACCTTGGGAACGGGGCTGGGACCAACCTGACCAGACATTTGTAACCACGGGATGATGGATCCACTTCCTCGCTAATTCGGCCAACGTAAAAGACCTTTTTCAAGGTCCAGGGGCTTAATGGAAGGACCAAGGTCTCAAGCAGAAGGCTGAGAAGAGCAACGGGCACCATTGGAGTGGTACCTCCAGTGACAGCCCCCAGCACCCATCCCTGTGCTCCCACGGCACCCGCAGGTGTTCCTGGCTCCATCTCTTCTCAGCACTTACCCTCGCATCAACTGGGCAGGGCTTTACTGACGAGCTGGGAAAATAACCTGACTTCTTCGTCTGCAGCAGCCGCCCCTGCAAAGCCAAAGCCGGGTGTCAGATGGGGACACCAGGGAGCAACGTTTTTTGGGTGCAGGGATGGGGACGGCCACCGATGCAGCTCCCGGGCTCGGGGAAAGCCCACAAATCACAGGGACGATGCGAAAGTCACAGCTTTAAAACTCGCTGGGAATTTCCCGAGGGGAACCGCTCTCACCTCCCACCAGGGCGAGTCGGGGTCCCCCCTCAGCAGCTCGATCACGTCCCCGATTTGAAACGTCAGCACCGGCTTCCCGGGGGGAGCTGGGTTTCCGTGGTAATTCTGCACCGCCACCATTTTAGGTCCTGGAACAAACGTCAAACAGTTTCAGCACCTTGTCCCAGTCAAGAAAAAGCAAACCAGAAGTTCCCCTGCCCAAAGCCTATTGTTCCTTATCCCGTGAACCACAAACCTAGTGGCACCGGCCGCCAGGATTTGGGGGCAGAAAGTGTGAAAGCAGAAAGGAACAGTGCCCACGGAGAACGGTCTTGGCCCCTGCAGTTACATGGATGGCTGAGTTCACCAGGCAAAAATAAACCCATGAAGGACTGAGCCAAACCAAAGCTCCGACTACCAGCCCTGCATCTGGACCAGAATCTGACCACGGCAGAGCAGCTCTCGTTAGGCACCAAACCCCGTTGGGCTCAGCGGTGACCCCCACGCTTGCAAAAGGGACCAGTGAACGCTCGGCTTCCACTGAATTTCAGCCAGACCCGGGACCCAAACTCGCAGCCAAAGTCCAGCTGTCTCGCAAACAACTCCATGTTAAAGAAGCTTCCCCAGCTGCGCTAAAACCACAGTGTTTATCTTCAAAACGCTTCCCCACCTCTGCCTCTCCCTGCCCAGCGAGAGCACTCTCTGCTTTCTTTTTTTTTAACCACCAATTTGATTCGGGTTTCTTTTTGCCGGGCTCGGCTCTCCTTCCACCAGAAAAAGCACGAAGACAAATTGTTCCTTCTCCCTCAAGCCAGAGCAGGGGCAGGGCAGGCCCAGCGCTCTGTCAAGGCTAGTTTTAAGCAAAAGAAAGAAAAATCAAAATCAAAGAATATTGCAGTAATCATCATGACTAACAGCCCCATCAGAGAGCAGCGCCCGGAGCCGCACATCCCTGTGTTACGCCAGACACGCGCCGGCAGGATGATGCTCCCCATCGGCACCGAGACCCCCTGCCAGGATGTGTCTTGTCTGCTCTGAAGGATGATCTGGCAGAAGGAAATTGGCCAGGCTCTCCTCCATCACACTGGGGTGATGTGCAGGAGCTTTACCCGCATGGCAGAGCAGCCAGGAGCACGAATGCACCCCAAAAAATCAGGCGGTGCTGGTGGCTGAGCCCAGGGAAGAGCCAGGTCTTCCCACAGACCAGACCTGCTGCTTTGGGGACAGGGACAGGAGAGACCTCGGTGCCCCATTGCCTGCTGTGAGGGTGGCAGAGGATCCTTCTGCACCTACTAATGCTCCTGCCTGGTTTTGGAAGGAGCTCCCCCCTCCAACGTGGCTCGATGTCAGGGACACCTGCAGCCACAATCAAGATGCTGCCTCTACTTTGCCCTCCTGCAATACAGTGATGTCCTTACCAGGCCCAGCACTCAGGGAATCCTGCAAAAAGAGAGGAAAAAGTCTCCGTGAGGACACGGTGGTCTCGCCACCAGGATGAGAAACCCTCTCCCAGAACCTCCCTGGTACCTCCCAGCCCATGGTGCTCCCCCCATCTGGGTGCTGGCACCTCCCGAGGGCTGTGGTACTGCACGAATTGGGCCAGTTTTAGGCTGGAGAAGAGGCCATCGGTCACAGTCCTGCCCCTCCCGGTTGCTGGGACCCCCTGATGCTGGTCCTGGCTCTTCCCATGAGCTACCCACCCCCCAACCAGGCAAGGATGGATACAGGCTCTGCCTGAGGGGGATGTGGAAAAAGGGCCATCAAACAACGTACCTGGTCTGCTGAAGAACCTGCAAGAGAAATGGTGAAACAGGTGGTTAATACAACAGGCAACAAACCCAAATCCCATTTTCTGTTTCTCTTGATGCTGTAAATATCAATAAATCAGCATCAGTGCTTGAAACTGATGGAGGAAGCAGAAAGCAGAGGCTGGGGTCACCTGAGTCACTGCACTGGCTGGGCAAGACCCAGGGAGTGACTGGAGCCGGACAAGGACACACATTTTTACTGCACTACAGGGTGTTTGGGATCTGGAGATGAGGTCTCTCCTCATCAGAAATGTGATTCCTGGCATCGACCCTCCCGCTTTCACTAACCAGAATCTTCTGATGAAGAACTCATCATCTCTCTTCAACGCCCTCCCAGCACGAGGGCTGGGAGCATCCCACACAGAGCTGCCGTGATCCTCTGACACACGTGGGATTCAGCTCGTTGTTTTGGGGGGTTTTGGTTGGTTTGTTTGTTTTTTAAAGCATCAGCCAATGTGAATTACAGCCCTGGGAGGTGGGTGGGAGTGTACTTGGATTTTTGTTATGCATTAACAAACAGTAGTGCTTTATAGAGCGAATCTGTCACATCATTCACACGCATTCACCTCCTTGGCACGAGCTGCTCACGATGGGGAAATAACTCACCGATCTTGCAGGGAGGAATGATCTCCAAGCACTCCTTGTGAGCACCCGCTCCACATTTGGGGCAGAGATAGCCCTGGTAGAAGGTTCCTCTGTGCATAAAACAGAAGTCAGAAAGTCCTAATTCAGCCCCAGCTTTGAGATTTTCTTTCCGTGTTCTACGGCAGACACAGAAAAGCTGGGTGGATGTTGCTCACCTTAGGAACATCCTGCAGGCTTTGCAGTTGGTCGTCTTCTCAAATGTGTACATCTGGAAGTTATGGTGATTTGCATTGGCTTTCTCTGGCTTTATGTTGGACCTAAGGGAAAGGACCGGGGGGTTATCAACCTGTCCCTGCCCTCGTGACCGGCCACAGCAGCTGCTGTTTGCATTTCAGTCGAAGTTTGGAAACCGCACGGACAGATATGAAATCAAGTGTGAAAGCAGACTCAGGGCTTGACTGCACAGAGAGAGGATTTTGCCCATCACCCTTCCCCTGCGACAACACTCACAGACCTGGCCCTTGCCCGAGTCAATCAACAGCCCAGACCTGAGTGGGGCCAACCCCTGCTCTGCTCAGGACCAGCTCCCCACAGCAGAGCCCTCCTCCGGCCCGGTGCTCCACGCATGGCCTGACGCCATGGCAAGGTGTCACTTCAGAGATGCACCACCCACACTCTGGTGCAGACACTCAGGGTGGGTCCAAGCTCCCTTCGCACGGGGACCCAGCCAGCAAGCCCCCAGGAGCTCTCCCATCACCGGCTCTGCTCTCGGAGCTGGTCTCCAGTGACCTGCTGGTCCAAGACACTGTTCCCCCGTGCCTGGCAGCTGCAGGCCAGGGCTGGAGCAGCCACTCATGCTCACATTGCCATTTCAAACTGCTCCATCCACTTCCTCTTCATTTCCTCCGTCTTGCAGAAGAACTGGAAGCCCTGCTTCCCCTGAAGGTGAATTAGGTAGAAGCCGTATGACCACTGCAAGAGAAGACGAGAGAGCCGATCGGACCCCTGTGCTCCCGACTCCTGAGCAGCAAAACACACCACACTTATTTTACTCAGGTCTCCTAATAACAGCTCTCGGTGCCTGCCCCTGGCCCTTCTGAAGGATGGCTGAACCTTTGCAGAGGTAACAGCAGGGAAGGAGGAAGAAGAGCTCCGTGTCTCTCTAACTAACGATGCCTGAATCAGCTTGGCACCGTGTCACTAGGGCCAAACGGGATTTTATGGTGGCAGATGAGAGAACACCCAGATTTTTCTGCTCCAGTGGATCCTCCCCAGCCATTATATCTCTCCCTGACAGCAAGTGACAGCCCAGGAGGGACATCTGACCTGCCCACTGCACATATGCTCTGCCTTCTCGTTACAACACTGCACAGAAAAACACGAGAGAAAATTGTGTGCTTTGCTTACCATTTTTCCATGGGACTAGAAAGCATAGGAGAACAAAGTGGAAACATATTTCATTAACACACAAAGCTGGCAGCATTTCTTCAGCATCCAAGTGGCAAAATTGGCTATTCTTCCCCAAATGTCACTTATCCCATCCGTACAATACCTCTTCCCGTTGCATGTAAGTGGATTAAGCTAATGGGACCCTGCTGAACTGATAGCTGGGAGGTTTTCCCTCGTGGCTGCAGACTAAGCCTCAAACCACCGGCAAAACGATGTTCCTTCGGTGGTAACTGTGCTCCGAGTGCCGATTTTGGCAGGCTGGTCGGCAAACGCTGCCCTTCCCTGGCTCCTCCACCCCACGCCTCGTGGGAGCCAGAGCATCCGGAGGGACCTTCCCTCCCTCCCTGCCCTCCTCTCCACCCCGTCCGACGCTCGCTCCCTGCCCGTGGGCCAGAAAACAGGGAGCAGCTTCCTCTCTCCTAACTCCCACCATCCCAGTCTCTCCAGGGCTGTTTAGGCAAGGACCGAGCGAGGGTCAAGGATCAAGCCCAGCCCCACCTTAATAAGCATTTCCCAACGCTCTGTAAGGCTGCCCTGAAAGCTGAGCATTTATTTTCCAGCTTTTTGCAAGCTCTGTTTCTATTTTAAAAGGCTAATAAGAACGTACTACCCAAGGGCTGGCCCAAACAGTGCCAAAATGCTCTCCAGCAGAGCTAATCCCTGGTCCTCCTACCTTCTTAATGTCCTTGTTGTTCATAGGGTCATCAGTCATCTTGTGGAAGAGCAGCTCAATAATTTCTTTCAGCTCGTAATTGTATCCTTTCCTTTTGCAGACGATCACCACTTTATCAAACAAAAATAAATACCTGCCCAAAGCAAGCAAATAAACAAGCAACCCCGTCAAACATCTCATTAAAGCCCCCATTCGAGGAGAAATATTTGGGAAGCTCTGCAGAGCTTCCCAGCCAGGGCAGCTCAGTGCTCGAAATCAGCTGTAATTTCACACTGATGGTGGTTTCTCTCAGGGCAACTCTAGGCAATAATTGAATAAATGAGCATGAAGGGAATTGCCAAGCGAAGGCACGTTCAGTTTGGGAAAACTCCTGAGCGCCGTTCCTCGCTCACCTGTCCTGCTTGGTGTGGTTGACGATGGAGCGGACCTTCAGCTCGCCGTCGATCTTCGGCCTCCCAAACTCCTCCAGCTTCACTTGCTGCAGAAAGCAAAGCAGGGCTGAGATCCGCGGCCAGGGCTGGGGAGATGCTTTGGGGAGGTGGAAACCCAAACCTGCCCAGATGGCACGGTGTGCTGGGGACATCCCCCCAGCCCTGCCTCGAGCTGCTGGCGCTCCTGGGAACAACATCCTCCTCGCCAAGGGGAGCTGGTGCACGAGCATGGCCCTGCCATCAGGAACAGGACCACGGGAGATCCCCAGAGCTCCAGCACCGGCATCCCAGGGCAAGGCTCAGCAGTCAAAGCATTTTTGCCAAGTTTGGGACCCAGAAAGCAAAACCCCCACAAAATAAGTTATTTTCCAGGGATTTCCCAGAACCAACGCTCTTGTAGTTTTGATTGCCATCCTGGACCAAGACTGGAGATTTTGGGGAGGCTGGAACCCAAGCCATGGGTTTGGGCAGTTCGCCTTTTGGCTCAAAAACCCTTGCAAACGTTGCTCGGTGCAGCACGGCCACCGAGCCAGGGGAATCAGTCCCCTTGCACGGTTTTTATAGGGGAAAAAATATTGTGATGCATCACCCCTGGTTAGGAAAATAAACATTTAATAATAATAACAGTACATTTAATAATAATAACAAATAATAAATATACACACAGCTGTGTGTATAGTCCGTAATTATCCCACTTCCATGCCACGTGGGCTGTGTGTACATAACACCCCTCTCTCCACAACGTCCCGCGTGGCGCAAGGAAAGGAAGCGCCGAGCAGAACGTGCGTGGGATGGACCTGCCGACAGCAGTGACTGCGTTGATGACACCTCGTCCCCAGCACGTCAAACCCCCTCTCTGGCTGCCACAAGGAGGAGAAGGGGCTGCTTCGTGCCCCCACTTACATTCCCGTTTTCACAGAGCACGATGTCTGACTGTACGCACGGATCAGGATTATCATGACTGCTTCAACCAACACCCAGGAGCCGCAACGGCCCGTATCCCACCGGAGAATTTTTTGCAGGTTTCTCTTGAAAATGAAGGATTTTGTCACCCTCTGTTCAATTACCATCTATTAAAAGTTCATTGTTTTCAAATGAAGTCAGGGCTCAAAGCCCCCCCAAACCCAGGCCCCCGCCAGGAAGCCCTCGGGGTGGGCAGCCCCCGGCACCTCCCTCCATCAGCCCTTTTTGCAGCATCTCAGGTGTCAGCCCCCAAATTGCATTACCCCAGCGTAAAGCGTGACAGCAGAGCAGCTGCGCCCGCAGCTGACCAGCCCCCCCCACACACACACACACCCCGGCAAATGTGGGAAAAAGCTCGTTAGCTTGAAGATCTGCCACTGAATATTAAATTAATGGGCCGGTTCGGGGCTAAAGTGAGCGATGGGTTGCACAGGGTCAGCTGATACTCAGTAACGGGACCAAGTGTTTGATATGTCTGGAGTTTGGAGGATGAGATTCTCCTTAAATATCTGGTTGAGATTTTGGGATGAGGTGCCTGTCACATGTGTCCTTCTCCAAACGGGCCCTGGTGCACTTCCAGTTAACCTCTGCCATCTTAACAGCAAAAGAAACCCCACTTTAAATAGCAGAGATAGCTGATTTAGGGAATTCTTGGGTGTTCCCGCCCTACACTAATAACGTAAGAAAACGTTGGAGAAACATTTTCAGTGTCCCACCACCAGGAGAAGTCACCCCCCATCACAGATAAATCAGATCTGTAAAGTAGCAACCACTTCTGGAACCATCACCAAAAACGCTGTCAATGACGAGGGAGTGCCCCAACACACGGGGATCTCTCTTGGGTAGCACATCAGATTCAGTACTAATTGCACAGAAAAAGCAAGTATGTTAATAATAATAATCAAACTAAAGTCGGGAGCAAGAGGAATTTCCAACTTACCAAATTTTCTATAGAGCTCTGAAATTCACTTATTTTCTTTAAAGTCTCTTTGTCCCTCTTTACTTCGTTTATGTACATGGCCAAGTCCTTAAAAGAAAAGTGAATATTCCTTTTTATTTTCCAGATGAAACTAGTACTTTACCAAAGCAGAAAACACAGGAGCCTGGCTCCCTGAAGCCACACTCCCCTCCGTCCTCCAGCCTCAGACCAGGATTCCAGCAGCAGCCCCGGGACACAGCAAACACAGGTGCTTTTTTGTGCTTGCAATTTTTCCCATTTCCCAGAAGAGGGCAATGCATGAATCCAGTGCAGGGCACCAAACCCGACCCAGGGCTTTTTTTTACCTGGCAAGAGCCCGGGCGAGCAGCCAGGCACCCCCTGCCCTGGCAGCATCCTTCCCTCCCAGCTTTCATCGCCGTAATTCCCTTCATCCCCCCGGATCCAAGAGCTGTGAGCCTGTCTCTGCTGTCAAAACACCCACTTCTGTAAAATAACGGACGCCCGGCTGCACGTTAGCTGTGAACAGTATTTGATCTGGCTCTGCCCCAGTTGCTTCCAGCTGACCTCCCTGGCTGCTCCGCATCCCACCCGAGCTGGGAGAGCAACTGGGATGCCCACACTCCATCCTTCCTCGGGATACCCTCAAGAGCATCCCCATCTCCAACACCTCTGGGCCTCCAGCATCTCCCACCACACAAAGGCTGTGTTGGAAAATAAGGAGGCACTTGACGGAGCTTGGTCTGCCCTGAAAAATTTCTTTCTTACCCAAATTTTGACCCATCAAAAGAGAAAGACCTGTCCCTTCCACTAAAACAACTCCTTACACCCTTCAGAGCATATTTTCTGTGCCTGTCTCCTTCTTATCTGTTCCCTGCCTCCTTGTCCTCAACAATAGCTCTTGTCAACTTGGATTAAATCTCAACATGGGATTTTTTTTAAGACTTCCCCTCCGGGTCAGACCTTCCTCAGATCCCCAACATAAGAAGGGTTAATCACAGATGATAATCACAAATCTACATGACAATTCTTATAACATCACAAAATACCCCACCGGGCCGGTGGCAGGGGTGGTTATGAAGAATGACAGAACCAAAAGCCTTACGAAGGAGCATCCTCCACACTGTGCTCCAGCGTTGAGCTCAGCTCCCTCCCGCTGAGCAGGCCCATCTCCTGCCTCCTACGCAAAGGGGAAACACATTCCCAGGGTCAACCCTGACTTGAAACAGCAGCAACGTGTAAAACCTGGGCTGTGGGACTTCACTGGGAACCCGCCTTGTCCCCACCATCACCCAGTTCCCTGTACTCAGTGGAGGGTTGGTACCTGCGCACAGACCAAATACCCCCAGGTGCAGTTTTTTGGTGCAAATCCTGCCCTTGCCTTGCACAAACAACTACTTAAGCAAAAGAAAAGGGAGGTGAATCCCTTGGGAAAACGCAGCTCTATTCACCCCCCCTGCATGGCTCTCACCCCAGACGGCAGCAATGTCTGCCGCCCGCCAGCACGGCAGACAGAAAGGCTGGGTCTACCATGAAAAACATTACTTGTAAGTTAAGCCTTGGTTTCCAGATCAATTAAAACCAAACTGCACGGCTTCCTACATCCCTGCCGAGCCCAGCGCCGCCTGAACTCCACCTGCGCTCCCCAGCGAGAGAGATGAAACAGAGAAACCCGGCTGATGGCTATCGGCAGCTCCCTCCGAAAAAAATGCTGAGTCTGCAGCGCAGCCGGAGCGTATATACATTTATTTATTAGCAGTGGTATCGGTGGGTACCGTGTTATGAGGCCATAAGCAGGGCTTAACAACTGCCACCAGGTTTAGGGCTGGTCTGAGGCCACGGCGATGTGTTGTGCCGCAGCGGGCTGCGAATGCAACGTCCTTCAAACGACCTCAACTTTAAAGAGACCCACATATTGGCTCTGGATGCCCGGGCTTGCAGGGACAACGGCTGAAAAGGTCACCCAACTTATGTAAGTGCTGGGAAATCGGCGTCGTTACAAAAGCTGCGGCTCAGAGGCAGAAAACAAAGTGACCTGAGAAGACGATTGAGAACCCAGGGGTGAATCCTGCAGGGCTCTCCAGAGAGAAAACCTGGAGTTAACGACCATCCTCAAGTCAGATTCTGCTGACGATGGTCCCATGGTGGGAGTCTGCGGGGGCGGGGAACATATATTCGAGTCAGAAAACATTTGGCTGATTTCATATTTTGTTGCTGATGGTTTTCCTGAGAGCTTGAGGGGTTCAGCTGAAAGCTCAAAAACCTTTAAACAAAGGAAAACTTCAACACCAGAAGTCTTCATTTGTGGAAGGAGCATTTCCCCCTTAATAAAAAAAACTCGGAGACCAGGTTGGATGGGGCTTTGAGCAACCTGGTCTGGTGGGAGGTGTCCCTGCCCAGGGCAGGGGGGTTGGAATTGGATGATCTTTAAGGTCCCTTCCAACCCAACGCATTCGATGACTCTACAATGGAAGGATTCCCGACCAGCGCCTGGATCACAGCGCGCAGACAGTGCTCCTCTCCCGCAGTACTCCCCGACTTGCTGACACGGCTGGAGTTCCTCCAGATCCCTCCCAGCAAAAATAAGAGCCGGATCTGGCACGGCCTCTTTACACACAATAGTAATTAGTGAAAAGTCGTAACTTGTCAACAAACACCAGCTTCCCCAGCTGCGAAAGGAGGAAGTTCAGAGCCGTGCCCTACAGATCTGCCGCGAAGCAATGGCATCAAATGGCAATCGATACACACACGCAGGTCCAAAAGGAGGAGACGCCGCTTCCCTCGGGCTGCGGGATGGTGTTTCCATCCCAGGGTGTGTTGTACAGAAGCAGAGGGGTCCCACGCTCTGTCGCACCCCGAGCCCCGTGCAGCCCCAGCCCCGCTCTCGCCCTCCCGTACCTGCATCGCCTCCAGAGCCTCCTTCAGCTGCTGCTTCTCCGGCCGGTCCGATGAATGGCTGAGCAGCTCCTGGCAATAAATAATAATAAAAATAAAGAGTTTGGGTGTGATGCCAGCACCGGGCAGGCTGCGACCCGCGGGCAACGGCTGCCAGGGTGGTGACAGGGACGTCGGGACGGGTGGCTGCGGCCGCAGCCGTAGGACGGGGAACACGCCAAGCGGCTGGTGCTCGAGAGATCTGCTACACGGAGTTGACGGGAGGAATTTCACACATAATCAGATTATATGCAAGCTTATTTTATATTCATTAACTGCCTCTCGTGGCTAACAAGGGCAGAATTACCCTAGGTCACCGTACTTTAAGAGACGGCACAAATATTATGTCGTGTTAAGTAGCTCCAGTAATTATTTCATTTGAAGGGAAAAAAAAACCAACCCTCAGTCTGCATTTGGCAATAATTCACTTTTCACTGTAAAAGCTAAAAGATGCAACAGTGAGGATGGCAGCTGGAGAGAAGTGCCAACACTGAAACACTTACTTTTAACAGGAGATGGTATTTCAAAACTCTTTGCATTGGAACCACCAGCAGATCTTGCAATTTAAATTTCCCGTCCTGAACCTTTAGTGTGCACTCCTGTTAAAGAGATCGATACGTGAGCGGGGAACAGCTGGGGGAAAACAATGGTTCCCCCCCAGAAAAAGCCTCAAATGTCCTGTGACTGTAAAGTTTTGCTCTCTGTAAGCTCAGCTGGGATGAGAAATGGCTCGTGGTCCCTGCACGCACCCGGCCGGTGCCAGGGCCCCACCGCAGAGGTTATCGAGGAATAATAGGGGCTGGACCCTAAAACACATCCATTCTCATGCAACCGAGCTCCTCCAGCTTAATGAGATGCTGCTCATTAGGGGAGCACACGGATGCTCTCAGACCTCGGGAAACGCCAAATGAAACGCATTAGCTTAACTCGCCTCCTCGATGGTTTGGACTAATGCATTTTATTTGCGCGGGGCTGGAAGCAGGCACGCAGACAGTTGCTGTGGCTTGGCTGATAAGCATTAAGTCATTAAGATGAGCTAATGTGATGGCAGGAAGTTTTGTGACTGTGCCCTTCGCCCAGACCCATTTAGATACGTGACTCCGCTGGCTGAGACCCCCTGCGTGCCCCCCCCACACCCTCCGAGGAAGATGAGTGGAGCTGCCACGAGGGAGGGAGAGAAAGGAAAATCACGGGAGAACTGGATGCTACAGCCACAGGCTTGATAAAAGATCCAGAGGGCACGTTTTAAAAAAATGATTAAATGCAGTTTTATCCCCGATTTGGGTTGCTACTTTGCACGGGACATCAAAGAGCATTTGCAGAAAAGGAGGTAACGAGTACAGACAGCCCAGCAAATTCAGATTAGCATCAAGACCAAAGCAGGAATTAAAGCTGGGTAAAAACAGAAGCTCAAACAATGCATCCCTTCTGGGGCTCCTTTGATTCACTTAATATCTGGCTCAGCCTCTATTTACACTAAGCCTGCACGCTGGGGAAGGAGGACATGGGAGTAATCCGGGTGCTCGCCTGGGGACCTGGGCTCGTCTCTGGCTGCCCCCGATGCTGCGTGTGACCTTGGAAAACCACTCGGCTCCTGGCTCGGGAACGCTCGGAGCCTTTGGGTCCCCCTGCACGACTCCAAGCAGAATTTGCCCACAGTCCCACTCAAATAAAGTCACCCGGCTTGGTTTAACTTGGATAAACTCGGGCAGCACAGCCTCACCCCCACATCCCTCCCCTCTCCTGGGAACTCAAACATTCCCAACTACGCCATTCTCAGCTCCAGCAAGTCCTTCCCAATCCCGGGACAAGGCGGGTGGGCAGCTCTCCGCCCCGATGTCCCCTGTCTGCTCACCTCCACCTTCTGCCTGACGTCCTCCCTGTTGGCCAGGAGGTGGTTGAGCGTGTTCTGGGCGTACTCCATGTGGCTGCAGTACTTGCCGTAAATCAGCAGCCTGCAGAGGGGGAAATCACAAATTTAATCGGAAACACTTGCTGGCAGTTATAACCTGTTATAAAAGATATATATACTTATATACAGGGAGAGGACAAGGCAAACAGCTATTCCCCCATATAACTGCTTAGCAAAGTATTAACACTCTTTTACGGCGTGGCTTTTTAACATTGAAATCTTTTGAAGTTTCTAGAGCTGGAGCCTGTGGGGGTGACTGGGCTCACGATGAGCAGAAGGGGCCGAGTGGCCAGAGAAGCCAGATTTCAGAGGTTTGATGGCTCATCCCTCCGCTCCCCAGAGTGATATATTTAACCACCGCTCCCCAAAAGCTGTGCTTTTGGAGCACTGTGACAATAAAGGGAAACCCAGCTCCACACTGAAAGACTTTTCTGAGAGCAGGTTACCAAGTGGCTCTATAAGAGGTACTGGCATCCCAGGTATGACAGCCCAAACATGAAAAGAAACAGCGAAGAGCTGGGCCCCCATCCCTGCCCAAGCTCCCCTCTCCCGGGAGCAGCTCCGACCCCAGCGAGGGTCCGTGGATTAACTAGAACATGAGGAGGGGACAAGAGTTGAACCTCTGCAACCCAACCTGGGCTGCGAGTTGGGTTTTCCTCGTGGCTGCACCATCGCCATAATCCCCTTGATGTCTCAATAGAGGCCGTGCCGCCCCGATGGCCGCACGCCGGTTTTCCAGCTGTGCCACGTCAGCCCCAGGGCTTGCAAAGGGCAGAGCAGGGATGTGCTTCAAGACCAAATGACAATGAAAATCCACTTCCTGAGAGCGTTTCCCAAAGCAGCTTGTTCAAGGCCATGTATTCATCTCCCAAAACCCCTTCGTTTCCCCAAATCACAGCTTCTCCCAGCCCAAAAAGCAATTGCTACCACTGTATCTGATGCGTGCCCCTCTCTCTGAGGGTGTCTGGATATTTCACCAACTAAAGAAGGCAAGAAACTCTTCGATTCTCGAGAAGTTCCCAGAAAGGACATGGGTGATAATTATTTGCACGTCGTCAGAGAACGAGAGGCTTCAAATCCCCTTAAACCCTAAGGACACATTTTGGAAAGCTCATTGCTCCTTGCAGGATGGGCCACAGGGACCTGGAGATCAAGAGAAGGGGTAATTTGGAGAAAGAAGGTTGTCATAGCCTTCGGAAACACAGCCAAGCTCTGCATAGATACCCTGGGCTATAAATTTAAACACCTGACACAAACAGAGCAGTTTTGCCGTGGATTCCCCCTTTTTCCTCCATTTCACTCATTAATCCTGCGTGACAGGTTTGGGTTGTTCCCCCCCCCCTTCCTTCCCGTTAACTGCATTGCTGCTGATAAGACACATATTCCATCACAGGCTGCAACTCATCCATTATTCCGGGGCCTCGTCTCTCGCTGGAGAGGACCTGGGTGCACCCGACCCGGTGTCGCTCCGTAAACGGGGGACTCTCCGACCCCGGCGGGGGATTGAATAGAGAGATTTATGGGAGCCACCGTCCCCGGCGAAGCAGCAGCAGCCAATATAGATTATTCTTCTTGCCTTTTCCCCGTGACAACCTCTGAACACGCACAATAATATCTACCTTGCCAGGGCTCGGAGAGTTTCAAAGAGGCTTCAGGAGCATAAATTCCCACTCCAGCTTTCAGAGAAAAGAGATTTACAAACTGTTTCCTTCCCAAAAAAACATCTCGGCAAAGCGGAGGAGCAATACATCATTTTGCCAGGACGTCTCTGAGGACGCGTAGGGAAGCGAGAACTATTTGTCACGGGCACATTTGATAGAGGAAGGTCTTATATACAGGGACCAAGCGGGGACTCTGGAGGTCCATATTGCCTTCTTGGTGGGACAACACTGTCTCTCCAGGTGAGCTCCTTTTCTCCTACTGTACCCCAAGTTCATTCTGTAAAATGTGGTATTGTCTCTCCCAACATAGGAAAGGACCCTACCTATTTAATGAGGTTGCTCCAAACTCTTCATCCCCGAGACCACAGTTTTGGGGTCTTCTCCAAGCCAAAACTCCCCATGACGCTGAAGTCCCTGAGACCCCCACAGGCTGAACGCAGCTTTGGAGCTGCCATCACAATCTCACGACCATCAGTTTGGCTCCTCCACTTGCCTCTCAGGAAGGCTTTTAGGTCCTTTAAAAAGTTGCTTATGAACTCCCTTCCGAACTGGGCCGGTTCCTTTACCCACCTGCATGAAACCCATCAGCTACAAGCACCCTGCTGAGCTCCCACTGGCAAATGAACAAAAGCAAACATTTATTTAAAGGCTGTCAGCCCCAAAACGAGCCTCGTGCTCCTGCACAGCCACGTGGATCTCCCTGGGGAGCGATTCCACCTCCACGACTCCTCCTGTGTCCCTTCCCTGCTCCCTGCGTGCGCCGCCCTGCCCCGGGGATGGCACCGGCATGCACCGAGCCGAGCCAGGAATTAGGAGATCAAGTCAGTTTTATGAGTATTTTTAAATTATTTGCATTCTTCTTTGGAATTTTTTTTTTTTTTTAATTTAATCCCTCTCTAGAAATAGGGGCTGTGAATGATGGAATAGCTGACCTTACGGTGTATTATTAATGTAGATGGTATTTCTGGAGTTATTGACTTCTGAATGGCATTTCTGTGTCTAGACACTGGTTTAATCACAGTGAAATAACACCCTGGCACGATTCCACAATGAATCAGGCCTTTGATTAGTATTAAGGATATTAAAGGCTTTCATTAACCTTATCTTTGTGTTCTGGGGTACTCCTGCCTGCAGCTGCCAAAACACAGAATCTATTACGTTTGCAAAAGCGACTTTTACATGTCTTTGTCATGCAATAGGTGCCGGACAAGAGCCGTGCCAAACAGGCCGTTTTTTGGAGTGAGCAATCACTTTGATCTGAGCAGAGCCAAGTCTCCCCCGCAAAGGAGCCACCCGACCACATCACAGGCCCTCAAACTCGCAGGAGAAGACCACACCAAACCCTTGAAGGCCAGTGAGGTTTTACTCCATTCTGGCTCGCCATAATTGCAGCATTCCCGTATTTATCCCCTCTCAGACATCCCTGTAAACGTGCTGTATGCTCAGCCCCCGACACAGCTGGTCCCATACGGGACCCTGCGAGCCCAGCAGGATTCGGTGCAGACACGGACTTGCAGGAACGAGCACCCACGGGAGCTGGTCAGAGATGTCCCAGCCTCTGTCCCTGGGCCACCTGGCACGGCTGTGGCTGGATTTGGCTACCCAAATATCAGCACCGACTGATGTTCTGGCTGCCCGAAAGCATCTATCTGCAGAGGACACAAAACTCCTCTGCTGCCACAGGCATTTCTGTCCCAAACTCTGCGACGGGCCCTGCAAATGTCAACCCCTATCTGTTAAAACTGGAGCTGCCTGAAGTTTCCTTTACCTCTCTTTGAATTCCAGAAACACTTTTGCCAGGCTGCTTCCTCCAGACATCATAGAGACGTCGATGGCTCTCAGGAAACTGAAGTGCACTTTAATTAGGTCCTAAAACGAAGAAACAATCAATACTTTAAACACATCCAAAGCGAGTGGGCAAACAGAGCCTAAAGAAATGCACATTCACTACTTAATCAGGCAGTAATTTTCTCTCTTTTTTTTTTTTTTTTCCCCTCTTTTGAGTTGTTTTTAAAATAAGTCGTTGTAGTGAGATGCAGCCCTAAATGGCCAGGAGTGCAAAGGCATAATTTCACCAGGAGGTTGTACAGTGACAAATGCCCCAGGATTGCCCCCCATCACCAGGGGGTGGTGGAGTCTCCTTCTCTGGAGCCATTCAAAACCTGCCTGGACACGTCCCTGTGCAACCTGCTCTAGGAGGACCTGCTTTGGCAGGGGGGTTGGACTAGATGATCTCCAGAGGTCCCTTCCAAGCCCATACCATTCCGTGATTCTGTGATTTCCATGCCTATTAAAGTCCCTTTTGCAGGTCAGGAGGGAGCAAAGGAGACGGGCAGGCTCCGACCCAGAAGCTGTACAAGCCAGCATAGAAATAAATCCATCCCAGTGTGGCCAAACCATCTCTAAGTACAGCTAAAATATCCAGTCCCAGCCCTGAAACTTCCTCTGTATAAAACTGTTTTCTTACCTAGAGTTCATATAATCCCCATCTCTAAAATTGAGTGTTAGAGAACATCCCCTAAACCTGTTCAAGCTCCGCTGCACATGGAAGGACTGAACCTCCACAGGTGAATGCACAAATCTCACGTGAAATCAGAAAGCTTCCTCTTAAGCAGGAAGGTGGCTGAGCTGCCCTGAAAAGAACAAGGATTTAAGCCCCAACGTCTACGCCGTTACCTCCAAATTGATAAAAATAGCTTCCATGTCTTGGGGAGTCAGTACCAGCCTCAGAGGGTTCATATAGTTCTGCAAGAGGTAAATGGAAAATGGATTGAAATATCAGAGAGAAGTGAGCAAGGTTGGTTGTATTTTTTTTTGTGCAAAGGATATATTTTCCCAGCTTCACCAGTTGCATTTACCTGGGCAGGGAGAAGCCAGGTTTTAATGAATTTAAGCACTTGCAAAGGCAGATGAACGACAACACATTTATCAAGACCAGGCTGTGCCGGGGACCCAGGCAGGAGCCAGGGATCCCCAGGAATTGCCCCGAGCTCCCCATGGCATTTCCAGGTGTGGGGAGGTGCAGGACCCCCACCCGTGGGGGTCTTCTAAATCCACGGGAGGGGATTTAAAGGCACGCAGTTTCTTCACCTCGCCGCAGTCCGGGGCTGCAGCTGGGAAGAGCTCTGAAGCATCTTTTCAGCTCTTGGATTATCTCACTGGAATTTTGCCCTTGAAAAAGCGCCGATGATGTGATTACATCGGAAATGCCTTTCTGAACAAATACATATTAATAGAAATGTCTACATGACTTGTAACTACAAAAAACCCCTGATGCAGCGCATCGAAGACAGGACTCTCTCCCCGTAACGCGCCGTCAGAACCTACTAAGCCTTCGCAAGCCTTTTTAATGGGTATTAAAGCAATAATTTAACTCTTCCTTTAGACTGACCCAGAAGGGCTGTGGCTGTTTCCAAGGAACAAGGCCTATTTACATAAATGACATGTCCATCGGTACATTTTTATGGAAAAAGGGAAATACTATTCCACTGTGCCGGTTTCGCTCACAGCTTCTTTGCAGGAACTTTCAGCAGAGAGAGGCAAATAATTGTAAAAGGGGAGGAAACAAAAGCATTAGGGTGATTAGAAATGGCAGCTTGATTTTCACTATTGTTCTTCATTCCTGCTGCTTTCCTTGGAGCAGAAACGACCTCCAGGCTCCAGCCGCATCCACGGCTCCGCCGTCTTGCTGAGGTGTTCATTTTTATTTTTATTTAAAAGAAAGGCACAACAATAATTTATCAAAACCAATTAAAACCCACGCATTCAAGCAGCAAAATGTTACTCTTAATCCAATTAGTTTCAATGACAAGTCAGCGCAGCTTCAGCACTTTTGAAAAAACAGGCAGAATAACGAAATTATTCCGTAGCAATCAAAGTGATAAGATATCTGCAAATCCAGCTCTTATCGGCGAGACCGGCCTGGCTGAGCGAGGAGGGGGAGTCTCTACCCCGGGCGAGGGGGGACACAGCAGGATGGTTTTCAGCCTATTTTCCAATATGCAGGAAAAAAAAAAAAATGCTCTTTGGCTCCTACAGTTCCAGGCTGCGCATTTGTGCTTGTCTCGTCAGCCTGGGTTTTCTGGATTCCCCCTTCTCTCCAATTTTACATGTGAACGCGTCGATCCTGCCTCATCGCATCTGCCAGCTCCGGCAGCGAGAACTAATACGGCCGGATTAATGCAAGATCAAGTGATGATGTGGAAGGCGACGGTATAGAAAAGATGGCTCAGGTCTTACCTTCTCTATATCTTCAAGTGTTTTGTAGTATTTGGCCTCAGTTTCTTGGATTTCTAGCAAACAGCAATTTCTTTTGTCATCTTCTGTCATTCCCATTTTCTAGAAAAAGGAAAAAAATAACTCATAGTCAGATACTCTTAAGAGGGGTCCAGCAACCTGCTCAGGTGGAGCCGAGCTCCAGTTCAGCCTTCAGTGACAGCAAACCCAGAATAAACGTAAATTTGGAAAGTCAGGGGAGTACTGCTACTAGTTTATGTTAAAGGAAACTATTTTTAGCCAAACAAATTAGGAAGGAACCCTGGCTGTACTATTCAACATGTTTTAACATGGCAAGCATTATATTTTTTGCGTTTATTCTCACTACATCACCAAAGACTATCAGCAAAAGAATAAATAAAAGCTAAATGCTGGTTTTCCCCATTTTTTTTGCTTAAGATGAAACTCACAGGGTCATAAGTAATACGTTAGACTTATACAAATCCCCTGCCAGGGTTGCCAATACTCATGATTTTAGGTCAAATCGGGTAATACGTGCGTTTCTTTAAAGCCTCAACTCCTGGAGTCGCTTCCCTGGCTTTTACATCTGAAAAGTGGAGGTGGAAAACACGGGTCGGGAGGTGCTGCTCTTGTCAGGGCAGTCTCTGAACTTGGGAGGGGACTCAGTGACTGGGTTTTAATGACCATGCACAGGAACGGACACCCCCTTTGGCTCCCTGCTCAGACCTCTCAGCTGGATGGAAACCCATATTTTAATCGATGCGTCTTACCTGCATATATCTAATCTGAAGCATGCAGAAACATAAGAAACCAATTAGCATTACACACTTGCTATTGCAACAGATCTTATTAAAAAGCCATTATTTAGACAGGCATGTGGATGCTTATATTAAAAATAGACTCTTTTGCTCAGGGACAGGGAGGAAAGGGAGTCAGAGACGTTGCCTCCATCGCTGCTCAGCGGCATCCGAGAAAACGTAAAACTTTGTGGAGGGGAATAAAAAATCACCAATTCTGTTGACCCTACTCCTGCACTACTCTGTGGGCACCCACATGGTGGGAGCTTTCCCCTATTTTTGCCTTTTATGCAAGAAATTCCCATCAAAACCTTCCCAAGGGCCAGACGTTGGGCCAACTGGCTTCTGCAACTGATGGCAACGAGGTAAAAACACCGATGGCCAAGGAGCTGTGCTGACTTCAGCATTGCCACCGGCGTCCAGAAACAGCTCCAAGCGCTTTGGCAGGATCAGAGGGAATATTCTGTGCCCAACTCCTTGATCCAGACGGGTTTTCAGTGCACGGGGAGCTCCTCAGGCTGCAGACAAGGTATTAAGGGATGAAATGCCTCAACCACCATTGTCATGGTGTTGGTGGCACTTGCAGCCGGGCTTGGGATGGGTGAGAAACCACCGTGTGGGCATCGCTGCCCCACAGCTCAGCTCGTCTGCTGGGCTCTGTGGGGTGAAGCCCTATCTCCCCAGCCTCCCAGCACCTCATCCCGCACAGCCACGCATCCCGCTCTGGGGATTTAATCCATCAGTGAAGTTGTCCGTGGATCCTGCTTTGTTATGGGGAGGAATGTATGGCACCGTTTGCAGCCAGGAGGGAGTCATTAGTGCCTGATCAAAGCCTGGGAGTGACAGACATCGGAGGGTGGGAGAAAATCTAGAAGGTGGAAAGGTCCCTTCCAGCTCTGCACCAGCAGAAGCCAGGGCAGCCCATCTCCTCAGCACTGGGGACACAGGTAGCGAGGGCGGCTGTGAGCGCTTCTGGGGAGACACAAGGGCCACCAGCACCTTCCTGGCTCATCCATGGAGCCTGATACTTGCACCAGGGCCCTTGGAGTTAATGCAAGTCCCTCCATGCAGCACACTCTGGGTTTCCCGATCATAGAAAGGCTTTTTAGAGATGATGAATGGGGTCGGCTGCTTGTCCCTAAAGCCACACGGGTCCCCGCTGCCCCAGAAAGCTCTGCTGCAAACATCTACCTGCTCTGAGCCAGCCCCAGGAGCAGCAGCCGGATCACAAACAAGGGCTGGATGCTCCATGCACAGATCTGTCAGCGCTCGCCCCGATCTAAAAATACCGGTGGCAGACACGGCACATCTGGCTGATGGAGCACAGAGCCACCGCGCTCCCCCTCCCCAGGAAGGGCTGAACTGACACACGCCGCCTTGGCTCCGCAGCAAATTCCTATTTTTAGCTTATCTTTTAGAGCTTATTAGCTCTCCCTTTCCCTTCCTCCTCCCCAAACTCCTTCAGATGACAGGATGGGCTGGGAAACTCCTCGGAGAACCCCCTCCGGGCCAGTGCCATCCCAGCTCGGCTTATTTTTACCTCTCACGAGGCAGCTCAGTTTCAGGGAAGGATGCGAAGCGATTCCCTTCCCCACAGCATCACCTGCCATTGGCAGATGCTTATTTATTTAATTGAATTCTCTCCCTTCCCCTCCCATCGAGGCACAGCTTTAAAAAAATGCATATAAATTGTTACCATGGGCTGCTGAACTTCCACTCTGATGATATCTTCATAGATATCATCGCCTTCATCTTCACAGGGGACGCAGTCATAAATATCCTCCCCCAGATCATGTTCGCTGGAACGAGAAGGAGAGCGATTGAGTGATAATAAAGAGGGTACGCTCCCTGTCACTTGATCAGGCAGAACAACAACTGCTCTCGCACCAAGGAGGGAGGCCAACCACGACAATAAGAAAATCCTCCTGGCTCACAGCATCGACATGCTCAGTCCACGTTCCCTGTTTGCATTAGGAGTCTGTTTTTCCCGGATCGGTACCCGCTGCCCATCTCCTTCCGCTCGCTGGAGGCTGGAAAAGGCAAAACGCTGCTCGACAGGAGCGGGGATGGCAGCCAAGAAGCTGCTCCGAGCCCCGTGCCAGACGTGCCTGCGATGCCCAGGCCACCGTGGTCTGCCAGCTCTGCCCTGCAGAGCTTTTGCTCGGCGCTAATCGGCCCGGCCGAGACGGATCTGCTGGCCAAGCGTCCCGGCAGGACCATCTGAGCCACCGCACACGACCGGCTCCAGCATCACGCTGGGTCTGGCTCCACCTGCCTCCGAAGATGCCCGCAGCCTCCTGTTCATCTCCTGCCTCTCCTCTTTAGGAGCAGCTCTCGTGTCAGTGACTTTAACCACATTATACTTAGAGAATATATTTCGATGGGTTGGGTTTTGCTATGTTTAAAGCACCGCACTCACTCGTGGTCTGCTTTTCCTTTTTCCTCATGAAAAGGCTTCCTTCCCACCAAAGAAACCCTCCTCCTTCCCCCAAACTGCCACAGGAGCCCATGTCCATTCAAAGCAGTAAGCAGATAGTAAATAATCACCCCCTGGCTCCGTGCAGGAGGTGGGAGCATCCCAGCTTGGGGGGAAGCGTGACGGGGCCGAGCTGAGCCCCCCGGGGCCGTGCAGGGACCCAGAGCATCGCCTGGACCAGCCACAGGCAGAGCTCAGCCCAGCCAGGTCCAGCCCCAGCCCCCTGCTCCCTCCGGTCACCAGCGACACGTCCAGGTTTAAAATGTCTGGATCCAGTTTTTCCTGATTTCACTGAATTTCACTGAATTTTTAGAGCTGGAAGGGACCATAGAGATCATCTAGTCCAACTCCCCTGCTGAAGC
>JAOXNO010000008.1:1744527-1754890 GCA_028565335.1 Limnodromus scolopaceus
AGCTTGAACCTGCTCCATTAATCATTACCCTTTGGGTCCTGTCACACAGCCAGTTCTCAATCCACCTCACTGTCCCCGACGTGATGTGTGGAATGATGTGCCGATTCCCACAAAGCACAATCCCTGCCCTGATGGGCAGCAGGGTGATTTTTAATCTAACCTTTCCCAGAGGAGGGGGAGATTCTCCTGTTAACCATAAAGCAATCTGGCCAGACACTCAGCTCGGTGATGCTCAGCCCCGGTGCTGAGCAGAGCCCAATAATAGCATTTACATCAGAGATAAATTAAGCAGCAAAAAACTCATGTTTTCAGAACTGGTCACATCTCTTAGGAGATGCCCCTGCAAGCACAGGCATCCTTGAGGCGTAGTGCCCAACTTGTATCTAAAGGTGATGGTGTGAGGTACTTAATTGTCATCTGAGCCTTTTCAACTCCCCCCCCCCGCCCCCTCCAGGGGCTCCTAAGTCTTAGAACACTTTTGAAAATTCAACCCATAATAAATACCAATTAACAATAATAATTTTAGCGCTTAGATCTACAGGTGCTGATTGCCAGTGGCTCCCACTGAACTCAACCCCATGGGATCAGGACAGTGTGAGACACTGGAATATCAACCAGTGTTCACATATTTTACGAGCTGTCTCTTTCAGCATGGGTATTAATTACATACAAATATATTTAGGTGTAAAACTGTGCTCAAACTGTAATACTTGACATCTCTGCACGCAGTGTGGAGCAGCAGAGCACATCTGTTTGCAAAACTGGGCTTTATTTCTTTTCTAAATGCAGTTATTTCTATTTTTAAAAACAGATTTATTTAATAAAAGTTTGGGGATTTTAAATAAATACACTGGCATGATGTATCCGTCCCATTCTTCCAGAGTGATGCATTGCAGCTGCTGTAATAATGCCCACTAATAGCTGGTGATCCATCTTCCCCTTCCCAAGCGTCGCCGTCACCGTTATTATCTGTACCAATATTTATATTCTCAGCTCCGCTCCTCATCCAGAGCGAGTAACTCCCGGTTCCTGATTAATCTCCCCCACCTCTCGGATTGCTGGCTGTCTCTCCATACATCATTTCCCTGGCTCGAGGGTCTGTTAGGAAACGTATGGTTGGGTTAACGTCACCGGCGCGAGCCCGGCTGGGTGTGACAGGACCACGGCAAGTGCCACACTGATGCTGCTGCCGGAGCTGAGGCCGCTCTGGGTGACGGCTGATTGTCACCAGCACCCAGAGTTCACCAACTCTTTTGGGCTACACGCAGGAAAAGACAGCATCTTGAGGTGTCCCCGGGAAGCCCCGTATCCCAAGCATCGTCTGGACCTGCTCTCCTGCACACAAGCACAACCAGGTGCCACATCCAAGCCTCAGACCCCAGCATCGCCTGACCCCAGCCCAAGCCTGGTCAAGCCCTCCTTTTCTCACCCATCAAGGAGCCACAAGCTCTGGACCGCTGCTGGGCACACACCAGGACATCACCAGGAGATTTAGATTGGATATTAGGAAAAATTACGAGGGAAAATGGGATATTAGGAAAAATTAGCAGGGAAGTGGTGGAATCACCATCCCTGGAGGTATTTAAAAGCCAGGCAGACGTGGTGCTGAGGGACATGGTTTAGTGGTGGTTTTGGCAGCACTAGGTTGATGGTTGGACTTGATGTCCAACCCAGACAATTCTACGACTCTGTGATCGCTGTGGGATGCTGAAGGGGTTTTGCTGCCTGGACTGATCCTGGAGAAGGAAGGGTGTCCCATGGACCTGGCCTAGCCTGGTCCTCCCCAGAGCTCCTCTGGGCCACCAGCAAAGGGGCAGAAACACCTAGTGAGGGACAACACAGCAAATTTTTCCGTACAGCTGCCAAGAGCCATCTGCTGCGGGGTGCCACATCTGCCCCTTGACGCTCTCATTGCTCTAACCAACAGGCCAAGTGTTCCTGCTCATCAACACCAGTACAAGCTCTTCCCTTCTCCAATTTCTGGCCTCAAGCAAAAAACAGAGACGATTCCCTTGTCCTGGGGTCATCTAGAAGGACACCTCCATTTCAGAGCTCAGGGGAGAGGCGCTAGAGATGCTCAAACCTGACAGCCATAGAGGTATTAAAACAACGATACCTACGTCTGGCGGACCCTTATTTATTAAAACAGATTCCCAGAACATCTCTGAGAAACACCAGAGGCTTCCAGTTCTATGGAGAGCAGTAAAACGTGCAGATTAGCCTCTCCCGGAGCAGCCCAGCTCTGCCGGTACGCGCAGGGCTGTCGACGCCGCTGCTTTGCACATATTGATTTTCATCGGGCTCCGCGTTTTGTCTGTCAGAGTTGAAAGTATGCAACCTTCCCGACGTGAAAACAGAGAACAGGCATCGGGATGATTTTAGCCAGTGGCTGCCTAAGAACACACTGAATTTTAAATGCCATAAAGGGAGGGAAAGTGGGGCAGGCAATTTTCCATGTTTAGCACAGCCCCCTACTGTGGGAGGCAATAAATTCAGCATCCCAAGCGTGTCACGCGTAGACTGAACAACTTGAGCAAGGAAGGCCAGATCCTCACCTCGTTCTCCACAAAGAAAAGCAATTTACTCCTTCAATAAAGGCAGCGGAGTCTGCGAGTTACCCGTGGGTATCAGAGCCTGCGATCTACTGCCTGGATCAGAAGATTCATTGACAGCTCTGGGTTTAGAAAACGGGATTTTATCCACCCTTCAGAGTCAACGCCTGTATTTGCAATTACTGTTATTAGGATGGATGTAACCATCTTTGGGCTGGCAGCATCTCGCCTACCCAGAAAAGCTCATTCAAAGCAAAAAGAATAAAGCTTTTCATATCTAAGGCAATTTCAGGCAAAAACAATGCTTTTGGCTGAGTCCTTCCTCCCTGGCAATGCCTACTCAATGCAAATGCCCTCCCAAGCAGGCAGCAGCCATGCCAAGGAGCAGCTCCCTGAACAGAGGGACCGAGGCCAGGATGCTGCCTTGGAGTAAGGGACAAACAGGGACACGGAAGGAGTGAGCTGGGGAAGGGGGACTCCCTTAGGAGACCCACTGGCACCTCCAGCGTGCAGGAGTTACCTAAGCGCAGCCAAATTTTAAAGAGATCTTCCCCAGTAGGATGCCAAATTTGATTTAGTTTGAGGAAGAACCACCCTGACCTGGGTGAAGGCACTGGTCCCACTGTTCCCACTGCTGGGAAGCAGCCCTCCAGAGCTCAGCACTTGGCCAAAACAGAGAGCACAGTCTGCAGTTGGGCTTTGGGAGAAGATGAGCTCCGGACAGGGCTGTCCACACCAGGGGATGGGCACAGGCGGCACATGATGCCCCAATAAATAACCTGCAGCAGGTCCACTATGCTAAAGGAATGCTGCACAGCACATCTGCAATGACACCGCGGATGAGGAGGGTAAGTGGGGAAGCTCTGAAGGTCTCAAGGGCTACTGAAGGACATCTTCATCCATAAAAGCTGCTTCGGGGCTCTGGGAAGTTGATGAGTTTGTACCAGTCTCAAGAATTCCCACCTCACCAAAACCCTGTCCAAACCACGGCGCTACTTTTGCTCCACTGATGAAAGAGCCAGAACCACCAGGAAGAGCAAAAGAAAGCGGAGGAGGAGAGAAAAGGAGCTAAAATAAGACAACCAAAAGACAAAGCCAAATTCCCAGCCCTGTGGCTGAGGTTAAGAGTCAGAAGACCTCAGAGCCACCGCCGGGTCCAGGCTGGAAGTGCATTTGCAGAGTCCCTAAGACAGCTGCCCAGCAGCTGCCAGGCTCCAGTTCGCCCCAGTAATCCTCCACTTTCTCATTCTTACTCTGCACTTACAGCTATAAATAGACAGTTCGTCCGACCAACCCCCTCATTCAGGGTCTCCGTCAGAGGAGGACAATCAGAGTCCTGCATTTGCAGCACATCTGGCAGGCTTCGGTTTCAGGGTGAAGGAGTGCAAGATGTGCAGTCGTTGGACTCGAGATCCTGCAGGGTTTTAATTAGCCAGATTGTACTTGGATGGGGACCCGCGTCTGGAAATAGCAAGAGAAGCCTTTTGCCATCTATTCTACTCAGGTCTTACGTTCCCCATTCGAAGTGGAACATTATAATCCCAAGAATGAGCCTCACACAGTTACAGCAACTCACATGATCCTAGAGATGGCACACGCAGGACATACAAAAATCTTTAGTGGTGACAAAGAAGAAAAGACACGTTTACGAGTGCCTTGTACCACGGAGCCATTTATTTAACTGGCTGGCATGTGTGGTTTTTCCAACACAGCAAAAATAATGAGAAAAGTGGCAGCTAACTTATCATCTCACCTTGGCTCCCCTATTCATTACTTTTTTTAATGCACTCAAGAAATTCTGCTGATCACATCACTATTTTGGAAGATATGAGGAGGCAACGCTGGTGACAGGAGCGAAAGAAGCAGGAGAAACTTCTGCAAGAAGCCCTCGGCAGGAGACAGGCTGTTGGCAGAGTCTGTGCCCAAACAAGTCACATCACTTGAGAAATTGAGGCCAGGCAGGAGATCTTCTTCCACTCCCCTTCTCTACGATGAAAGGTTTGGAAATACACCACCGTCCCCGACACTTGTGTTAGGGCACACACAAATAAATCAGGCAGCAGAGGACAAGCATCCCCGTATCGATCAGGCACCGCGTGCAGACCGGCCAGCCCTCGCCATCTGCCCGGGCTCTCTGCAAGCTGCCATCTGGCCGATGGCAAAGCAAACCGAGGGGCCGGCGGGGTGAGGACAGGGAATTTGAGAACTTTCTACCTCCCCTGATACTCTTTTAGTTTCCCCTCCCCTTTCCATCATCAATTGTTCTTTTGGTTTTTTTGGCGTTTTGCTTTTTTTTTTTTTTTAAATAAATAGCTGTTTCCAGGCAATTATCTGCCGGGATCTGGTGGATGGCTGACCCCGTGCTGGGGAGCTGCCTGCAGCCCAGCATAATCTCCGCGATACCCCAAAGGTGACAGCACAATGGGTTCATCAAGGCATGAAGATCCTTTATAGAGGCCGGCACCCCGCGGCCGCCCCGCGCTCGCAGGCAGACAGCTTGTTTCTGCAGCAAATGGCCCTCGTGGTGCTGCCATCGATCCGCTCCCAGCCCCGGCACTGGCTTTTGTCCCCAGCTGCCGTGGCTCCACTGTGCCGGGAGGGACCTTCCTGCCCACCGAGGTGACGGTCCTCGCTCTTCAGAGCATCGTGGGGACAAAGGCTGGTTCCTTCTGCTTCCCAAATCTGCGCCTCCATCACAAATATGTTTCTATTTTGAACGCTTTGCAGAACAGGAATTCACCCTAAGTCTCAGTCTCAAACAGGGGGACACCAAACCACTCTATTAAGGTTGAAATGAAGCATTATAACATCCTCCAAAAGAAGCCACTTCTGCCAGCATCCAAAAAGTCTTGTTAGAAACAGCTCAATATTTATCCTGAGCTTTTTATCACAGCACCACAGCACCCACAGGAAGACATGTCTCTCCTGGGGGGTGATGTGGCAGTGCCGAGCCCACCAGGTTGTCCCTCTTCATTTGCACCCTGGTCCTTTGAGGCCAGTGGGGGTGGCAGGATGGGCTGTTGCAACACCACGTTTCACGGTGTTGCAAGGACAGGACTATGCATCCCTCCAGAATGATCCAAAGGGCAAAAATAACCATTGGGATAGCTGCACAGATGTAGCTTGTAGATGTAGATGGAAGAGTCTCTCTGGTCGTGCTGTTCCGTAGTGGTTCCTTCCAGGTTCCTTCCAAGTTGGGTCATTTCATTGCTTTGCTGTGAAAATCACTTCCTCCCCTCCAACAAAGCATCTCGGA
The DNA here is from genome assembly GCA_028565335.1 of Limnodromus scolopaceus. NCBI lineage: Eukaryota > Metazoa > Chordata > Aves > Charadriiformes > Scolopacidae > Limnodromus > Limnodromus scolopaceus. The sequence goes on from JAOXNO010000008.1 coordinate 1,750,336, forward strand.
TGCGCTCGGATCTTCCCAAGGCTGCTGGATCGCCAGCGATATTAAATGCAAAGATGCTGGACGGACTGAATCATTCCCAGCTCGTGAATGACACCCTTGTTCGGCTGTTTGGAGATCGGCAGCAGCTAAGAAAGAGCTTTCTCATGCGGCCCCGCCGTTTGCCAGCGCCCAGCATCGGGGCCCAGTATGCACCATTGTGACCGGCAAGTTTCCAATGAAAGTTTCCTTGTCCAGCAGGGAGAGACGCTCCTTGTCCAAGGGAGAAAGGGCGGGGGGGGCTACTGCTGATGGGTCACCAGGCAGTGGGAATGGCAACACTGGTGTGAAGGGGCTCTAAGGGGCATTTCTGGGGTTTTTACAGTTACGGGTGAATTATGTCTCCGTTTCGGAGGTTGTGTCCATTGTCCAATGTCTCCATTTCGGAGCCAGGCACAATCTGGCTGCAGCGGGACGAAGGCATCTGTGCAATAACCCCGCGCTGATTTACACACGCCTTTCCCCAGTGGTCCCAACTAAAGACGTAAAGAAGAGGATTTTGCAAAGAATGGGAAAAAAGGGGGAAGTTAGAAGCGGGAGACAATCTGGGACAAAACAGGGCCATCAGTAAGAATGAAACCTCCAAGTCATCTGAGCACTGGATTTGGGCAACTCATGGAGGGACCAACCCGCAGCCACAAGCAAAGCTCCGAGGAACAGTTTGGGAAGGTTTCACCCATACACCACCCTGTGGGAGCAGAGCAGTTAAAGCTGGGAACCCGTCTCCAAAGCTGAATAACCTGCCCCAAGCACACCAAACCCCCTGATTTCTAGGAGAGGGCTGCCATCCCCAGCAGCGCTCGTGTGCGAGTTCACACACAAACCTTCCTCCAATTAAAAGCACGCTTACGTGTGAGAATCAGAAATTTTAAAACCCAGTATTAAAGGGATTCTGAGAACTTTAGGAGAGTGGGGGAAAAAACGTTATTCTTGAAAGGATCCCTTTATAAGTTAAAATTTTATTAAACTGTAGCTGCTGGGAGCAAACCGCGAGCGGGGGATTCCAGGGTACTCCGTTCCCTCGACTAGTAATTTATGATTTACTTTTGTAATAACTGAAGCCATAAGGAACTCATTGGATTAAGGAGTCTTATTATTTATGTTGTGGAACAATAATATTTAACCGTATAAAGCCACATATCCACTCACACAGCCTTTCCCTCCGTACGGAACAGGCTGCACCTCATAAGCAAAGCCCTGGCCGACGGGAACGCTGCCATGGAATTCCGACAGCGCCCGCCTTTCACCGCATACGTCGTAGCTCAAGGTTGCTTTTAAAAGCCTGTTGTATCATCACCACGGGCAGCAAAGCGCAGACACCAGAGACCCAGATAAATACAGAAACCCCAGCAGCATCACCCCGCATCCCACCAGCGAGGGACTGCCCTGGGGATGGCTGGCGTGGTCCAAAAATCACTCATGGGGGACACGGACCCAACGCGCCAGCACCCACAGGGCCACAAAACACCATAACGGGGGGTTCCAGTCCCGAGTTAGCAATGGGTATCCCCATCCCTGCCAGTGGCTCAGCTTCACTCGGCTGGGAGGAGGAATTACATCCCGGGGTTTTGCGGCTAAGGATAAGATTGAGCAGGTGGAGGGGATCCCGGGGAACTTGGCCCCCCTCTCCCCGCACTGAGCCCCTCGTAAACTCAACCCGATTAAAAGAGATGTCTCCCAGGGCTCTACATGGGAGAAGATGGACTATCGTAAGAGCACAAAAATCTCCTGGCACGAGGATCAAAGCAGCCGGCCCCGCTCTCCGAGCCCCGCTGTCAAGTTTTATCCCACTTTGCTGGAACTACATGACAACTTTCCCCTTCCCGTGTCCCCTCCCCGTGAGAAGGCGAGGCCACTTACTCTGCCAGCTCCTCCAAGCTCCGATACACGTCGTCATCGTTTTCCGTGGTCTCCTCCGACGGGAAGGGCCTGGGGGAGGAGAGGAATGACAGCGTTATTGGTGTGTCTCACCCCTCCCAGCAGATCCCCTGCAGCCCCAGCTGAACTCAGCCCAGCCCCGAGCATCCCGTTGAGCAGAAGGGGGTGTTTTCGGAACAAAATATTCATTGCAAATACATTTTTTCCTATTGAGGTCTTAGCTCCCAGGAGGACATCATCTCCGCTGCTTCCCGCGGGCACGGCAGGACAAGAAACCAGGTGGTGAGGCTGGTTCACCGCCGGGTACCATCTGAGCGTTGAAGTGAGGAGCTGCATGGTCTAACAGCATCTCGGAGACCCTGGGTCTGAGCTGTCCCTCCCCCATCTGCTGGTGCTTGCATGAACAACTCAGTAGAAACCTAATCCAAGCCTGGTGTCGGACTCATTGAGACAGAGAAATTCTCCTCCACCTGTGATGGAGCCTTTCTACCTGCAAGCTCCTGCCCTGCTCAGCTGGGGAACATCGAGCCGCTTCCCACCGGCGTCTCCCACTGCTGCAAGCAGCCGATCCCACCTTACAGACCCTGGGCTTCCTCATCTTAACAACTCTGTGATAGCCCAAAAAAAGTTAAAACCCTGGAGACGAGGGAAAGGACACCAAAAGGGCAAAAGGAAGGAGGGGGGAAAAGCAGATTAAAAGGGAACGGGAGGGAGTGGGGGGAATACAAGAATTCCTTGGCTCATTCTGAAGTAATAACCAAATAATGTAGGAAGGAGATGAAAAATACTGCTTTAATTAAACCCAAAGTATTATTGCTGGCACGGGGCCACAGTGGGCTACGGCTCTGCTGGGGCTGGATGCACCTTGCGACTCCAGCTGCCTCGGGCTGGGCTCCCTGTGGTCACACAAGCCTTGTCCCCCCTGGAACGCCGGGAATGGGGGCTGCAGCCGGGCAGCATGCTCCGAACCCCGTGGGCATCACAGCCAAGGCAGCCGGGGGTCCCCGAGCTAAGAGCCGCAGGGGGTGGGATGCTGATGCTGCGGGTGAGTGTCCTGCTTTGAGGACACACGTAAACTTTTAACTGCCCTCAAGAGCAATTTCCTCCTCTCCCCTTCCCACCCTCCCCGTTTCACGATAGATTGCTTTTCCTGAAAGATTTAATACGTGGCCTGGCTAGCCCCTGAATTTGCTATTTTTGGAGCCTGTCTGTAGCATTAATTTGCCTTCCCTCCCCTGCTTTACTTCACCCTTCCTTTGGTGAGTGGCTTAAGACTGAGTGTTGTCAAATCATGCTCCAATCTACACTGGGTTCAATTAAAACCACGACCAGGTGGTGACCCCAGTCACAGAGTGGGACAATTTCACGCTCCACCAGCCATCGGGGCTGCTGTGCCTCCACTCGAGGTGCCATCCCACGGGAACCGAGGAGCACCCAAGGCTGGGATGTCTGACTCTGCCCACATGTGAACTAGTGACAAATACAAAAGCCACATGAAAAGCAGACAAAAAAAGCCACCAGGTCCTGGTTGAGCCCATCACGGGAACTGGTCTTGGACTTCATCCCCGATGGACAACAGGGGACGGCAGCCACTGCCACAGGGCTGCCCCATCCCGCACAGCTCTGGCAAGGAAGGAGGAATCAGAGGTGACCTCTGTTTAAATACCACTTGTTAAAATAATAGTAAAAAAATACCACCACAAGGCACGACTCCCTATCTCCTGCTCTTAACCTCTATTTCCTTCTCCAGTGCTCACTATGCCAGAAAGAAAGAAGTAAAAGAGCCATAAAGAATATTAAAATCACAAGCGCACAATTCCAACCATAAATCTGGGCTTGAGGTGTAATCAGTTCCTGTGATAAACCCCCCCATGTAAGACAAGGAGACAGTAAAGAGAAAAAAAGACTTTCTAATGAGAGTTTCACGGAGACGGCAGCTCCGTCAGCCCTTCCCGCTTCACCTTGACCGTCGGTAAAGCACCGGAGTGAAAGTCAGGGCAGGGGAGGAATTAATAACCTGTATCTCTGCAATAGCAGCTAATGGCTAAATAAGGATGCTCCGAGCGCAATTAGAAGGAAAGTCACACCGAGGAGAGGATTACTAAATGGACAAGCTAAAATCTGGAGCTGAAGGACAGATTTTTGGAGAAAGCCTTGGGTTCACCCTTTGTTCGTGCCTTTCTCCCTGGCTCTGGAGAGGCTCCCTGTGTCCCCATGTCACTGCTGCGGGAGCAGGGCTGCCATCTCCCCACGCCTCCTGTCCCCTTCTCCAAAACCAGGTGCCAGCCTCCAAACTGCAGGACAAGCCACCCAGGGCTAGGACCATGAGCTTTGGGCAGCTCTCACCCAAAAGGTCCTTACTCCTCCCCAAAAGCCCACTGTGCAACAACACAATTCGATTTAGCACGAATTATGGCCGTTATTTAAAATCTCTGCCTACTTTTGGCTTAAGTTCCCTTATATATCCATTCACACCGCTTTTCTTCGCTGACCATGGGAAAAATTAATCATAGAATCATAGCATCATAGAATCATAGAATGGTTTGGATTGGAAGGGACCTTAGAGACCATCAAGTTCCAACCCCCCTGCCATGGGCAGGGACACCTCCCACCAGACCAGGTTGCTCAAAGCCCCATCCAG
>JAOXNO010000008.1:1809194-1830343 GCA_028565335.1 Limnodromus scolopaceus
CCCCCCCCCCCCCCCCAAACCACCAGAGCTACTCATATTTGTCTTCTATTAAGCAAAGCCTGGAATAGACAGACCTTCTGTGTCCAGAGAAAGGAAAGGCCAGGTCCCATCTGTCCATGTCTGGCACCAGCCACCCCCTATGCGTGGCTGCGGGGGGACGGGTGCCAGCACAGGATCCCAAGGGAATCCCCAAAATGCTCTCTGGGTCTTTGCACCAACTCACCCACCCAGGGATGGGTGCCCTGGAATTTATAGAATACCAACGCATATTTATAAAATACCAACAATTCCTGGAAACCAGACAAGCTTTTTAAAATAGAGACCTACAAGTGAAGGTGGTGGGTTACCACCAGCGCTGGTCCCTACTCTGTAATCCAGAGACGTTGCACATTCAGGAGCCAGCCCAGTCCACCCCACGCTCTGAAAATAACTGTTTTTAGCAACAGAAGAAGGGTAAAACACACAGAGGTGATGTAAAACCCTGGAGAGCCAAGACTCCCAGCAGAGCGGCCATGGGGCGGAGAAAGCAAATGGAGCAGAGGAAGAGCATCATCTCAGGACGCAGAGCATCATCTCGGGACGCAGAGCATCATCTCGGGACGCAGAGCATCATCTCGGGACGTAGAGCATCAGCACACTGCTTCTTCCCAGAGGGCAAATTGCACCCATGGCCACACCACCCATGAGCTCCATCATTCCCTACCCCAGATGACAGGGATGGGGCACCCTGTGCTCACCCCTCCTGCTCTGGGAAAGGCACCGGCACCGACAGCGGCTGCAGCCTCCAAGGTCGGAGCAGCGGAAACGATGTCAAGTTGGGGAAAATATAAAAAAGTTTGCAACTAAAGGCTTAACAGGGATGATTCACACTTCCCTGCTGCATAGAGATGTCCCTTTTTGCCAAGTATTTCACCTTGGCTTGGCAAAGGACCATTGGTCAAAGGCACCTCAGTCACGTAACCCCACCATAAAAGCCCTGGCACAGAGTAAGAGCAATATTTAGGTGTCCTGCTCAAAGGGGGGCCGAGAGAGAAATGGAAACTCCATATGGCTGCTTTATATATCTGGCAGCTTTATATGTTTAGCTGCCTGCAAAGGGAAACGTGCGGCTGTCGAGAACAATGATACCAGTTCCTGACACGGCGCCGTGCCCCAGGAGAGAGCTGTTGACAGGAAAAAGCCTTTGCCCAGCGAGCCTGGCGAGCAGATGGCCACCAGCCCCCAGTGGGCACTAACACACACACTGCCCATACTGGAAAACAACATCCCTGGCTCTGGCCAGGCTGTGGGACTACGGCAAACGCAGCAGCGGCTTTAAAGCAGTGAGCCCCAATGGCTTTGTAAGGCTGCTCCTTGGAGAGGACCTTCACTGCAGCCCCAGGACCAAGTCGGGTGGGGAAGGGGAACCCTGCACTGCCCCAAAGCATCATCATGAGATGACCCAAACTACCAGAACTTAACTGGGCATCCAGCTTGAGCAGGAGAACAAGTTCCCCTGGCAGGAGGAAAGGCCAGCACTTCTACAAAGCTCAAACATGTGGATGCGAGGTGTTTGGTGCCCGGCTCCCATCCTACCCACGCACCGACTGATGGACGGACAGACGGCCTTTGGGACTCCTGGCAGTACATCTGCTCGCGTCCCAAGCCCATCTGCCAAGCGGCATGGGGAGGGAAACCGCCTCACGAAAAGGAACGGAAGTGGAAAGGGAAAGGAAAACGTCTTTCACTCTCAGGAAGAAAACAAAAGCCACATGCGGTTCAAAACGCACCACAACGTCCAGCCTCCAAACAGGGCTATGGCCAATCTTGCTCGGGAACCTGCTGGGAAAGGACAAAAACCACTTCATCCAGGCGCTGCAGACACCCTGGTGCGAGCAGAGTTACTGTGGTTTCCTCCTGAGATAAAACCACAGCCCCTTCCTGAGCCCACCACGGGCCCGAGAACAAGCCCTGAGGTCTGCCCGAGCATCCTTGCGTGGCCAGCGTTGGAGTGGAGGAGCAATGAGGGCAGTGGAGCGAAGCGCTCCGAGGAACAGCCCTTGGGGCAGCTTGCCCCCAAAATGGGACCATCAGGGACATCGTCCATGTGCTGCGGAAACAGAGCCGTGGCCCTGCAATGAATTCACGAACCGAGAGGTCATGTTTGGGAAACACACTTTATCATAGAATGGTTTGGGTTGGAAGGGGCTTTAAAGATCATCCAGTTCCACCCCCTGCCCTGGGCAGGGACACCTCCCACCAGACCAGGTTGCTCAAAGCCCTGTCCAACCTGACCTTGAACCCCTCCAGGGAGAACTTGCACTACTACTTTCTCTCAAGTCTAAATACTGATACAACATCCAAATGTCATTTTTAAATAAATTTTTATAATATTTTTAGTAAAAAGCTGCCACCCCCAACACTTGCTTGTTTGAATGAAGGAGGAACCCAGTCTATGCAAAGTCTGGCAGAAGCGAAAAGGAAACACTTCCCTTGTGATTGACAAGATAAAGCCTCCAAATGATTGACAGGACAAAAGACTTTTGTTTTCACTTGATAGGCAATGCAGTGATTTTCTTTAAATGGCATCTTTTCTCCCCAAGTCTTTCTGAAAAAAGCACAAACAGCAAGACGAAGCCCTGCATTGAGCTGTATCGATCCCCTGCCCGCGCGAGGTGACCCAAGGCCGATTATCACCGTTCTTCCTACAGTCCAGAGCCTGAAGAAGCCAAGGGATTCAAACACACGCTGGAGAGCCAGCCCTGCTCCCATCACAGCCACAGCCACCGTGCAAACGGGTGGCAGCAGCGTCACACAGCACCAGGGAGCATCTTACACTGTCACATTCCGGCTAATTCCATTCTGTTCTAATGAGCACCTTCCCTGGAAGCAAATCCTACGGGATCCCTGCCTGTTCTCCTCTCTGCCCAAGCTCCTGCCTCGCCAGCTTCCCTCCCCCAGCACAAATAAAATCAATGCACATGACACGTACTATGTTAGATGTGCTACAGTGATAGGCATCTTCCAGGGAATGGCGTTTAGCCCTCCTAGAGGAGCCGGGATGCTCCAAGGAGAGAGATGAGCTCAGTGAATCCCCCCAAGACATCACAGCATGACTCCATCCAGCCACCTCTGCCACCAGCATCGCTCCTTTAGCATCCCTCATGGTGACCAAGCCATGGGCTTGTGTTCAGCCCCCAGAAACACCCACCCTGACTACATGGGTCACTTCCAGCACAGGGGGGTTGTTACTCCCAGTGCATTCCCAACACCAGAAGATCTAACCCTGCAAACGCTTGCACGGAGACAGCCATATGGACCAGGAAATTCATCCCCCGTGGTGTAACCCTTCCCTTCATGAGTAATCTTTGCTTGCACAGGGCAACAGCCCACTGTGAAATCAAAGGGCAGTTAAAGAGCGGGTGTCACCCCCTTTAGGTGACCTTCCCGGCAGGTATCTGGCTGCAAGGGGTGTCCTCGCTGCGCTGTCAGCATCCTCTGAATAATTCATTTTGAGGGGGGATGCGATGGCTGCACAGAGGGAGGGAAGGAGAGGGTGACCCAAGCGGGGTTTGCTCTTGCTGTTCCGTCTCTGTACAGTTCCCAGCGCCGGGTGGGTCAGCTCTCAGAAAAAAACTAACCATAGATTAAACACAATTTTGTTTTCAAATGAAGAAAAAGCACGCTGTGTGAAAATAATAAAATGAATCTTTGCAAAATTTAACTTCTCAGACAAAACGATTAACTGCATTTCAGCCAAAATCAGGAGTGTTTTCAGTTAAAAGCTTGTTTGGGAAAATAAATAAATAAATAAAGATGAGAAAACCCAAGCTGCCCATGCTGTTTTGCTCTGCTCTAACCCATGAGGGTCAGGACAGTGAGAAAGATGCTTTGCTGTGCTGTGAGTGCATGAGGTGGTCCAGACAGGGGATAGATGGGCCACAATTAGCGTGGCTAATCCACACCTCCGCTGTTTATGCCGGTATTTGGGAACAACACGACTTTATTTACCAGCAAGAACATCTGCCCTGGGGCTCAGCGAAAGCCCCACTGCGTTCAGCTGGAGGGATAAAAGTGACAGAGGAGATGGGACAGACCCGTTTGACTCTCAGAAGCCAAACCTGACCATCACAGCAAATAGGTATGTGGGGAAAATAGATACGTGCAGGTCTGTCACAAATATCACCCACAGAGTGGGTGATCCCACAGAGCCCATTCCACTGAGTCACCACCCAGACTGACCCCCACAAGAGGCAGAAAACACCTTTGTTTGCCGGCAGCAAAAAACCCAGCAAGCCAGAGGTAGGAACTGCACGATCAGCTTTCTGTGATAGAATCACAGCTGTGCCCCAGATACAGTGTTCTTCCTAAAAATAATAATAATAACCTATACATGAAAAGAACAGAAACGTTATGCTTCGCCTACGAATAATGACTTAGGACACCAGGAAAAAAAAAAAAAAAAAAAAGAGACACTCATGTCAAATGACATGGTTGTGAGACCATCTCACATCTGTTATCTGTCTCCATCCCTCCTCATTTCTCTGGCTTTCCCGAGAAGTTCATACATATTTAAAAAGGCCAATAGCTCCATTACTCCTCGCTTCTTATCATATCGTAAGATTAAAGTCCGTAAGGGAGAGAAAAGAAAGCATCACGGAGAAAAATGTCATCATAGTTCTGTAACACCATTTACCCCTAAATCCTGTGCCTAAAGTGGTTTTGATTTGGAGAAGGGCTGCGGGGGCTCGGGGGGTACAAAGGGAGGTGACTGGGAGCAGGCAGGATGCTCAGACTCTTGCAGCAGCCGCCGTGCGCCACGGCCCCGCTCTCAATGTCCTCCTTGTTCTCCCAGCAGAATCAGGCTGGAAAACTATTAATTATGAACCAGGGCTGGCACGTTCCCTTCACAGCAGCGGCGATGGAGGAGAAGATATCCCACCCCACGCCGCTGGTTTGGGTTTGCTCTGGCAGCAGAGATGCACTGGGCGGCACCGGTGACTCTGCAAGCACGTCGGGTTTTGGGGTGGGTTTTGCTTTTTTTGCTTTTGCTGACCACAAGTTTCTTTGAGGAGGTTCGTTGCTTTTTTTTTTTTTGGCGGGGGGGGGAAGCAAAGCAAAAAGAAAAAAATCTGAATTTCAGTTTGTTTGTTGCTCAGAAAAGAGCAGACATTGAGTTTCGGTAACTTCCCCCAGGAAGTCAGAGCTGTAACTGGCTTCGTGCTCGTACTTACCCTACGGGAGGGCTTGACTTCACTCCGTAATCCTGAGCCCAGTGCAAAGAAACCCAAGGCCAGCAGAAAGCTCATGCTCAGGCTTTGATCTCACCGTAAGCATTTTATCCCCGTTTCAAAGACCTCTAAGGCTTCCAAAGCCAGCTCCTGGGGGAGATGAAGCAGCCTGGGCATCGTTTCGCATTTTCGCCAGCGCTCCTGCTGGTGTCCCCCGTACCCGAGTCACAGCGATGGCATTCCTCGGAAAACGTGACAGCAAAGGTGGGTGGCCAGGGCTGGAGGAACCCCACCGGGCAGTGGAAGGGCAAGTACGTCCTTGCCAAAACACTATCCTGAGCAGCTCGGTGGCAGGACCACAGACACCCGGTCTGCATCAGCCCATCAGAGTCATAAAATGATTTGGCTTGGAAAGGACCTTAAAGATCATCCAGTTCCAACCCCCCTGACCAGGTTGCTCAAAGCCCTGTCCAAACTGGCCTTGAACCCCTCCAGGGATGGGGCAGCCACAGCTTCTCTGGGCAACCTGGGCCAGGGCCTCACCACCCTCACAGCAAAGAATTTCTTCCTAATATAAACCTCTCCTCTTCTAGTTTGAAACCATTACCCCTCATCCCCTACCTCTTACACCCTCATCCTTTTTACTACATGCCCTTGTAAAAAGTCCCTCCCCATCTTTCTTATAAGCCCCCTTCAGATCCTGGAAAGCTGCTGTAAGGTCTCCCCAGAACACCTGACAACTATTTATATATATAGCTCACTGTATCATTTTCATCCTGCCCACGCTGTCATAATCCAGTTCTGTGAAAACTTGGCTGGTTATGTATATTGTCGCCATTAAAAATGCAGAGGGGAAAATGAAATTACTGAATTGCAGGTTATCATTCAACATCAAATACCCAGCAATGATGCCAGCCAAGGTCAGCATCGCTACCGTGGTGTGGGAAAGCCCAAAGCCTGCCCCATGACCCGCGTCTAACGAGATGTTTGTAGGGCAGAAGGTAAGAGCATCTCTAGTCCCCTGGCTCCAGCCTCACACCACAAACCACCCGGCTCTTTGCCGAGCTTCCAGCCCCTCGTCCTTCCCCAGCCGTCAGCCCAGGAGCCCATATCCTTGATTACCAACCCTTTTGCCTCATATTTCTATGCAGGCGCCACAAAACTTCACAGCCCAGTAACTAAAATATTAAAGCAATAAATATTTGTGTATTTATATAAATCTTCACATAAATATTTTGGTCACAACCTGCATCGATTTTTTTTTTTTTCCTTCTCCTTGTTTCACTTTGACAATATTGATGTGATGATATTTTCGTGCGTTACAGGAATGTTTTTTCCTCCCAGAAGGGAAGGGATGAAGTCAGCCCCAGCCGTGAGCGTGCCGACAGCCACACCACGGGCACAGACTTCTTCCAAAGGCTGAAGGAGGAGGATTTCATGTGACCTCATCGTAATTTTAATCCTCTCTTATTTCTTTGGTTTGGGGACAGATTCAGAGCAGCCAGCGAGGCTCGCTGGAAGGTAAGGATGCTCTCCACGAGGTTACCCCTGTGCAGCAGTGCCTGAGCAGGATCCATCTCAACATTTCTCCAATGCCATTACTAAAAAGCTCTATTCTTCCCCCAGAGTAGTGCTGACAACTACCGTAAACCACGGCACCTAGGGAGGCACAGAAACTGAATTTATCCGGGTCAACTCTTTTTTTGACCAGGGAAGAGCCGTTTGGAGGAGGAGGAGGAGGAGGAGGGGACAAAACCACTGATTCTACGTTCATTTTAAAGCTGTTTAAAAAAAGTTACTGCTCCACACCCTCGTGCATCTCATCCATACACAGCACGTGCAGCTCCCTGCTCCCCGCTACGCTTCAGCAGCTCTTCTGTCTTTAGCAGCCGGGGTCCTAACACCACTAACTAGGGTTTAATTTGCTCTCGCTAATATTTTATCCACGGTATTAGGTCATGTTTCCCTTTCCACTTGAAAGGCATCTTCGGCTTATTGGCAGCAGTGAAATTAATAGAGAAATCATTAGAAAGCATAAGGCTAGGGCCGTGCAAATCACACACCACAGAAGATTATTTCCAAACAATAAAATTAATTGGTGTCATCAGCCAAGTAGCAGAAACGCAGAGAGAGTTCGCATTAAAAAACATAGAGGATTATTGACAGCCCGTGCCTCCTCATACATAAAACATTTGATGGCATAATTTATTTTATTATTTTCTATGCATGAAGGCTTTCCCCACACGGCGCTGCGGGGGAGAGCTGAGCCAGGCGCATCTGGGACGGCGATGCCACAACACCACCCCAGCTCTCGCCCACATGAGGCAGCTATGGAGCATCCCAAGACCTGGTGGATTTGGTCACCTGGCTTCTGGCAGCGTCAACCACACTGATTGTCAGAGGACAAGCACTCAACACCTTCTGCAGGCCAAGCCCTACAAAGATGGGCTGTTTGGACCCAAATTTACCGGTTTCTTTCGGCCACAAGGACTTGCTTGCTGCAGGTGCTTCCAGGGAGCAAATCCCATGCAAACTACTTCGCCCTGGCACAACCTGTGCTCAGCTCCTGGACCATGAAGCAAAAACCCTCCTGAACCTCCAAAGTTCAGGCTTGAGTTCACAGCACAGAATCATAGACCTGTCTAGGTTGGAAGGGACCTTTAAGATCATCTAGTCCAACCATCAACCTAACCCTGATAAAAAACCATGACTAAACCATGTCACTAAGCACTATGTCAACCCGTCTTTTAAACACCTCCAGGGGAGGCATTTATCCATGCCAGAGATGGATGCATCTTCCTGGGCTTTCCCATCATGCTGGGATCTGGCCCGTTGGTGGCCCATGGAAGCCAGGCAAGCAAGCACAGAATATTTTGGCCCTGGCTACAGTATTTTCCCCTCAAAATTAAAAAAAAAATGGCTGCAGAGCAGCAAAATCCAAGCATACACTTGAGAGAGGTAGATAAGGTCACCATCTGAACAAAGCAGAGTAAATACTAAAGTGCTGCCATCCCCATGGTGGTAAAAAAAAAAAAGCGAACGATTAATTCCAAGTCTTGAGAAGGCATGTATGAATTTGTTTTGTTTCGGAAGAAAAAGAATAAATAGTAGCCTCAAGTCAGGATAATATTTATTCACATGCTTCACTTTGAAGTTCAGCCCCTGTCGACTTCACGTGGTGTGTGCACACGCTAAACCTCCTCCAGAAGAGAGCTTTCCGAAACCGCAGCCCTGAGCAAGGGAAGGAAGAAAGGAAACTGTTCAAACCCAGGTATTTACGAAGCAAAATAAGCCTCGGCACTAGGGGAATTATCACTGTACCCCCGAAATACAAAGGGGAATTTAAATGGGTTTATTATTGCACCTCCCCCAGGTGGTGCAGACGGGAGAGCAATTCTCTTGGGTTCAGGGAACTGAGTTTCATGGCAGGAAAAGCAAAACGAGAAGAAGAGCCCAGTTAATCTCCAAGATAAATCCCCATTCGCTTGGTTCCTGCCATAAAGAGGGGTTTCTCTACCCTGCCGTTTCTTCCTGACAGCGTTTGGATGCGTTCCCACACCCGTGTGAATACCTGGAGAGCTTTAGGCAGGGAGAGGGGCAGGAGCAGAGACACGTGGACGGGCAGAGACACGTGGACGGGCAGAGACACGCTGGGGCTGGTGGCAACGCGTCCGCAGCGAAGGCTGGAAAAGCACCACGACATCCAACCCCCCCCCACGGGGATGCTCCTGCCCCAGCCCCACGCGACAGGAGCTGCCTTACTGAGACACGAGCTCGTCTCCAAGACATTTCTGTTTTCTGAAGTAATTCTGGATATTTTCCTTCTCGAGCTCGAGCAGAGCCCACCAGCCTGGGGGAGGGCGATGGGGCGGCAGATTTCTGCACCCAGCCTCGGGCCCCGAGCTCCAAACTTCAGCTCAGGCTCCAAACAGCACGGGCTGAAAAGCTTTTCATGCCCTTTGCAAACATTTCAGTGGAGGTTTGCCCAGCAGAGGCCAAGGACCAGAAAAGCAAACAGCCCTGCCTTCTCCAAACAGAAGCACCATGAGGGTCATGCTGCAAAGAGAACATTTTTTTTTTTTTCTTTCCCCAAAATACTAAGTGCACCACAGATCGGTATCAAAATCCTTCTGGCCACTTCACCTGCTGTATTGCCCAGAGAGCAAACACACGGGAAAGTTTCCTTCTACATATCTTGCATCTCTCTCCTCTGACCGGATTTACTCAACACACAGGTAAACCCAGGGAGCTAAATTACACCCCTTAATACCCTTCCCTTAACGACCACTGCTGGGTGATGTCTCCTGCCTGACCTTTCTTTTAGTTGGGTCACTCGTATTTATAGTCACGCTTCATTTTTCTTTAAGTGCGCCCTTGTTATGGCATTTTACTCGCTTATGTTTCAGAAGAGGATAGGGTAGAAATGGACTTAATGGAGCCAGAAATAGGATGGAGCAAAACCACAAAAATCTAAAGATCTGCTCATCCTCCAGACAGCTTACACGAACAGGAACTTGCTGCGACTAATTTCAATCGATCACTACCTCTTTACAAGCCTTTCTATAGCAAGACAGAGCCAGAGAAGTATCTGGGAGGTGCAAAATGCCTGAAGTTATGTGGGTTTTGGCTGGTTTACACCCCTGTAACACCCGCTGCAAACAGAAGTGCCTGCTGGTGTGTGGAATTGGAACGTCACGGAACTCCCAGGATTGGCACAGCGACACTCTGCTTTCAAAAAGCCTTCTCCAGCAACACCACCTGCAGCCCAAGTGGCTGCATCTCCGAATTTCTGCTTCCAGGGCTGTTGGCACGGCCCCTTCCCTGCATTTTGGAGGTCCTCGCCACTGTCAAACCAAGCAGCCCAACGCTGAGCATCCCCTGGCCACAGACCATCCATCCCTGGCACGTCCCTGCCCCGTTTCTCCACAGCCTAGTCCAGCGCAGGTTTTCTTCACCTTCCCTCACTTTTCAAACTCTCTCCCGATCAGGGTTAAAACTGATTAGCTGACAAAACAGCGCGATAAGGTGGAGAACATTCAGGCTCTATTGCTCCTCTGAAGGATAACTGCTCTTCTGTGAGCCATTGACCAAGAAGAGGCACATTAGAAGAGGCCAGGGGTGCGCCAGGAGCTCCTGCAAGGGACAATTAAACCCCTTTATGTGCCAGGAAAAGGGCTGTGGAGGTGGGAGAGGCTGCCCACAACCCCAGGGAGCCCCAACACATCTGGCAGAGGCTGGGGCATCCCTCTGCCGGATCCTCTGCCAAGGAGCAGAGAGAACTGGGCTGTCATCACACCACAGCTCCATCCTCTCCACTGCCCAGCCTGGCCACCAGTTCCAATCCCTCGCAGGGGCTAAGAGCCACACCAACAGTGGTGCAGAGCCTTTGGGATGAATTTTGGTTCCCCACTGGTTCAGTTCCTCTGACAAAGTCAACTGGGGTCCAGCCCAATGCCATAGTCTATCCTGCAGGGAGGATTCCTGGGAGGTTTTATGATAAAGGAGGAGACTTCACGGTAGCCAAAACCACCAGCCCTTCAGGCCAGCACAGTCCCCAGGGATGCAGGGAGCACAACCCACACGCAGCCCTGGGGAAAAGCACATCTCCATCCCTGCTCCCCTCTCCAGGACCTGCTGGTCCAGCTCCCAGGCTGAAAACGGAGGGGTGAGGGAAACCCAGACAGAAGCAACCTGCAATTTCACAGCTCGAGTCTGCTGTGTGGACCTACCGCCAAGTGATCTAAAATCAGGAGATGGTCCAAAGCTGCCCAGTCTCTGATGTTATGAAGAGAATTTCCTCTTGGGCATTTTTCTTAAAGCCTCGGTCCCAGGAACCTTGCAATTACTTGCTAACTGAGCTTTCAGTTTTATTTTTCAAGGTTTTAGCCCTTCGCGACTGCAGAAAGAGCCTGAAGCATTAACTCAAGTGCTCCCTGCTCACTTTAAAAAAAGTCCCCTAGAAACAACCCCATAGCGGTGCTGTTTTTAAAAGAAATAACCCACTTTGAGAGCAGCACATAAGCCGTTCACCCTGAGTCCTCAGCAACATCAACAGATGACAGCACAGGCACAAGAGTCTGCTGCACCCAGCCAGGGAGCAGAAGGTCCAGGGAGGGCCAGCAAGGGACAGCCATCGTGAGAAAGCAAAGGACACGACCACATGCAGGCAAAGAAGTACCACAAGCATCCCCGTTCCAAGCGGGGTTCAGAGCTCCATCTCCCCAAAATCTTCAGCCCCACAATGCTCCTGGCAAGCCCTTCCTTGAGCTACCAGCCTTCCACCCACAGCCATCCCTGGCTGTCCCAGTTTATCCCCCAAAAAATGACATCTGGCAGCTCATCAGAAGAAACACCACTGAGAAAACACGCACCAGCGGGAACCCCAGCAGACAAGTGTTAACCCTTCCTCCTCCCCCAAACCCCTCATTTTTCTTCCCATTCTCAGCTCCCCTTGGCATTTATGATCTCCAACCAACGCGACAACGAGCGTGTCCCAGTTTTTTCTGGGAAGGGTGGAGGAGATGCTTAGATCCAAGGACGGGCTGGACGCGGCCGGCGCTAATGGGGAGGCTGCAGCGAGGGGAAATCTCATCGATGCACAAATGGAATTTGCCAAGAGGCATTTTAAGAGTCAATTCTTCACACTCCAGTAATTAGAACAATATTATGAAAAAAGGCGAGGGGGAGGGCGGGAGGCAGCGCACACACTGGGACTTGGCCGATGGAGGAAAGGGGCTGAGCAAACAAAACAGAGTCAAGTGAGGCCTCAAGGCAAGAGTCCTTCACATGTTCCCCGCAGGTTGGATTCAAACCAAAAGTTTATCCACTTCCCAACTGTAGATTTTTCTATGCATGCCTGTTTTTAAATAAAAACTCCTATTCAGTCAACTACGGGCTAATGACCCTGATGCAACTTCCTTCTTTACCTCAAAAATACCACTAAGGTCAATGGGGGTTTTTTCATCTTCCAGGCCAGTACGTTCAATTCAAGGTCTTGCTACAGGCTCTCCTAATGACTAATAAATCTCTGTGCATGACCTAAGACATCATAAAAGTCTAATCCCATTAAGCACTCGGTCCCAAAAATCAGATTCCCACAGAGGAGC
Organism: Limnodromus scolopaceus; assembly: GCA_028565335.1. Taxonomy (NCBI): domain Eukaryota; kingdom Metazoa; phylum Chordata; class Aves; order Charadriiformes; family Scolopacidae; genus Limnodromus; species Limnodromus scolopaceus. Next base: position 1,821,511 of record JAOXNO010000008.1, read on the forward strand.
TGTCATCTAGGTCTACAAAAATCAGAACACCCCAAATTGTTGCTATAGTTGAAAATGCTTAAAATTAGCTTCCCATCCAGCATCTGCTGTAACGGGGTGAAACATCCCAGCTGAAAAAGGAAACAAAAGCCAACAGACCTAACAAGCTGGTGGATCCATCTCTAACACCTCCCTGGCCACTGGAGCAGCCTCTCCGGGGAACTGGTGGGCTCTATTTGCTGCTGGTCTCCAGCGTCCCACGTTGGTGTGCCCACAGGCAGTGCCCTCGCAGCCAGCTTCGCCGTGCTAGGTCCAGGAGTCGGATATTTCATTTTTAAAGAAAAATTAACTTGCTGTGCAAATCTAGCTTCTGCAAAGGCAGCCTGGGAGCAGAACTGACGTGCGGGGCTCAAGCCAGACTGACGCTGTACAATGGTTACTCAGATCTGCCCAAAGTGGGACTCGGCCAGTTCAATTCACATCTGCAACCGACTGTGATCTCAGCTCCGCTTTGGGAGCACAGAGGTCCTTTTGATAAATCTCTACGTACAGGGACTAAAGCACTGTTTCCGCATGAAAAAAAAATACATTCCTTTTTTTTTTTTTTCAATAATCTTTACAGTCCACTGGCTTGGAAGACCGAATTTCTCTCTTTCCCATCAGAGAGCTGTTGCTCCCCATCAGGGTCAGGTATGGAGCTCGCTGTCCCTCACCCTGGCTCTCCAAGCACGTCTTTGAAATTAGTCCTCCAGCACAATCTCTAGTCATTTTGTCTTCTGCATGTGCCCAGAGACCAGGGAGCCACAGGAGCACCCCCGATATCACACCCAAAATCCTCCCCAGGACCCCCAGCTCTGATTTAATTCTCAGGGCACACTCGTAGCACCGACACCCAAAGGCCTGGGTATGGGGGAGAATCTCTCCTCTTTTTTTTTTTTCCTTGAGAAAACTCAACAAAGCTTTTCTTTGTCAAAGCCCCGTTTTTGCATCAGTTCTCTCCAGATACAAGTATATTTTAAATTAGATGCACAAACCCATGAAAGAAATATCAGAGTAGGCCTGTATGGGAGCTGTTATTCTGTGACACCCAATGCATCTCCAAGGACCCTACCATGCAGATAGCTGTGGAACTGTCTCCCTGCTCCTAGGAGTAATTAACTGTCTTCAACGAGGTGACTCAAAGGAGGTGGGAGAGCAGCAGGTCAGGGCACAGGACTGCCACGTCTGTCACTGCTCCACTGCCACCGTTCTGCAGGGCCTGGACAAACCGCTCCTTCTTGGGCCACATCTACACCAGCTCTTCAGAGAACACCAAATCCATACATTGTGTAAGTTGTCCTCACTGCTCCATCACATTCCAGCTTTAGCCCGTGGCAGAGCAACCGAGCATCACACTGCAGCTTTGAGACCCTTCACGAGCTTTAAGACAGATAGAAGCTCCAGGGCTGCCTGAACTCAGGGTGATGTTGGAGGTGGCAAACAGAAGAGGTGGGGAGCTGGAAATAAGCTCTCCCCCGTGGCAGGAGTTGTGGAGAAGGTGTTTTTCATCAGTAGCTGGCATCAACATTAATAACACCAAAAGATGAAGCCTTGCCCAAAGATCAGGATGGGAAACACCATCATCCCAAGCCCCAGAACACATAAACTGCTGGCTCCCATTCATGTGTTACTTCCAATCCATTTGCAGGTCGCTCCTTCCCCTGAAGTATTAACCATGTTTTTCAAAACTTAAGTAACAGGCTGTGAAATCCCCACCATCTGTTAGCCAGGGAGAAATCTCCACCGCAGACAAATCAGCCTCTCCCACACAAGCCTTACTCATTAGCAGGAATGACTGCAAACATCTACCAAGTCCACGCTGGCTCAAAAATTCCTGAAATTACTCACAACAGGCCTGGAATAGAAAACCTTGACAAATGTAACTAAGTGCAGTGTGTCCACATCATTAGTTTCACCCAGGGTGCATTAAGGATGCTTTCTTGCTACCATGATTATGCTTTAATACATAATTAGTAAGAAGAGAACGGTGTCGAAGAGGAGAATGTCTCACTTACATGCACACCATTAAGACCGAGAGTGCAAATGAACTTAGCGGCAGCATCACCATCTGAGGCTCATTAATTGGAGCAGCAAAGGAGGGAGGGGGAGCCAGCCTTGCTGTCCCACTGCAGGTATGGCAATGGGCTGCACGGCCACGCTCGCCCCATCTCCCCTCCAGCACCAGGGCTGGAACCAGGCAAGAAAAGGTCCGCAAGAGCTGGAAAAATCCAAAGGCATCTGCTCCCAAGAGAAACGCTCACACTTTTCCAAAGGGAAATTGATACTTAAGGTAATTACAGAGCCCTTACAGATGGTTTTCGGATTTCTTGGTCTTTCTAGCCTCACCTGTGATGTTTAAAGAGAAACTCTTTCAAACTTACTCAAAGCAAATTGCTCCCTGCCAGCACTGCAGATGCAGCGTTACTGCCTGGCCCCCCCAGCTGCTGGACCCAGCACAGCCCCTGCATGCGGACAGCCAGACAGGCAACAGACAGACCAACAGCCCTGCAGCTCTGGGGAACTTCTCACCAAGTTCTCCAGCCCTCTCCATCCCTCCCGTGTGTGCACACCAACACTGTTCCCAGCCTGCAGCGGGCAGGGGGGAGAAACACCCAACGTACAGGGAGGTTTTTGAAGAAATATTTAATTTCTGAAGGAAAAGAGGGGAGGAGGAAACCCCAAACCACCCTAATCTGGAAGCCCTCCAAGAACAAACAAGCAGCCCATTCTGACAGCCAGTGGAACAAAATAGTCCGAGATGCTGTTTTCTCCCGCTCCCCCCCATTAGCTTTTCCCCCCCATGAAGACGTGTGGGACGGAAACGAGAAGTCTCCCCACCGTCCCTGGGCAAGGGCAGCCCTGGTTTCTAAAGCTGTCCCTGCAGGAGGACAGGACCCACCGGTCACTGCCCCAGTGACATGAAGTCCCTCCAAAGATGGGAGACTCAGAAGAGACTGAAACTGGCCGAGAGATGGGGGTGCCAACAGCAAACCCCACCGAAACCTCGCTCTGCTGAGACACGGAGGTTTCAACACATTTTTTTTCTGTGTGTGCTGTTTATTCGCTGTGAAACATTAACATTTCCCTTGCAATAAGTGACTGTGCAAACACAAAGTGGGGATCCAGCAGGAACCCGGTGGGGTCACAGGCTCCCTGAGCAAAGCCCATCTTCCCCCCGAGCACCCCGGTCCTGTCCCCTCTCCTGGGAGACGGGACACCCAGGGGACACCCAGGCTCCTCTTGGCATCGGGATGGTTGTGTCTCACTGCGCTGACTTTCTACCGACTCTCCTCCGCCCCAAGAGGAACCACAATTTCCTACACAAGCTTCTTTCCCCCCATTTTTCTTTCTGTTTTTTCCTTCTGAGTTCTATCCAGAGTACCGGGGTTTGTGGCTTTTGTACTTTTAAAAGTACTTTTGCTTGGCCGTGGCAGTATTTTCAGGCTGACAGTTTCACTTTTTGCCCATTCTGCCACAGCACAATTACACCCACGTGTTAATCTGTTTCAAGAACTGTTAATTATTACTTGTAACCAAAGCATTTGGCCTCGGGACAGTATCATTATCAGGCACTGAAGTTCCAAGAGGCTGAGAGACCCGCAGAAGATTTCAATGAGGAAATAGGAGAGCTCATTGTAAAAGAAAACATTTCCTTTTATTCCAGGGCTCCCTTAAGTGATATAACCTGGGATGTGTTTCCTTCCTTTCCCAAAGCACACGCTCACTGAACAGCTAAGCTCAAGCGATGGCAGATGCACCAATCGAGCACCAGGACATACAAAGGCTGCCTTTGCCTGTTGACATCCTTCACTCACGGTGATGCTCACTGTAATCATTCAGTCTCAAACGTCTGATGACATCATAAAGGAAAAACATCTCGAGGGGTTCAAACGAAAGCAGGCGTTTTTCAAACAATACGCAAAAAACTGTTGGGTCACCCAAAAAAGCCTGGTTTCTCCCCCCTTCCCTTTTTTGAAACGTAGGCTGGTAAATGTTTTGCCACTCACGGGTTTTTCAAGGAAAAACAATAAATAAATCATCTTCCCCTCCGATCTTGTCTAAAATTACTGCAAAGAGAGCTCAGACAAATCAGGAAGGTAAAGGAAAATCAATTTCGTACACATTAAGGACACACATTTATCCGTGTCCTGATCAATACCTCGATTCCTTGCACATTAAAGCACTTCAATCGCGATTTAAGGCCCAACAGCAGAATTCTCCCATCCAGAGTATGGGAGTTACGAAAGATCTTGCCCATTCTTGTTTGATCTGAAACATAATGCCCCTTAATGTGACCCCTTGGAAAAATACTGGGGAAAGGAGCCAAGGGAAAGAAAAAAAAAAAAAAAAAAGTCAAAGCTTCCGAGAATGAACATTTCTGGCTCCTTCAGTTCCACTGAGAAGCTGCACATTTATAAACAGCTGAGATTTGTCAGTAGGGGAGAGCAGAAGGGGGAAAAGCAGAGATAATTTACCACAGCACAGCTAAAAGCTTCTGCTGCAGTGAACACCAAAGGACCACCGCTGGTGCCCAGCTCCTGCTCTTGCTCCAGCCCAGGAGTGGCTTGCTGGGACACGGCATTGTCATTTGCCCATCATCACCCCATGGAGGGTGTGCGCCTCCCAATCCCGTCTGCATGTCCCAGAGACCCTACAGCACCTCTCCTCCACGGTCCCCAGTATCAGAGCAGCTTTGCCAACGGTGGTAACTCCCATTGTGGTGCTGGTCCTCGCCTGCTCAGCCATGCAAAGTCCTTGGCAAGGAGTCATGCTTCTCTCTAGGAAAGGCTCTAGGGGTGTCCAGCCAACCCAAAGCTATGGACCTGTTGGAGCAGGTCCAGAGGAGGCCACAGAGATGCTGAAGCCCCTCTGCTGTGAGGACAAGCTGTGAGGACAAGCTGAGACAGCTGGCATTGTTCAGCCTGGAGAAGGCTCCAGGGAGACCTTAGAGTCCCTTCCAGTCCCTCAAGGGGCTCCAGGAAAGCTGAGGAGGGACTCTTGATCAGGGAGGCGAGCCATAGGATGAGGGGAAATGGATTTAAACTGAAAGAGGGGAGATTTAGTTGAGATATTAGGAATAAATTCTTTGCTGTGAGGGTGGTGAGACACTGGAACAGGTTGCCCACAGAAGATGTGGCTGCCCCATCCCTGGAGGGGTTCAAGGCCAGGTTGGACAGGGCTTTGAGCAACCTGGTCTGGTGGGAGGTGTCCCTGCCCAGGGCAGGGGGGTTGGAACTGGATGATCTTTAAGGTCCCATCAAACCCAAACCACCCTATGATTCTACGATTGCTCTGGGCCAAGGAACCGCAGGAGCAGGTTTGATGCTGCAAAACGTTTCTTGGCAGAGAACCCAACCCAATAACCAGAGACAAACCTTGGGCGAACAGAGATGTCTGCTTTCAGCAGCCATGCAACATCTCACCAGCCCTAAAGACCACAAAATACGTCAGCGTGGCCCTTCTGACATTAACTGCGACAGGCAGCTCGGAAGATTCACAGTCCACCAGATATTTCAGGGCAATATTCACAGCTGAGCAGGGAGAAATTTCCAGGATTTGGAGCCTAAAACCGTACATTACTAGAGGCGTGGCAACACCCACCACATCTTTCAGCAAAAGCCGTGCTGACAAGAGTCCTGCGTGCAGCACGATGCTACGCAGCAGAAAGCATCGTCTGGTCCACGCTTGACTAGCCACAGAAATCTGTAATTCATCTGCCCCGTGTTTTAGGGAAGTTCAGCGTCAGGGCTTCCTGTACACGCTCTTGGCGTTCCGGCTGAAAACATCTGCTGGACACACTGCACCTGCTCAGGCAGCCCCCACGAACCGCAGCTGATGTCTCCCCACGGTGCCCGAGAGCATGAGGATGGGAGGAGGGTCCCTGCATCACCCCACGTCTGACAGCATCCCCCTGAGACCAACCATCACCACGGTTGGACAACATAAAGATGGGTACGCAAGAGTGAGAGATGAGAACCCACAAGCTTGCAAAGGGAGGGGGGCAACAAAAAAAACACACACACCCCCGACCTGTGCTGTTCCAGCCTGCTTTGCCATTTGTGGCATTCATCCCAATATTCAAGTTTTCAGTACAATTCCAGCAAGGCCATTTATAACACGGGTGGCCAAACGCTGGTTGACCTCAGGTCAGCTGAGCAACACGCCAGCCAGAAGGGAAAGGACCAAACATCACCCGCACCTCCGACGAGCAACAGGGGGGTTAACCATCAACGGGCAGGTGGTGACATCCCCGATGGCAGAGCTTCCTTCCCCGTGCTCTCACAGGCTTCCCAGAACTGGGGCTTCTCCCTCAGGCAAGGTCTTGCAGCACCCAGGGGCTCTGGGCAAATCCCTGTGGGCAGCACCGAAGCTGCACGTGAACGTTGAGTTTGTTGGCAAAAGAGCTTTTGGCCACTTCCCTTCTTTGGTGGGGACAACTTGATGGCAAGAGCTGGGTAGGCAAGGGGTTAAGCAGGTTCCTGGTTTCAAACACACAAATCTCTCTTTGCAGGCCGGTTACTCTACTGCTCTCTTGGGAATTAAAGCAAAAAACAAACAAACAAAAAAACCCCAATAAAAAACCCAAAAAACCCCAAACAACATGAGCTTCTTTTGGAGAATCCTTCTCACTTCCAACCCCACCCGCTGCACACGCGCTCTGCGAGAGGCACAGCAATGAGGAACGTTTTCACCCCCGACAGGATGCCTTTCTTGACGCACATCCAAGCCCCGCGCGGCAGCCCTCTGCGGAACGGGCACAGAGGAACACAACAAGGGAAGGTCTGTCCGTCCGCCCGCTCCTCCGGGGGATTTCTAACTCCAGAGGATGGGAGGCACAGCCGGGGATGGGAGGCTGAAACACCCCCCGCTCCGCTCCCAGCCCCCATCCCTTCATACACGCAGCGGTGCCTACAGAAAAATGCACCGCTTTTACTTCGTTCTTGGCTACAAAAGGCCAGGGGGAAAAAAAAAAAAACCCAGAAAAAGTCAAGAATGGGAGAAGAAGAGCTGCTCCCACCCTTCAGCTGCCTTTGTTATATCACCAAAATGCAGCCACTTACCCAAAAACCTTGCAATTTTCAACTACTTCTATTTCATGTAAATCTCCCCCTTTTCCCCCTTCAAACTGCATTGAAAAGGCACCCTTTAAAATACTGCTGTAGGGATATCGACTCTAATGTGAAGTTAGAGGTGATGGAGGGAGGGGAATTCTCAGCAGGGAAACAGAGAGAAACACAAACCACCAACTCTCAGTTATTAGTCCCTTAAATAATTCTGACAACGCTCCCCACCCTCCTACCTCAAACCGCTGCTCAGTTTTCTGACTTTCTGGCAATAGGGTGATACATGGGTGTGTGTCAGAGAGGGACAGGGGGGACGATGGCGGTCGAGCCCCTTTGCGGCTCTCCCAGCACCCCATTCCCGTGGCCAACAAGGTGGGACCTCTTGTTTTGCAGGTTCTCCAAGCACGGGCTGGGGACAAATCTGCGACAGTATCTGAAGTAACGGTTTTAAACTGAAAGAGGGGAGATTTACTGAGATCTCCAGGAGAAATTCTTTCCTGTGAGGGTGGTAAGACCCTGGCCCAGGTTGCCCAGAGAAGCTGTGGGACCCTGGAGGGGTTCAAGGCCAGGCTGGATGGGGCTTTGACCAACCTGGTCTGGTGGGAGGTGTCCCTGCCCAGGGCAGAGGGTGGGACAGGATGGTCCTTAAGTTCCCTTCCAACCTAAACCATTCTGTGATTCTATGATCTCCTCGCCCACCATCAAGGCAGCTCTTGCTGCAGCCACCAGAGCGTGCCGCGCTCAGGGCCACCCTCCCACCACACAGGTCTCCTCCCCAGCACTTCAGACATGCAAGACAAGCCATGTACAAGTCCTCCATCAGCCACCCAGGCGTCACACATGCCAGCCAACCTTGGTGGTCTCAATTAACCGAGAGGGAGGATTGATCCAGAGCCCTTCTCCTCCGAGCTCGACCTGCGAGGTTGATGCAGTTCTCACCAACCTCTGGACCACAACCAAGAGAGTGAGAAACACCGCTTTGATCTCAGTATCAATATCTCCTCATTTTTCAGCTTACCCATAAGCCACTTCCCCTTTTCATTTTTAGAACAGCATCATTTCATATCCGTGGGTCAGGGCAAGAAAGACCCCTGTCTCGCCAAAACCCCTTTTTTTCAAACAGTGCAGAAACTTCAAAAGAAAGTCAGGACAATTAAATACACATCGGGAGAGCGCAGAGGAGTGGGAGGCTAATAAATGGCACGCTCCACAGGTTTATGAATATTTGAACTATATTTCTTAAAAAAAAAAAAAAACCAACCATAGCACATTACTACAAGTTATTGAAAATGAGTAACTCCCTTTAATGAACCTTGCTACCATCATGCTGACTAATAGAGTGATAGTTTAATCCATATTTATGTACATTTTATCTCATTATAGTTGGTGCCAATAAATTAGCAACTCCAATACGAGTTACATTTCATACCATCACCGCTATTAAATGTGCATGAAGTAGCACACAACAGCACACCATCCACGAGCACTGGCCTTTTATTTTATTTATTTTTATGTTCAGGAGCCAGGCTGCACTGCATGGCACCCCCGCAGAGGACGCCGGTGCTCGCTCCTGCAAGATCAGACACTAATTGTCCTGGGCTGCATCATGAGAAGTGTGGCCAGCAGGTCCCAGGAGGTGATTCTACCCCTCTGCTCTGCACTCATGAGACCCCCCCTGGAGCACTGTGTCCAGCTTTGGAGTCCTCAACACAGGAAGGACATGGACCTGTTGGAACGGGTCCAGCGGAGGG
>JAOXNO010000008.1:1830443-1844126 GCA_028565335.1 Limnodromus scolopaceus
ACCTGCTCTAGTGGGAGGTGTCCCTGCCCATGGCAGGAGGGTTGGAACTCAATGATCTTTAAGGTCCCTTCCAACCCTAATGATTCTATGATTCTAATTAGGGATGAGACAGTATTAACAGGGGGAGGGTTTCTTCCCGGGAACGCTGCTTCTGCCTCCTGCGGCAGGGAGAGAGTCACGGGGAAACACTTCTGCAAAGTGCACTCCAGATTACAGATAGCTTTTGAGTCATTTTAAAGGGGTAAGATTTAAACAAAACAAACAAAAAAAATTGAGAGCCAATACGCAGAAAATAATAATATAATATATATTATATAATTATATATAATACTACAATATTGTTATATATTACATATATCATAATATAATATATATTAAGGTGTCTTAAAGGGGCACATCTAGAAATGCAGCTCAGCATCTCGGGTCTCTTTTGGAAACCTCTATCATGATACACAGCGTGTCCCTTGTCACCGCGGGGTTGCTCAACAACTGGACATTGGGGAAAAAAAACCAAAGACCTGGCCATGAGCAATTTAAACTGGCCTTTCGACTTCCCTGGGTAACTGGGAAACATTGCAACTGAGATTACAAGAAACATGACGCATGTATTTGGCAAAGGCCTGCGCTTGCCAATTACCCGACATCCCACCAAGGCGGAGATGGAGCTTTTTTGCTCCACAGGGATTTCGGCCGGAGAAGCCCACATGGTTCACGGTCCCATTTCACCAGCTGTTATCCCGGGGGCAGTAAGGAAGCAGTTATTTCCTAAGCTTAAAACTCAAGGAAGTGGCAAAACCAGGGATAAAACCCCCACATTCCTGGACCCTGACCCCACTTGCTCCTTTGGAGGAGGCTCCATCGATCCTACGGCAGCTCCTCCTTGCTGAAGCCCTGGCTCGGAAGCCAAAGGGAGTTATGGAAAACTCTCTTGGAATAACAGCTGGTCATAGCAAGACTGAGGGATTTGAATTTTCTTCCTCTTCTAAAGCACTAGTGTTTTTCTGACGCTCAGAAACCCTGAAGGACCCCGCAGATTCCAAAGGACAAGTCCTTTACGTCTAAGTCTGCACCACATAAACACAAGCCCCAGCTTTTCTCCTCAGTAATTACACTGCAGCAAACCCAAAGGCTATTACTAATTGCTGTTTCACCGGCCTTCTGGTTTGGAGGAGAGAAATAACTACTCAAGCAACATCCAGAGAGGAAACACCCAACACCACTCCACCAAGGTTTCTATGTAATTTCATGGTTGACTGTTGCTGTGCTCTGTTCAGAAAAAGTCTCCTACACAGCCTAAGTGTCTTGTAACCCAAAAAACGCTATTGATCTAAGCCATGAATAGCTCCAGGAAGAATTTTTTGTGTGTGAAGTCGGTGTTTGGCCAGTGGGAACGTGGATGAGAGACTCCTTTTGCTCTCACTGTGACTCAAAGCGGCACGGGGCTTTGGTCAGCAGCAGATTTTTCCCTGTTTATTTGCTTTGCCACTGTTGAACGCAGATCTGAGGACAATGTGGGAATGAACGGTGGCGAAGACAATGGGAATGTTTTGACAGGCTTCCAGAGGGATTTAGGGTGGTGCAGACCTCAACAGCTGATAGCCCCACCAAAACTGATAAAAACCTACACTGGGAAAAGATCAGCGAGGTTTTTGTGTAGAGAATCTGTGCCTCGCACATGTTGTGAGGTTGGTTGAGGATGACGACACACAGGAAAATCAGCAAGATCTGGGTAAAAAAAGTACATGTGGATTTCTCAGAAGTTTATGACAAGTTTCTTTTCCGAGGTCTCCTAAAAAGCTAAATTGTCATGGGGCCAGAGGGAATGGCAAGTCATCCCCCCTTCCCAAGTCACAAACCTGAATGTCCCCCCCCAAAAAAAAGTGAACAGGAGGGGGAGGGAGTAACTGTTCTCCAACCAGACCAAAAAGGAAACCAAACTGTGTTCGGCTGACATGCCCCAGCAGTGTTTAATGCCAGGCTCTATTAACAGGCGTCTGAGGCAATTTGAAACAGCACAAAGCAAGAGACAATGTGACGATAAAGCAGCATTTTAATTAGCAGCGGTTCTTTCCCCAGCCCAAAAGGTTCCTTCTGTGCATTCATATTCCCAGAACAACAAAAGCTGCCTTGTATTTCATAAATCAAAAAAAACCTCATAAAACAAGCCCCTGCAATTGCACATTCCAGATAATGGTCCAGAAATAAATTAGGCAATAAATATCAAATAATATATCCCCATCAGCAGTGAAACTCTACTCTTTGGATAATCAGAAGAGAAGATGCCTTCCAGCAGCTTATGCCTGGTAGCTCGAAATCAGTAAAACAATAGAGAGCTTTAATAAATCTTTTAACACCTTTTTCCACTGAAGAATATAGCAATTGTCCTGTGTAATGGCTTCCCCGAGCCCCGGTATCCATCAGAGTAACAGCACAGCCCTGATGCTGTTCACGTCAAAAGCGAGGGTATCAGAACAACAGCCGCTTGTCAAAATCATGTAGGATTTTCCTCCCTCGCAGCCGGGTCTCGTTCAGCACCGGGTGCCACCCATCAATTACAGCAGAACACAAATCCCCACTCTCTGCTCTCCTGTCTAGGTGACACACGGCACAAGCACAGCCAGCACCCAGGAACTGCTGGGAGGGAAAAAACCAAAACCTCCAAAAACAGCTTCCAGAGGCACTCAGGGGACAGATTTCACCCTGGCATGAGACTTCTCGGCTTCTTTCCCTTTGGAAACTCAGTGGCCACATTACAAAACTGATGGCCACGTTGGTACAAACCCAGGTCCAGGCTTGGAACGGTGTGTAATGCTGCCGGAGGGACACGTGCTGCTGGGTTCAGTCCCCCAGGCGGGTTCAAGCAGAGCAGGGGTGATGCTCAGCACCGGTTTGAAGGTGCTGGGCTCATGGGGTTGGGGTAGGGGGGGGGGTGTCACAGGCAAGGAGATGGTGTGGCTTTGTCCCTGTCACCCAGCCAGGACCCAGAGTCCTGACCCCAGCGCAGCACCCGGTCCCCAGCGCTGCAGCCTCTTCCAACTGCTCTTGTGAACACGTAAGATATAAAATATTGTGATTCCCCCTCCCCTCCAAAAAAAGACATTTTTCATCTCCTTTAGAGACTGATCCCAGAGGCTTTGTAACCTAAAGCAGAAAGCTTGATCGCCCTTCACACAGCAGAACCAACCCCTAGATACTCAGTCTACCGCAAGCACAGGGGAACGTGTGCCCCACACACAGGCTAAGGGTACTGAAGCCGCTCAGAAAAACAGAAATCTTTCGTGTTTTCAGCCAAAACCTGCAGCACAAGTCCAGAGAACCGCTAGCAGTACCACAACCCTCACTTCCCAACAGCTCGGGAGTAACTCTTACCTTTCCAAAATCCCGTACGTCGAAGAGGTCGAAGGGATCAAAGAGATCGCTGTTTCTTAACCCAAATTTGTCGTGGCACACTTTTAGGAAGGTTCGGATGTTTTTCAGGCAGAGAAACTGGAGGAAACAAAAAAAGAAAGGGAGGGGAAAAGTGAGCAAGACGTGCGCAAATTTTAACTGAGATTTACTGAGTTAAATTCACATGCCAGACGAGTTAACGGGGACTTCCAAACTTGCACTGAAAAGCCCAGCACTGGTTTATTTGTTGTTACTGAAGATGTCAGGCTCCTGGTGCCCTGCGAGGGCTCCTGTGTTCTCAGCTGCGCACCAGAAACAAACGCCCTTTTGAAAAAACAAATTTCACGTCAGGTAACATCGCAGAAGGGCTGGAAAACTCAAGCCAGGACGTTTCCCCTTCAAGGTCGAAGCCAAATATAAATTACAGCCGATGTTCTACAGAAGCCCAGTGTTGAACTTTTAACCATTTCCAGCAGGGTCCCGTTTGGTTGCCTACAGAAGGGACACAGGTTACATCACTTATTGTATGTATTGCTGGACACCTGCACACACAGCCCAAACAAAAGATGGGAACGGTGAAAATTAGGTGGTTTTGTTTGTTTCTTTTTTTTCCTTTGGGGTCTGGAGCAATTGACAACTTATCCAAGTAACATTTGCTCCCTCATCCTCGCACCTCCCAGGCACCATGAACACTTAAGTGACCCATAAAACATCAACCAGCCACATCCAGCCCACGTCCAGCCGCGGATCCTAAAACTCAGCCAAGGGGGATGCTCCTGAGCCAGCTCAGGTCCCCTTCCCAGGGCAATCCCTGGGGCTGCTCCCCGAAAGCTCTGCTCATCTTTTATCTCAGCCTAGTCGAAGAGGCAGAAATCTCACCTCCCTAAGGACCACCCCCAGTTGCTCTGCTCAACTGGCAGAGCGACATTATGTTCCTCTTTCAAGAAAATCCTGTCTTTGACTATCGCAATAATTGGCCATTTGCTTGCCAGCGTCGGAGATTTTGAAGCCTGGGGATTCAGAGGGTCTCGCTCCAATGGTGACGCCTGGCAGCAGAGGGGCTGAGATGAGGAGAATAAAAACGTGCTTCGTTTTTGTGGTTGCATCACCTACATCCTTCATCGGGATGGACTGACCCTGCTGAGCCAGCCAATTCAGCTCACTTCTTTCTGCATCCTCACGCTATTCCACAAAATACCTTCAATTTATTGCTGTATTTTTAAACAACTCTTTTTCTTTTTTTTTTCCCCAGCAAATTCCTCCCAAATACATAACAAACATGTCAGAATTCTAAGCGAATCAAGCCATTAAAGGGCTGAATCACCCCCACGTGATGAAGAGGCGCAGATGCCAGCTGCCCTTGGGTGGGTTTGGTCAGCGTGGTTTTGTCCCGTGGCGCTATCTCGGCTCCTCAAGGTGCCATCAGACCAACATCACGCAAGAACACTGCTTGCAAACTTCACCAAGAGTTCAAAGCAAAATGAAATAGCTTCATTTTCTTTTAATTAAAAGAATCAAGGCAGTGTCTTTGGGGCCGTCGCATCTCCATAGACACGACCGCGATGCAGCTGGTCAGTGCCATCGCACTTGGGATTATACACGAGGTTGGTGGCCATGGGCGAGCGAGACCCACCTCGCTAACAACAGGCTGTTTCACCTACACACCAAAAAAAAAAAAAGAAATAACCTTTTATGCTTCTCCCCCATTCCAGCCCCCTCCACACGGAGCCGGAGGGCGAGAGCAGAGCTCCCCGGCACAGGACATTCCCATCACATCAGAGCCTCCTCATTAGACAAGCAAGTGCCGGAGGCAGAAATTGAAAACAATTCTGTTTTTCTAGGGCATTCCTCTATCTCACATAAACACTGCAGTAAATATAATCTGTCTAGACTGAGAGGTTTTTTTGGAATTGCTTTACAACCTCTCTCGCCGATACGGGCTATTTCATAACTTTATCTTCTGGGTCTCCGGAAGAATTTACACCCTGGGCAAAGCAGCTGCTGGCAGCAGGGCTGTATTTGCTGCTGCGTCGCAGTCCCACTGATTTCAAATTTCTAGCACGTTGTTTATTTTAAATCCTGTTAAGCCTCCAGTTCTGAAAGCTAATGACACAGGTTATAGCCATAATGGCACACAGCACGAGGCGAAACCCTTCTCTGCGCAACTCATCCCAAGGCTGCTGCATCCTCAGCAACAAAGGCTGAGGTGCTCAGGGAATCACAGAATGGTTTAGGTTGGAAAGGACCCTAAAGATCATCTTAAGACGACGGAAGATGGTCTGTCCCCACACTGATGCTCAGCTGAGCAAAAGACACCCAAGGGGTGTGAAAACCCAGACCCTCAGCACGATGCCCTTGTGGTTCCGATTCCTGAAAAGCTCAAAGTTCACAGTACCCTGTTTCCAAAGGATGGCAGAGGGATCACGCATCCAAGCAAAGGAATGCCTCGTCCCAACAGCACTTCTAAAGGGGAGCGAGCCCCAGCCCCACCGTGGGTTTGGATCAGGCTGAGCTTCCCCATCTCAGCTTGGCCTTGGGGAGAAAGGACAGGACCAGCCACGCTGCTCAGCATCAGCTGCATCCAACTGTCTTTGCTCATCCAAGTCAAATCTGGAAGCCATCAGGCCACCAGCTGTTAAATGAGCACAAGGCACCCACGGCAATGCCACTGCCCTTCCCGCAGCTCCAGGTGACATCTGCGACGAGCCACCAGGCGCTGCCACCACACGCTGAGCGCGGGCAGATGACAAGCATCAAGGAAGATCCGATAATCTATTTAAAGAGCTGCTGAAAAGGCTTGATATAAAACAACGTAAACCGAGGCAGCAGCACCGCCGACCCGCTCCAGCGGCGAGGAGCCAGCAGCAGAACGAGGCCACCACCTTGCCCACAACCAAAGCCACCGCATGGGATGACAACCGTAGGTGGGTTTTAGCCCCACTCCTCACGCACGAGTGGTATACAGCCCACGTGCAGCTGCCGGGGGCACGATTTTCCCCTGCACTATTTCTCTCTCTCACCAACCTGCAAAATACCTTCACGCATTTTTGCTCCCAGGCGTTTCGAGGCGGGTTTGCTGTTGATGGAAAGTCAGGAATTGTTGGCTTGATGGTGCTACTGAATGGCCACACGTTCAAATTAGCTACAATTGAATATGAGCTGTGCCGAGGCCGTTTTATTTACCAGTCAATCACACCTTTGGACGAGTAAACACTCCGCAGAAGAAAGAGCGAGC
Organism: Limnodromus scolopaceus; assembly: GCA_028565335.1. NCBI lineage: Eukaryota > Metazoa > Chordata > Aves > Charadriiformes > Scolopacidae > Limnodromus > Limnodromus scolopaceus. Next base: position 1,837,066 of record JAOXNO010000008.1, read on the forward strand.
GAGAAATCAATGTTCTCCGTGGGGCTCATTCACCACCTGCCAGGCCCAAAATCAATGCTGTCATTTATATGCTTCAAAGCAAGACCAGCGCAGGGTCCTGCGATCTCCTTCGGTGCGAGAGCCAGCGGAAGCCCCAGCACCTCACACCCTGACTCCTGCCATCACCCTCCTCCGCACCCAGAACACCCTCGGTACCCACCAACCATTGCTTTGGGGCTGGGAGAAGATACCACCAGCACCCAGGATGCTCAGATCTGGAAAGAGACCCCAGAGACCAGGCCATCTTCCATGGAGACCAGCATCTCCCACCATAACCAGTGTCCAGGCGCTGAAAACAGAGATGCCATGAATCCCCAACGTGGGGAAAGCTCCATCCAAGGGAGAGGAGAACTCTGGAACTTATTAAAGCCAGAGTGAAGAGGCAGAGGGGGCAGGGATGGGACTCTACTACAGGGAGCACGAAACTCATCCAGTAAAACAAAATACCTTGAAACCTGCCAAAAGATGAGAAAAGTCTGTGGTCAGCTCTGACCTGACCCTCTCAGGGTTGCAAGGAGACAGCACAACAGAAAGGCAGCGGTGACAGCCCAGCAGAAGGGGCCCCACCACCTGCACCCGCTGAGTTTCAGAACAGCTTTGCTTATTTTTAAACACTCTGCGACGCCGTAAGGTGAATAAACCGCTCTCGGCCCCTGCCCATCCTGCCCCAGCCCAGCAGAAACCTGCTCTGCCTGCGCCCCGGCCAGGGCAGGACCACAGCCACCATGGTGCACGCTGGAAACTTCTCAGTAGCTTCAGTAGCTTCTGGGATGTTGTTTTTTGGTTTTTTTTTTGTTTTTTTTTTTTTTTTTTTTTTTAAAGAGGGTTTTCACTGTATTATTTGTTTTATTGAATTCACTAAGTTTAGAGACTCCTTGGATGATCGCTCTGCACAGAAAGGGCACCGCTGCCAAGTCTTCAACGCAACTCAGAAACTTGCCCTGCAAACAGAAATGCACTCGGAGAAACTTTCAGTGGAGATGGAGAAAGGGACAAAATTTGGTACCTGGGAAGACCCCAGATACGTGGAATAACTCTGCGCAGGGGTGACCCGACAGCTTTGCAGAGGGACATTGAGAGCCCAGCGGGGACATGCCCGGCCACCCCAGAGCTCTGCTCCCGCAGCCTCGGGGACGTGGAAACCCTCGGATGTTTCTGCAGCTGGAAATGAGAGCTCAAGGGGCTGGAGAGGAGCCCGCGGGAGGGTGCACAGCAGCTCAGCACATCCTCACACCCCCTTTCAGTTGTCACCGCCCCTCCCTGCGGTCCCCAAATGACTGGGCGCCCGCGGCACCTGCGCTGACGAGACAGCGGCGTTTCTGATGCAAATTCGCCAGAAAAGATCCAGCTACTCGAGCACGTTGGGGTGAGGCTGGAAACAGTCCCCCCGCCTCGGCAGAGATGATGGCAGGCTGGAAAGCCTCCCAGCGGAGGAGCTGTGCTCAAGGGAGATGGCAAAGGGACAGACAAAAAGCTGGCGAGTGCAGCAGGCTTTGGTCAACAACCAGAATGCCCAAGGTGGGATCTGGAGGATGTTCATGGGAGCAGCCCCCAGTCCCTGCAGTCGGGACGGCACGAGGGAGGGAGGTGCAAGGCTTGGGAGTCACAGAATCATGGAATTGTCTAGGTTGGAAGGGCCCTTTCAGATAGAGTCCAACCATTGACCTAACACTGACAAAACCCATCACAAGCACCACGTCTACCCCTCTTTTAAAAACCTCCAGGCATGACGATTCCACCCCTTCCCCGGGCAGCCTGTTCCAATGCTTGATAACACTTTCAGTGCAAAAATATTTCCTAATATCCACCCTAAACCTCCCCGGTGCAAGTTGAGGCCGTTTGGAGTCTGCAAGAGACATTTAATAAATGTGACAAAACTTAGGGAAAAGAAGGAAAGGGGGCAGGGGGTTTGTCTGGCAGGGCAGGATCATGCAACAGCTCTGGGCAATCCTGTTTTGGCAGGGGAGTTGGACTAGATGATCTCTATGGTCCCTTCCAACTCTAAAAATTCAGTGAAATTCAGTGAAACAGCTCACAGCTTTTCAGAGGGGGCCTTTTGGAGATGCCGGGGTGGGTGCTGTGCAGGGAGGGGGGCCATGAACAGTCACACCGGGCAAGTGGCCACGTGCTGAGCCAGGGCAAGAGCCGTGGGCTGGAAACGGGCCCCGCAGCACGCCAGGAATGCTGCAGGGCTGCCGTTGGAGATAGACCCACCGACGGATGACGAAAGTAACTTTCTTTAGCGCTTCCTGACCGTGATGTCAGATTTCCTCTTATCTCGCTGCCGGCACGGCTCGCAAAAGCACCGGGCGAAAAAGTAAGTCCCCAAAAGGGAGCTGTGAGCGTCTGCTTATCACAGCCTGCGCCAACGGGGAAGGGAGGGTCTCTCATTGAGAAAATACATCATTTGCAACAATCAGCGGGGAAACGGGTATCCCATGGCGTAAACCTCTGGAAAAAGCCAAAGGACGCATCCCCGAGTTGTGCTACGCTCCCCTTGCGCTACTCTGACGCTGCCAAGGAGCATCAAGGCTCCCTCTGCTTCCTCCAAAGTCAAGAGTGGGGAGAAAGTCCCAGAGCATCCAAGTAGCCAAGCAGGAACCGCAGGGCTGCAGCCAACGTAACTCTGAACTTAAAACTGCGCAAATCACCGCCTTTATCTCATCTCTCCAAATGGCTCTGCCCAGTCTCACTCCTCTCCCCATGGAGGCGCTACCAGGAGAGTTTGGGGAGCAGTAATAAGAGTCAAAAAACACCACTACAGCTTGTATCACCCTCCACCAGCAGCACCACGTCTTCCCTGGCTTTGTTCCGTCTCAGGCTTCACCCCATTGTCTCTGGTGGAAAGGAGCAGCCACGGAAACGATATAAAACATCTCTGCCGAAACTCTCCCTTCCCGTTCGCATTTGGATTCATGTCGCAGCTCATCAATTACTTTAGATGGACAGATTAAATTTCGGGTTGTTGGACAGCAGATTTATCTACTGAGAAGTGGAAAATGAAATTATTTCTCAAACAATTTAGTGCTATTATTTCCCCCCATTTCAAAGACATTCCTATCACAGAGCGCTCACAGGCTGGGCAAATTCCACTTAGCGAGGCTGATTAATGAGCCTGAAATGCTGATGAGCGCTGACCTCCCCACAGCTTCTCCTTCTCCTCACATCCACCCACAAGCAAGGATGAGTCCTAGGAGAGTACCTGGGGGAGAGCAACCATTTTTGAGCAAACGCCCATAGCTCATCACTGGGAGGACCAGGGGAAAGCCATCCCGGAGCTGCAGCAAGCAAAGGTCCTTCCCAGCACAGAGGACCAGCCAGAGCTGCAAACCTCCCACAGGAGCTCACCAGGAGCTCCTACCGTGCCCAGCAGAAGCCCAACATGGAGCCAGACAGCACTGCCAGGAGGCTGAACCGGCAGCACCGCAGCACGCCGGGTCCCTGCCCGTCCTCAGACCTTTGCTGGTCATCGCTCTCACACGGGTCAAGCAGATAAATTGCTCCCAGGTACCTCACAGGAACCTCCCATCCCGACATAGGGGCTCTCAGAGGGAAGAAGTCTGTTAGATAACAATATTAAGCTACTGAACTGGAAGCCAGAATATACATAAAATTGTAAAAACAGTGAAAAAACCCAAGGGGAAGCTCCACGTTAACACATTAAAGACACTGAAGTCAGAAGCCTGGGCCCCAGGGGCGGAGGAACGGCTCTTGGCAGCCCTCAGGTCAGAGCGGGCACAATCATCAAGCAGAGCTCCTGGATTTCGTACCAGACATGAACCGCTGAAACAAGGCGAGGAGCCGAGGCAGACACCTCCGAGGTGGCAGACGTTAAGAGGACGTGGGAAAAGCGAGAGACGGAGCAGCACAGGGTCAAATGTTTAAATCCCAATTAGTCAGAGATGCAGAAGAAATGCTGGGTGACATACAGAAGAACATACCCAAGACATAGAGGATACGACTGCATCTGCACTTTCCCTGCTTGAAGGAGGAGCCCCGTGTGAGGGCAGTGGCATCGTCCCCTCCCCACGGGGCTGCTGTCACCTCGCCAAGCCCAGCACTGTGGGAGCTCATCCTATTTTACCCTAGGAAAGTTTTGCTCACCCCAAGCTGCTCCCGAGGATGGCCAGGCTCATTTCCTCCATTCCATATGAGAAAGAAAAGGAAAAGAAAAAAAAAAGTAATCCAGAAGTGTGGATAAAGACCCCATCAGGCAGCTGATGGGTCCTAGATGGTAAGATGGAACAAGGATCGAGTGACATCGAGCCTTGCCTTCCCTCCCCAGTGCCATGGCAGGAGAGGCTCATTAAAACCCATCCAAGGAGCCAGCAGATCCCATGTGGTGATGGGTGGCCCCGCCAGGAGTGCTTGGCTCAGCAGAGCTCGGCATCCGTCCGTCTGTCCGAGGGTCACCCGGCGGCATGCGGGGGCTTTAAATGAGCGGAAGGAAGCCACAACTTCCCAAAGAAAACGGTGGAGCTGCAGCCCATGACAGTACTTCCCTCCTTTGTGGAGCCCGCCGAGCTCTGCAGACGTAGGGCTCCGCTGAGAAAGCATGAACCATTAAGGTGAGGGCTTTAATTGCCATGCCCGGGAGCATCTTTATCAAAGACGCTTACACGGTCTGAAATTTTCTGCTCACACATCCATCCTCTGGACAGCCCAGAGCTTTTGCCCAAACACCCAAAATCCAGCAGGTCCAGAGTGGGTCCAAACATCAACCACCAGTTTGAGGTTTGTGTAACCAAACCCCCTTGCCACTTGCTAATCAAATTCCCTGCGTCGCATCAGGTGGCTGATTGTACTTCACAGATTTATCTTTTAGGATGTCTCTAAGATCCAGACACCTTCTCAGACACCCTGTCCATAACCATACTTATAGAGATTTAAAAAAAAAAAAACAACCAAATGCACGCAGAGCAGGGGTTTTCTCTGCAGGTCCTGGCCTGCCCCAGAGCCGTGTGGGGCTGGCTGTGGGGATTGGAGACAACGGGGCAGGGAGAAGTGGCTGTCTGCAGCCTGAGCCATGGCCAAGTATGGGAAGACCGCCAGGTATCACCACCGTGCTTCAGAGGAGGAACCCAAGCTTGACTTTTTGAGGCTCCTCAGTATCACAAGCGAATACAACAAAGGGGTTTATTTTTGACTTTCCCACACAATCCAGGGTTAGAGCCCCAGACTCCAGCAGCCCACCTCTGGGCTGTCTCCACGGTGCGTTCACCAGCAGACTGCCAAATCCAGTCTTGGCTTCAGCAAGCAACAAGATCTGAGACTACAGAAAGCTTGGGAGCTGGAGAGCTTGGGAGGATTGCTCAATCTGCCCACGTTTGGCACCCTCAATGGAGAGTCCCCTTCCACACTCATTAAATCCAGCCTTTTTCTCCTCTCACTGGAAGCCATGCAGCTCCGTCAGGGGAACTCGGTTAAGAAAAGGGGAAAAAGAAGAAAAGAGAGAGATATCTTGGCTTTTACTATCGACGTGAAGTCCTAAACTCATGTTTGCCTCACTGGGGCTCACACTTCATCACTCACAAAACATGTCCATAGGTAAAAGGAGGGATATGTAAAAGAAGAAATTATGATTATAGCTGATCAAGAAATGCGATACCTTCCCACGCACTGAGTTTTCAGCAAAGAAAATTCAAAACATTTCAGCCAACCCAAAGCTTTAAGACAGGACTTGACCTGAACCATGACAATCAAATTATAACACAGAATTCAGCTGCTGTTACAGAAAATGAGGAATTGCGTAACTGTATATAGCATTACACTGTAATGATACGCTCATGGAGAACTTTCCAAGCAGTCATTGTTCTCCTGCTCTTCAGGCTGGCGCAGGGAACTGGACCGTGATGAACTTTTGATGGGACAGTGATGAGAACAGCTACGGTACGTCTCCGAGATGAGTAAACAGCAGCCAAGTCAGGAAATCAAGCCCTGTCACGTCAAGTATTGGGGCCAGACCTGAGAGAGGAAGCCCCAGGCGGTAGCCCTGCAAGCCTGGGCTAGTTCAAGAAATTCACAGAACTTACTTTTGTCTCTTTATAACCAAGCTGCTCTATAGAGAGGCTGAAGAGACAAGCTTCTGAGGCTTTGGAGGCAGAATTGAACCACGGGGTAGGATGTGAGAGGTAGGTGCCTGAGACAGCTGACTCCAATATCATTGATGAAAAACTGTCAAAACAGACTATTATTAAATAATAAAGTGTGTATATTAAATTCAAGACCTTTATATCGATTTTATAAGACTCCCATATGAGCCCAGTTTTAAATACCCATCGATATCTCCAGACCACCCCTGAGCTGATCACGCTGCCACCGTTAGAAGCCCATCCTCATTTCAGGGCGCACGCCAGTCTCATTGCACTCACCATTCACTTTTCTTTATTAAAACATCCCAAGAAATCATATTTCCAAAGTTCTGCCATCAGATCAGTGGCGTGCAATCTGCCAACATCCCAAAGAGCTTGCGTGGATGCCATTGCATTATTCATACATCACAGGCATATGCAATTTTTCTCCATACAGCCATGATTTTGGGCGACCTGCTTCCAATTAGACTCGCTTCACTTTCAGAAAGCCTCGGAAATTACAACCAAAGGGGTTATTTTCCTCACTGCAAGAAGTGCCCTGTTACCTGCCAGGGAGCAGAAGCATCGAACAAATGACCCTCCCGATACATTCGCCCACCGCGTTGGAGCAGAACAGCACGTGGCGGGGAAAGCAGGGCTGAAAAGCAAGAAATCAGCCATGGAAAATATTTATAACGCTGCATTTGTTGCAGCTTTTACCTCTGAAATTGGCGATGGGAGGAAATAATGGCCTAAAACAACTGCAAACTGCTGTCGGTTTGAGATTTGCAGAGTCTGGCGCTCCAGACAAGATCTGGAGATGAAAGTTCAGCTTCCAGACCAGTACTAAAGGACCTGAAGCTGTAGCTGGTGCTGGCAGAAGAGTTATGCGTCCCAGGAGATGGAGACAGCCTGCTCACAGTGACAACCGCTGTCACGCACCCTGACACC
>JAOXNO010000008.1:1844226-1866021 GCA_028565335.1 Limnodromus scolopaceus
TGGCAGAAGAGTTATGCGTCCCAGGAGATGGAGACAGCCTGCTCACAGTGACAACCGCTGTCACGCACCCTGACACCGTTACACCCTGACACCGTTACACCCGGGCTACGTTACACCTTCCTGGACTGTTGCCCCAGTTGCCACCTACTCGCAAAGCCTTCCTAACAAAACAAAGGAAAAAACCAGGCCAGTGGCTGACAACGGGTTTGGTGAAAAACAGTTCCCAAATGTCACACCAGGGACCGGGATGGCATTATTAGAAGCAGACGACAAACACTCGGAGAACTCTGCTTAATGGCATCAGGTAATGATGCTGAAAGATGTCCTCCAGCTTCTTCCTAAAGTAGTAATTAGAACCAGAACACTACTTTTCACATTACGGATAACTGATGCAGACCTGCATATGAAATCAAGCTGCATTTTGCAAGACTAAACCCACAATCTGCTTTTAATAGGTCTCTGGGTGCTCCTCTGCCTCATGGCAACACGCTGGGGCCCTGCACCCACAGCAGCCCCCTGCCGTGGAGATGGGCAAGGGTCCCAAGGTCTCTTCCAACCCTTCTGGGGTTCTGTATCACAGGACCCACAAAGCCAGAGGGAGCAACCCACTGCAGACCAGCTCTTTGGAGCCTGCTGGGTAACGGGGAAGAGACAAGCATCGCACCTGAGGATACAGGCAGCTGGAGGAGCCGAACACGATGTGGTCCGAGCTGCGAGAAGGGGCTGGGTACCTTTGCCAGCCACCGCATGGAGGCTGCGTGTCCTCGGGGACAGAGAAGGGACAGGCAGCCCTGAGGCCCCGGGAGCCGCTGGAGGCTTCTTCCTCTCCTTGTTCTTAAATAATAAATGTTTTGTTGCATTTCAGTGTTGGGAAGAACCAAGGATGTGAGCAGACAGTGCGAGCTGGAGAACAGGAAGGGCTTTTGGTTTTTGTTTTTGTTTTTTTTTTTACCCATGGTTTAATTGAGGCTCATCAAGTTTTCTAGCTCCAAATTCCTTCTGCAGAAAACAAAGCTGAAGCAGAGTGGCAAAAGCAGGAGCAGGGAGTAGCACTGTCTGCAAGGTGACAGCCCACCAAGAACGATTCTAATACAACGCACAGAAAATTACTCTGGGTAAACAGGTTATTTAAAAAAAAAAATAAAAATCTTAATGGAAGGAAAAATAAAAGGTTTTATTAGTGCTTGTGTGTGGGACCAAGGCTGGACAGATAGATGTACAGACACACACCAGTCCCTGGAGCTCTCTGCTGAGCATCTCTGCCTGCAGGTCAGCCAAACCAGACCCAGGGCTCTGTGTGCACCTTCCCTGTGAAGATTAATTTCCATAACGCTAACGAGACGAGAGGCAGGACATGCCCTGATAAGCAGCAGGAGCCTTGGTAGTGCTAACACATGCCAGACTGATTCCAGCCCGAGTGGCTTGGGTTATACAAAGCCTCTGTCATCACAAAAATGAGATGAGATCAAAAAAGACACCTCTGGCTTCACGCACACTGCAACTGCCTGCATTTTTCTGATTAAGATATTCGTTAGTAGTACAGCCTGCCACAGGTTAAACTCATCTTTAAGAGGAAGAAAGGAGACCCAGGGAACTACAGGCTGATGAGCTTCACCTCCGTTCTGGGGCGTGCCCTGCTTGGGATCCCTTTCCCAAGGATGAGATGGTCAGTCAGGAACAGTCAATACATTTAGCACCAGCAAGTCCTGCTTGTCCAACCCGATTGCTTTCATTAAAGAAGGGGGCAGACAGAGGCTGGAGCCGTGGACGTGACACACCACCTCCCTCCCGCACCGAGGGACCGTGCTGGCTGACAGAGCTCCTGCCACCCCGTGTTGCCTTTCTACCAGCCGTGCCCAGGAGAAAATAGCTAACAAATCACCTATTTTTAAACGTAAAGGGGAAGTTGAGGTGGAGAGAGACTAGGTAGGATGAACCCCTCCCCTGCATTAAACCTTTTTTTCCTCCCAGTAACAGAAAACGTCAAACAGTTTCAAACAATAAACGCACAAGTGGGTACTTGGAGCTTCCCAGGCATCAGAAGAAACCCCCATGAGTCTTCCGCAGGCTTCAGAGGAGGTCCCAAAATCCTACTTGGCTTTCCCACAATAGCTCTGAATCCATTCCTGTGTATCAGGAAAGGAAAACCCATCCACAAGCACAGACATTAACACACATTTTTCTTACTACCTAAAGCACTCTGCCTTTTGTGATTTGCATTCAGGGTATCAGTTCCTCTCCCTTTCAACTTTGCAAGGAAATTAATTAACTGAATAGTAACTGTAAGTATCACAAAGCTTGGGAGGCTGAGACAGGAAATCTGAAGGTTAACCATGGTATTTAATGTATGCGTGAGATAAAGATCAAAATTAACTTCAATCAGGGGAAGGATGGGGAGGCCATTGGCATTACTGTGATGTTGGTTGTTTTAGGTTTTTAAGATTAGAGCTTATGTTTTATCTTTCAATTAAGCATTTTTCTGCCTGTTGGAAAGAAAAGAAGGGTTTACTTCCTTACTATAGAATATCAAGCTCCCTTCCAAATCACTCAAGTGGTGTGATGAAAGCCAGGTGAAAAGCGGGAGCAAAGCCATCTCTCCTGGGACCTTTGCATCAAACTTTGGCAGTCATGGGCTCCGAACCCTCCTGGGTTTGGGGGCATCCCCACCCATGACCTGTGCTTGCTACAGGGAGAGGCTTAAGCTGAATTAAACCAAGGGGAGCTTCATTTCTGACCCAGTTTATTTTAAATCCCTCCCTGAGGATGTGACTATTTCACCTTATCTGGAACATTTGACCCTCCTTCTCAAGCTCAAGAGGCAAATTTTACTGCTGTAACGCAGCTCCCGCAGCAGTTCAGTCGAGTCCCTCTTTCATACGGTGAAAACAGGCAACAGAAAATTAATCTACTGGCTACTTAATTTGTAAAGCTGCTTAAAAAGGTCAGATCCCCAGCTCATAAGAACCATCACCGAGAACAGATCCCAGAGATTACGGGAAATGAGGCTCTGGATATTTATATAAATTAATACTTGGGGAGTATAACAAGATCAACAGGACCCTTTAATACCTACATCACACTCTCTGCAGCTCATATCACTTATCCATTACAGCACCACGAGGGGGGTGGACTCAAAGCTGGCATCTGAGGCTCGAGAGGGTTTTAGAAATCTTCCCGTACGTTTTGACTGAAGAGTTTCCAGCTTTGGCTCTGAATTTTTCAAGCCAGGTCCTCCTTTCTGAGCCAGCCCAATAGGGGCTCACACACACTACCAGGGACAAGCACTAGTCCACCGAAAATATGGAAGAACAGCATTTTGGTGTTTTGGGGCGAATATTTTTCTGAATGATGGTCTGTTAAATGCTTTAATAGAAAGTTTAACCTGTACATGTTACCACTCCTGTGATTCTGCAGTTATCCCCGATTTGCTCTCGCTTCAACAAGAACACCAAACTGGAATTTCTCACTGTGAGACAACGAGAAAAGCCAGTTATCTCTGGGAGCTGACTTCTCCCCTCTCCATCCCTGAGCTGACTCATGTCTAGGCAAACGCAGGTGTTTTCCTAGGACTAGCATTTCCCCTGGAAACAGAATTTAACGATGTATTTACCAGCCAGACATGAACAGTTACACCAGACAGCGTATATGAGCAAAGCTCCTAATTGGAATATCTAAAATAAACTCTGTATAACAGTGTTAATTGCATTTGCAGAGCTGGGAGCGTTAGGGAAGGTTGCATTGCTTTTGCTGTGCTGGTCTAATTAATTTGGTACAACTTGAGCACGGAGATAAGGCCCCAGGGAGGTGTTGGGCTGGACCATTAATGCTGGATTTCAGCAGGAGGGTGAGGAGGGGAACTGGAAGCAGCATCCGATTCCTTCCTCGGCTCAGCTGTTCAGCTCCATCTCCTTCCAAAGCCACCCACTCGCTTTAGTGGGCTGAAAATTATCCAGACATGAAAGAACAATACTCGGAGCTCCTAACGGGAGAGGATCGATATACCTAAATAGGCGGTGGCCCTAAAAATGCTTACTGACCCGTAAATTAAAGTTACTTTATTGACATGGTTAAGACAGTGTAAACATGCAGTTAAACACAGACTCTTCATTTCCCCTTTTTTTTTGGCAGCAACCCTATTCTATTTTCCTAAGTGCTGCCCAATTTAAGTTAATTTTACTACTTCAGCTGCATATATAACTGAAGAAAAGCGACCTTTCTTGTGCTATAAATTAATCCTTCTCTTAGGAACTGCCTCCAACAACATGTACACAGTGTAACACGTACAGAGATTTTTTCTAAGCACTGAATTAAGGTGCAAGAACAAGCACACAGATTTTTGTCAGACTGATGTACACTCAAGTTCTGTGCAGCCCAACAGAGAAGTTATTAAGAACATTTGTTTAGAAGCCAGCACGATACTTTTTTAAAAGTCATACAGCAAATATTAAAATGGGTCTGGCTCCTGCGAAAATGGCTATGGCACATACTAGGCTGAGCTGTTAGGAATAAATTGCTTCTCTGCATACTGCAATCAACACTATACAAAGGAAAAAAAAAAACTAAGGCTATGTAATATTTTATAGGGTCATAAACACCAAGGGAAATAAAATATCTTTCTCTAAGGTGTATCTTCCAATGCAAAAAGCTCTTATTCAAACCAGTGCTGCCTCAAGCTCTACAGAGGAAAGGCTTTCCAGCCGCTGAGTGCCTCTTAGGGAGGGGGAATAGATAACGTTTCACATAGAGTCATCATGACCCATCACTTCTGCTTGCATTCAAGCAGCAGATTGTGACTTTTTCTGGACCACACTCCACCATGAACAGCGTTCCCTCGCCAGGACTTGAGGATTGACCAACATCTGTCTGATGAACATCTGGCAAGGAGCTTACATTTCAAAGAGGATGAGAAAGCCAAGGCGATACACAGCCTCCCTTGCTGTGACGGAGCCTTCCAGGGAACAAAGCCTTTCCACCTTCAGTGTGGTAACGCGAGTGAAATGCAGAGATAGACCACCCCAAGTCAGCCCGTGGTGGCTCTCCCCAGACATTCACATGCCCGGATCCCAAACCACGAAGTCACACAATGTGTGTGCCACTAACTAAGGAGCACAGACTGAGATCCTACATACAGCTGACTCCCCTTGTGTGCCTGACCTTGTGAGCCCAGGGATGTATCACACTTCTGATGTGCTATTCCCCAGCTAGGCAGAAGGGAACAAGGAGATTTAATTGAGGTTTGAGTACTCCTCCACTCCCAAATGCTAAGTCCTTCAATCCTAAAAATCTTTTCTTAGTATCGCCTTGAATGAACCAAGGAACAACAAATAAAAATTATACAAATCCACCCACGACCAGAAAAGAAACTGCAGTCCAGTTTGGTTCCCAGCCATCCCAACTATTCCTTGGTATTGAGCTTCTGGTCTAAATCAGATGCTCAACTTTTGAACTTTTGTCTCTGCTCCTCACCACGAGGAAGGAGCTCTTGGCTACTTCGTACCCAGCCACAGAGCCTGGTCAACCACACATCCCTGCCCTTAGAGAAGGGCTTTGCTGATAGAGATCGAAGGCAGACAAGCTCATGGGGTCCTCCTCATGGAAGAACAACGCTTGGAGAGGGGGGTCTCAGAGAAGGGCCCCAGAGAGAGGAGCCAACCTGCCCTCTTTGCTCCCTCAGCCTTTATCCTGAAGATGGCAGACAGGAGGGAACACCCCATTGGTCAGTTGGGGGTCACCTGACCTAACAACTGGGTCAGCTGACCCCTGGTTGCCACGACAACGAGTGTACGCACAGGCCTACCCCTGAGCAGGTTGCCTTAAACCCACAGAATTGTATTACCGGCACCTTGTTTTTGTGTGTGAGATTATTTCTTTTTTTCTTTTCCATACGCCACCCACAGAAAAATTCTGTGAAAGTTTTTCCCAAAGAACAAGAGGAACAATGATGGCTCCGCTCCCCCCAAACCCAGACAACAACCTATGGCTCCGGATCAGGGTCTCTGTTTGCAAAGGGCCCGGTACCCATTGGACCCTAGATCTAGGCATCCAGGAGTTAATAAAAATAATGCAAATAATATCATCTAACTGCCTGTGGGGGGGATTTTTGAGCACTCATGTCCGCTGCTGAAGGAGATTCCTACAGAACCAGGCCTGGGAGCAGCCCACAGCACGCACACACGAGCCCACAGCAATAATAACCGAGCGCTGTCTTCTCTCTCTCTCTTTTTTTTTTTTTTTTAAATGGTTGCCTTAAACACACAGAATTGTATTACCGGCACCTTGTTTTTGTGTGTGAGATTATTTCTTTTTTTGTTTTCCATACGCCACCCACAGAAAAATTCTGTGAAAGTTTTTCCCAAAGAACAACAGGAACAATGATGGCGAAACACCCAGAGGCAGAGAGCCTGGAGCCGGGGCAGGACCCTGGGCTGCACATGGGCTCCAGCCCCGTCAGTCCTTGTTACCCTGCGATCTCCCAGCGCGGCCGCAAGGACGGCCGAGAGCCAAGAAACTGAGACGTATCTTCAGCCTAATGGACACTGAAAACGTTAAACCCCAAAGAAAGTACCGAGCCAGAAAGTGTCTTGCTGCTCTCACCCCTGCACGATACAGGGCGGGATGGCCATCCATCGCCAAAAGGCATTTTTCTTCCAATTTTTGAGTAAGTGGGCGGAGGGAGGAGAAGTTCTACATTTATTCTTCAGCACTCAAATACATGACAAAGCCTGGCTGCTAACATGACAAAGACAAAACCAAGCAGTTATTAAGTTACCTTGAGCACAGAGACAAGTTAAATACCCCTTTTTGCCTCCAGTTTCCTCCTATGCTCCATCAAAGGGAGCTCCTCCTGCCACTGCGCTACCAGAATCAGACTAATAACAGCCCTGCTCAGGTGAATAACGGGTTTCTATGGAGCGATAACACTACCTGATGTCTCGTCTTTATTATAAAGGATCTTCACACCATTAAACTGTTATTAGGAGAGCCGTCTCTCAAAAAAAACCCTCTAAATCATAAGGAATAAAAACACTCAGAAAGGGGATTTGAGCAGTTCCTCCTTCCGCATCTGCACGAGAGCGGTGCTCAGCGAAACACGGCTTTTCTGCTCGTCCCCAGGAGGAGAACATGCAAAACCTGGTGCTACAGGAGAGAAATCCTTCCCTCTGCTCCGGCTTGGGAGGTTTAACACTTGGTGCAAATACCCAGCCTCGTCCTTGGCAAGTTCCTCTCTGCCCCCATGCAATTATGAGGCTGCTTTACACCTCTTGAAGTTCTACTCTCATTCCCTTTATTTACACCCAGCGAAACCAGCTGTTTAACCCTGCTTAAGATTCTTTTTCTTCTCATATGTAAAAGATAACACTATTCACTGAGTCAGCTCTTGTTGGCAGAGCCCAAAGCTAAACGTGGATTGGTTTTGGTTTTATTTTATTATTTTACAAGGAGGGGGAATTCAGAATATCACCTACTCCTTCCTCAGTAATCATTCTGCTTTATAAATTTTAAAACTTGGGTATTTTAAATTCGCTTTCGAGCCTATGAGGCTTCAGAGAGCACTTCAATCGTGTTCTCATGCATTTCCCCAAAGTAATGAAAGCAGGAGCTTCCAACGCCTGTTTGTCTGTCTTCCCTTAAGGAAAAATTAAATTCTCACATCACAGGACTTCAGGAGCTGGGTCTTCCAGAAAAGCGCCATGGAAGAAAAGTCACAGGAACACTTTCCACCACTGCTGATACCTGCTGGTGGCTCAAAACTGCAGGTCAGGGACCTGCATGGGAGAGACGGTGGGCGATTGGGATCCTGATCCCCAAGACTGATGAGGGATGGAGAGGAACCAGCAGTGCCAACATGGACCTGCATCTCCTGATGACCCCAGGGAGAGCCAAGTTACAACAAAAAGACATTTATTAACAACTTTTGGATGATCGGCAGGATGGGCTGAGGTGTCGCAGCAAGTTTGGGTACCATGTACCCACTGGTCTCACCGGGGACCACCTCTTCACTTCACCCTGAGCATCCTCCACCTTCTCTTTGTCTCCACATCCACTCCAGCCGTGACAGAGCTGCTGGTTCATTAAATATCCCCCTGCACCTCAAGTAGCAGCAGAGGGATAAAGGCAGAGCAGGGGCACTGCACGTCTGCTCAGTCACCAGCCAGGCGTGCTCCTCTCCTGCTCTGGTGGGTCCCCAGCTCACATCTCTCCCCTCCCTGGTTTCACGGAGCACATTGAGGTGGTCCTCACCAACAAGCCCAGCGTGCAGAGAGGTGCAAGCCAAACCACAACCCTGCCCAGAGGCGGCAGCCTAAAGAAAAAAAAGAGAGTTAAGCCACCCCACACCACAAGAATCCACTGAGACATGCTTGTCTCTGGATCCCATACATGGAGCATCCTCCATCCAGGGGAGCAAAGCTCTTTCCAGGTTTTCGGTATTCATCCCCACACAGTCAGCCCAGCTCCAGCCAGGCATTAGGACTCATCTGGCAGATTTAACCCTGCCAGAGAAACATTCAAAAAGAACCCAAAGCAGGCAGAAGTATTCTTGGCGTTGGGCGAGGGATGAAATGATAAAACAAAGGACACTTGAGTCTTAAACATACATCAGAGTCCCATCATCACAGCACTGTCCTTTCCCATTGCAAAGGAACAGATTTTGCTCACGCTGCCAAAAACCACCAGGAACTATGAAAATGCAATGAGGCTTCATCTTCCATCAATAAATCCATTATTATTTTTTTTTCCTATAGAGAATTTCACCCACCCCGGCAGCTGTATGCTAATTCCCCCTCAGCACTGCTTTATTATCGCTGGGAACAGATGTTCCAGCCGCTCCAAAATCTGGAGGTTACAAAAACTATTAACCTGATCTGGGCAGCAGGCTGAGGGTTTGTTGTGGGGTGTTGAGCAGACAGGGGACGGCTCGGTCCCCTCCTCCTGCCCTGGCAGTCCCCGAGCAGTGAAGCGGAGCAGGGTCTGCTCTCCCGGCAGCGAGAGACGACATCTTCCCCATGGCAGCCCCCCAGACAATCAATAGCAACAACGGGATCGAGAACTAATTGATAAAAATACCCCCCCAAATGTTGTCAAATAATGACAAGGAGAGATCAAGGGAGAAGATGCGATTTACAGGCTTGTTCCAAAGACTCAGGGAAATCAGCTACAAGATCCCCACGGGTTTTAGGAATTTGGGCACAAATGTGGATGCAATAGCCTTTTTCTTTTCTTTTCAGAGGGGGTGTCTGTCTGTGGTGAGGTGTGTGTGCAAACAAAGTCGTTTCAACCACAGATAAATCCAACTGCGAAAGGTTTAGCATTCCCCATGGAGTTGATGTCTCCAGTGCAGCCCAGTGCGGCTCCTGGAGTAATTAATGCCAGAATCTATTTATGACCTTTGAATAAATTGTTCTTTTCTGAAGGGAAAGCTGTTAAACACGTTAGCAAATATAATTAAGAGGGAAAGGGGGGGGAGGGGGATGACAAAAATCTGGAATTAAATCTCTCCCTAATTAGAAATGCTTCTTGCAACAACCTGGCTAAAAAAAACCCACTCTCAAGCAGCTACTGTAGCTTCATTAAAGCTTCCTCGTTATCCTCCCTGAGATAACCGAGCTGCCAATACAAGGGAAATTTACTTCTAACCTTTGTCACCCCTACAAGAAAAAAAAAAAAAAATGTTTAAATGTTCCTGCATGCATGTAAAGCTCAGGGACGTGCACCCTGACACGCCGAGGCTGTAAAGCTGGAATTCCAGCGAGGGATGAGCAGAACTTCTGTAGGGCCCTTTCCCAGCCGGGGCCACGTTATCTCGGCTGCATCACTGCTCCTTCACCGGCCTCCCGGCCACAGCCACGGCTCCCGATGCAAGGAACAGGTTTGGCTGCCCATAGCTCAGGACTTTTGACCAAGTTTGCCGTGTCTCAGGCTCAGTTCTCATCAGGGAGAGACCGACCGCATCATGCAGAAAGGCGCCAGGCAAAGCAGGTGGGAAGCGGCAGGGATTAAAGCTGGGAATCTCTTTGAAAATGTCCTCGCTCCATCAGCATGGTCATCCCTACCCCTGCCCGCTGGAGGAACCAAACCTCAACTGATATACAAGAAAGGGTTAAAGTGAGATAACAAATCTGCAATGCCATCCAGCATCCTTGGCACTGTTAATGTGAAAGTGCAGAGGGCAGAATGATTCACATCTGGCCAGATTCCTAAATATATATTTTTTTTTTAAATTATTTTAGAAGACACATCCAAAACCCCAGTTCAATTTAAAAATATTTGTGCTGAAGTAACACATTCTCCTGCATCTTCAGTCGGTTTCACAAACAAAAGCTGACCCACGCAGCGAGATGCGCGGTGAATCACGCTCATGGGGAGGTGAGCAGGGAAAATTCCCTGGGAATATCAGCTCCTGGCACGGACCTGCCTAGCGCAGACAGGGCAAACCTCAGAGTGACACTCCCATTTCACGTCCTGCAACTTCACACAGAAAAATCCACCCTTTCAGAGGCAGCCCGGAGCTGGGCAAGCAGATTGCATGCCCAGCCTTCCTCCCAGGCAGCTCTGGGCTCCCAGTCCCTTGGCAACATTAAGTTCTTAGGCCTATTTTGCTGCTTGAAAACTGATAATTTGGCTAAAAGACACCCGTATTCATCTACGAGACTGCACATCTCCCCAGGAGCAGACTTGCTGGTCCTGCAGGCATCACCCAAGAGCCAGGAGCCGCAGACTGCCACCAGTACCATGACAATGCTTCATCCCCAAAAAAACAGCGCTCTGTGACCACCCTGACCATCATGCTGGAGACCTTGGAGGCTCTGCCCAACCCCACATAGTTTGGTGGGAGATCACCAGTTACAAAGCCACATTTGGCTGGGCAGAGAGAGAACATCTGGTGACAGAAGTGGCAGTGAGGGAAAGCCCTGCGTCCAGTTCACTCACCCTGAGGGCAACGAGCCTGAGCCTAAAGCCACGCTGCGCTGAGCAGCTGCTGCTCCACAGCAGTTCCCAGAAAACAGCCCAAAACCCTACAGCAGCATTAAGAAAAAAAAAAAAAGTAGAAATTGATCTATAAACCAGGGGGAAAAAAGGATAAAATTCTTCAAAGTAAGTTACTGGGTTTACTAGAAAAGTTTTTGTTTCATTTTGTGTTTAAAGTCATAGTTCTCCCACAGCCAACACGAGACTTGTCTTCACTTCTTTTTTCTCCTCCCCTCTCCGAGGCTTACCAGTGGCTTTCCTTGGAAGATCGCTCACACGAGAAAGTGCTTCCCACAAACGCAAAGGGTCTCGATACGCACACGAGTCTGCCCCGACGCTGTTCACATTTCCTGCCCTGCAGACATGCCATTCAGCCTGGGATTCCCAGTGTTCAACACACTCCAGCTCTTAAAAATATATATATCTCTCCCATCGCATACATATATACATATATCTCCCATTCTTGTTGCTTCTGCCATAGAGATGAGCCCAACCTCTCCAGAACAGGGCGCTGCTTTAGGGAACACTTGTATCCTTGCATGAACTCAGATGCTCCCAGCCCAGCCGTGCACACTCCAAGTACCTGATAAACCCCAAAACAGCTAAACGGCTGGTCCTAGAAAGCAAAACCAGTTTATACAGCACTTCCCCCTTCCAGAGCAGCCTGGGGGACACACGGTCAGCAAGGACACGTCCTGCACAAGCCCTGGGGTTTTCCTGCAGGGATAGAGGAGCTCATCCTATCTGCAGGTGTGACCTGCACCATCTCAGTGACATAACACAGGGGACACCACGCTCCCAGCTGCTCCCAGTTTGGGCTTACTAAGTTTGTTTTCCACGGGGCTGAAGACTTTGGTCATGCACACGAGTTGAGCGGATTTCACAGATAATTCTGTGTTTGCAGCAGTAAACACAAATCACTTCTCCCGCTCCTCCCCTTCTTGATCTACAAGCCTCCTCTGTTCCCTCCTCAGCCCCTTTCAAATACCAGATGTTCCATTTAGCTGTAAACCACTATAAAACACAACAAAAGATATGAATGCCAGAAAAGGGCCAATTTACTCCCCCCCTCCACCAGTATTGAAGCGTATGCTTGAAGAGAAAAAGAGTAAATTTCCTCTATGGGAACCTTTTAACCTTCCCCCTCTCCCCGTTTATCAATCCCCACTCGTTTGGGGTGTCTCAAAGGGAGCTCAGCCCCGATGCAGGCAGGGACAGGCAGCTGCCCCACGCCACGGTCCCCGATGGATGGCAGGGAGCTCGCTGCCGAAGGGAGGACAGCACAGCCCGGGGAGGCGCGAATCCCTCCCGACCTCACCACCATCACTCTCATCACATCTTATCACATCCAGCCGTCAGCATCAACCCCCCCCCTTCTGCTGAACCAGGTTCATCACCCGGTCAGCTGTCAGCACCGACCAGAAGAGAGTCACGGAGCTCCTGACAAGGGCAACACAGGGCACCGCGCAAGGTGGGAGATGCTCCCCAGGTCCAGCAAGCCTGGCAAATTCAATCCTGAGAAGTCAAGCGGCATCACGGCCAATAAAAGCTGATTTACAACTGGGTCTCTACCACTGGCAACGCTAGAGAGTCTAGGGACGGAAGAGTTTGCTCCACCGAGGAGCCAAAGGAGCAGAGCGAGTCAGGATATGACTCAGGCTGGTGACTTTCCAAGGAGGCGAAGGAGGACCTTCCAGCTGAATCCTCACTGTCCAGACGGGGCAGGCCCACGGGTTACGAAACCAGAAGAACAGATTTCACATTACCCCTCGATACGGAAGGGAGACAATGGGCAGGCGGCATCCTTTGTCCTTCCCTCTGTGACGGGAAAGGGCTTGCAGCCCTCCCATCGGGTTGAAACAACCGTTTTGGGGATTTCAAAAGAAAAGGGCTCTTAAAACTAGAGATGTTCCAAAACTTGTTCTGCAGGACTTGTTAGACAGGCTGGGAATTTTGATGGCCAATAAACTACTACGCTTCAGTGGCTTCTCCTGATCTTTTTGCAGAGCAACAGGGCTTTGAGCCTAGACACAGATTAACAGCCCGACCCATCCGCACCCGTATTTTTTCCAGTTCTTCCTATGGTGGAGTCCTTCTGGCTTTAGCTAGAGGCAAGAACGTCCTCTGCCACAACAGGAGAGGACTCAGATGGTCCAATTACCTGTTACAGATGATGTGCCCCCGTGAAAAACTTTCAGGTTAGGTCATCCTAGCTAAACCTCACCATTGACATGGACTGGACCCAACAGGGCTGAGCTGGTCCAGAACAGGATCCCAGTCAAACACTCCCAGAAGCAGCAGTGGTACAAAACACCCACGGGAATAAGATCACAATCACAGGGCTCAGCAGCTGCAAGGTCACCCATAAACCCAAGCTGTAGGAGACCCTGGCAGCACAGGTTATTCTACGGGCAGGTACATGCTTTGCTGGTTGTTTTGGCCAAAACCCCCACCTGCAGGGAGCTGGAGAGCCCCAGCCCATCCGGCCCCTCCGCTGCACACCCGGGAGGCTCCGAGCCATCCCGGAGGGTGGAGGGTAAGGAGTGGTTGCCTTCGAGTTGTATCATCGGATGAAGCACAGCCCTGAGCTGCAACCAAAGAAAACATGAAGGGAGGTGGTGGGGGGGGAAAATGTCAGTTTTATTAGAAACAGACCTTTTTCCAGGCTTTTTCTTGCAGGGGAAATACAACACTGGGAAAAGTAATTTCATTAACGCCGAGTTTGAAGTTGTCAAAAGCAGACTGTAATTAATAGTTGTCCTGTAAAAGAAGGTCCTTCCCCCTCTGTGTAAAAGGAGCAGGGGAGGGAATACAGCTCGGAATAAGGAAGCAGGACACGCTTCTGGGACACAGCTAGGAGGCTGCTGTAGGGTGACACGTGAGTCACCCCAAGGACATGCCTATAATGCGAGCCCTGGGGCTAATCCCGGCAGGAGAGCTGGGGTGACTCACAGCAGGCTGGCAGCAGGGACAAGACCAGGCTTTGCCTGGGGCCAGCGCTCACCCAAGCAGCACCGGTGAGCCCCGTGGGTCCTGGGATGCTGCACGGACAGCTGGGCAGACAGATGGACTCAGCACCAGAGCAAGTCTTCGGGTGGGATCAGATATCTGGGACACTGGGCTGATTGCTGGGAGAGCAGCCACAGGGACTCATCTTAAGATTGCTGAGAGTCCAAGGGAACCAACTGATGCCAAGGGTAGTGTAAGGAAGCAGGAGGAAAATAAATAAAACTAAAAATAAGCTGTGTGCAACTCAAAGAAGGTGGATCCATGCTTTAAAAATCAAAGCAGAGACAGTCTTCACTTCCCAGAGGTGTTGCCCAGCTCACTGTACTTACCCCCCCCCCACATTAATCCTCTCCATGCCACCATGTACACCTTAAATGTACAGTAAAGCCTCCACCCCCTCACTCACACTGTGCCCTAAATCGATGGGATCCCAGTGCTCCCACCCCAGGCTGCTGGAACATATGGGATGAGCATATTTGAGATACCACTGAAAAAGCAAGGCTTAGGATGAAATCAAACGGAGAAGTACTGCAGGGAAAAAGCTCACGCTTGGAAAAAAGGCTTGTCTCTTTAAGAAGCAGATCAAAAATTTGCCCTCCGGTCAGTCTGAAGCAACATTTCACTCATCGCCAAGAATCAGGTCCCTTCTGGCTCCAGATGAGCTGGAGAAAGCAAAGGGCCCAGGGGCTCCCACAGCCACGAGCCATGGCAGGGGGTGATGGGTCAGCACCATCCCGCAGGGTACGGATGAGGTGGAGATGCTCAACCCTTCGATATAACCTCATCCTCGGCACACATCTTGCTTCATCTAGCCCGAATTTTTGCAGCCCCGATTCCTCACCCAACTGCCTCAAACACAGCCACAGGAATTAAGCATCACAAGCGCCATTGCCGAAAATTTGCCCGTTTCTCCCTGAAGGCACCAAGCAGCAAGGTACCCTATTTCTTGCTGGCACACCCAGCATGAAGGATGGCCACGGAGAAGGATGGAGAAGCCAAGCATTTCTTTTACAGCTCATCAACATGCTGTTGAGAGAGAAGGCAGCTTCCAAGCCTGGTCCCAACGTGAAAAGCGACCAAATTGACTGGGTTTTTTTAACTTTGTGTTTTTAAAGGCATCTATTCATTGGAGACTTCGTTCCTCCTAGGTATTTAATGCAGGTATTTAGCTCTCCTCAATCTTTCACGGGGAGGGGGGGGGAAGTTTTCACTGCTTTTCATGCTTCTTGGCACAGTAGCAGGATCCATCTAACACTTTCCGCCTTCTCCTGCCCCAACAGAATACATATGAGCCTTCAGCTGCAGGTTCAGTTGTATCTTAAAACCTCGCCAAACGGCAAAAAAGAGGGCACTGCCTCTAGCTAACACAAGGTTTTAGGGTGCTACTTGACACACAGGAGGAATGAGGGGGGGGGCTGGGAAGGAAGACTGAAACTGGTTCCTATTTGCAAGGAGCTCACGGGTTCGGCCATACAAGACAGAGCACCTTTTCTCCCTTTGTAAAGCTCAGCACATCCGAACGGGAAGTCACCGAGACACAGTAAACAGTGACATGTAATGAGGCCATTTTTTATAGCCGTTTTTGGAACGGATCTCAATTTCAAGCAGCAGAGAGTAAATAAAAAGCCACAGGACCTGCACGGGGTAAATCGGAGAGCAGCGATACAGACCTTGCTCAGACAACCCACCTACCCAGTCACCTCCGATAATACTGAATTATATCTAACTACTATCATGACGTGTGGAAGTAATTACAAGCATTGTAGCTATAAAGCCTTCAAGTGGCACGTTAAAAAGTCCCAAAGCTTTGTGAATAATTACCAGTACCAAACACGCCAGCATGCCTTCATCTCCCGTATACCTGGGGGAAGCAGCCGCTACAAGCCACCTGCTCCCAGTTGTCACGGCAAATGAGCGCCTACATCATCAATAAATAGGACTTTGATACCAAATTATTGCCATCCTTCAGCGGAAACAACAGAAGCTACCTGACAGCTCAGTCAGGTGCCGGGTGTTCCACCCATCCATCCATCTATCCGTCGAGGGAGTCGCTTGTCTGCACGGTCCCTTAATAAGAGCAGAACGGAGCGGTGGGCAGCCAAGGCATCGCACCAATTACGTCTGCTGGGTCTCATCAGCCTCAAGAGCCCTAATAAAACCTCCAGGCAGTGCAGACCGAGATGGATGATCCCTAGAGAGATGTCAATATGCTTCAAAATAAGAATCCTTAATGAGCTGACCATTACTGCTAACTTGGAGGCTCTGCACACACAAATACAGGCACCAAATGTGGGGCTGCTTCATTTCAACTATCCAGCTGATTTTGAAGCAGGAAAAACAGATATTTAGCAGTGTCCAGGCTAACCTTAAAGGATGGGCGAGCGCAACACGGTATCAACGGGAGTCTTCACCTTAACAACAAATTGCACGATCGAGCCCCAAAACTGTACAACTGCTTTGGTGCAGGTACCAACCTCCCTCTGCCTAAATATATAGAGCAATGCCAATGTCAAGGCACACAGCATGCTCATAGAGCCAGGACAGGGCAATGGGAAGATGGGACAGGTTTTGGGGGTTATTGCTTTTTTTTTTTTTTTAGTTATTTTCCCTTGAAAGAAGCCACATTTCCTTCAGCTGCTGAGATTTAGGAGCAGAAACACCCCGGAGCTGGGATGGAGGGCAGGCTGAGAGCCCTTGGACACGCTGGCAATGGTGCCAGCCCGAGGCACCCTACACACTCATTTTCCCTCCTGCTTCTCGGGCACCAGCAACACAAACGCTTTGCCAAGAGATATACATTTCCATACAGCCCTCCATGGCATCTCCATAAGTGCCAAGAGGTTGACCCAGGTCTGCAGACACCAGGGTGCCAGCATGCCACCGGAGAAAGAACAGTGACCTGGCACCCTGCAAGCAGCTCCCAAGTTCTTCATCTTCAGGGATAATTCCTGATCAATCCCACACCCGCAAAGGTGTCTGGCAAAACTGATCCATCCCCAGGAGGTTTCTGCCCGGAGACCTCCCTGCACAAAGAAGCCTCCAGCAGGGCTCTCCTGATCTTCTCTTCCCAACTGGAACAGTACATGAAGTCCCTATCAGGAAAGACTAAATTTTATCCAAGGCAAATGCAAAAAAATATTAAAAAAAAAAAAACAAACACCAACCACACACCACTAAATATCAACCTCATCCAAGCATGCAATTTTTTATTGCACATATTATTTTCCATGCCTCACCACGCTGCAACGCAAATGAAGAGTCATTTAATTTGTATTTGACCAGAGACTTAACAAAATTACGATTCAAACCTAATTATGGATGAAAATCCAAAGCTCGGAGGTCTCCGATTTACTCCCAAAAGGAGCCTGGGATGCAAGAGCAGGGGCAGCACACAGTGCCAGAGGACTCTAAGTCAGTGCCAGCTCCAGGGAAGCGGGGAGAGAAGCGGGGTCCTGGAGATGGCTCCGTGCAGGGATGGGGGAAAATGCTGTTCTGAGAGCTGGGGACAGGGATTGCGAGCCTGAGGGGTGCCACATCTGCTCCCATTTGCCAATAAAGATGTTCTTTGCATCCTGCTCTCGCAGTTGGCTGGCAAACCAGCTGGAATTACAACCCTCCAAAATCCAATCACGGTAATAGACATGATGATCAATAAGTACCGAGGGCAAGTACACACATCCCACTTCCCACCTCTCCAGACACAGCCTCTACAGCAAGAGCAATTAGCAGAAATGAAGTTTCACTCCAGGCTCATCAGAACTGGCCTCACATCCACCGACTCACAGAAAAGAACTGGGCTTTAAGACTTTTTTTCTTTTCCTGCTTATTTTGTCAGCCTCTGTGGAGGTTCAGCAGCTTTGGGTCATCCCACCCTGCCAGGAACTGCCGAGCACCCGACTCGAGTCCCTGCAATTCAGCATCAAAATAAAGCAAATTAAGACTGCAACCTAATGAGGCAATTCTACTCATTTATTTATTTAACCATCAAGTAGTAAACTACTGCTGCACAACCAGCCTGGCCATTCCAGCAGCCTGCTTTCCCTGCTGGAAGATTTTAGGAGGACGGGGACAGGACCTCATGCTGAGCTGGGACCACGACCTGCTGCTCAAACCTCACCACGCAGCACACCTTCAGAGAAACAAATCAGCACGGAGGGAGATTAAAATAAATAAATTTAAAAAAAAAAGAAAAAAATAACAAAACCCACCAAACAGACATCCAACAGCATCTGGATCTTTAAGCGTTTCTCTGCAGAGAGCTGTGATTTCACCTCCAGCCTTTGAAACGATGCTCACCTCGGGCAAAAACCTGTTTCTCGTTACACACCTGCACAACCCCATTTAATTCACGGAGAAAGGTGGATGACAGAGTATTACTGGGTGTTTCAAGTCTAGCACAAGTGTCTTGCCCCCTGGCATTTTGACTGAATAATAATAAAAAAAAAAAAAGAAGTTATCTGTGGAGTAAGGCAGACGGCTGGTTAGCCAGCCCAGCCAGGCAAAATGTGCATTTATCATCAAAAACAGCTTCTGAAGTTTCTAGGCACACTCTGCCTTGCTCAACCCTCACCCCATGTCTGGACGCGTGGCAGCTGTGTGACACACATGGGTTCCTACACTCTTCTTCTGAAATTTGGCCCAGAGAGACTTGACCACTTGCCGAGAGCTGAGGAGACGTTTGTCCCCACCTTGGCTGGGCTCGGACCCCACCTCCCTGGGCTGCCCACGACGCGGATGCATAGAAGGTAAAGAGCAACCTCCTGCTCTTTAGCTACCCTGGTGGAGAATCCAGTTTCCCAAATTCAGGAATTGCCAGAGAAACACCAAACACAGAAGAGCAGGTATGAAGACTCAAGTGTGGGTTGATTTGAGTCCCATCCCGGCCAAGGACAAGCATCAGCTGAGCCTGGCCAGAGCATGCACTCCCACACCAGGCTCTGCTTTGGCCAGGCTCTGCCAACCACCAGGTTCTCACAGAGGTGACCACCAAAGCCACCCAATTCAGCCTCTCCACACTCCTCCTGAAGCCAGGAAAGCAGCCAGAAAACAATTTCATTAAGGACAGCTGGGCTGTAAGCTCTCACCTCCAACGAGCAACACCTGCCCTCGGCAAGAGCATCCTTTGCAAACAACCACTGGGATCTTCCCCGGATCGCCGCTACCAGCTTTAAACCCATTCTTCATTCCCCACAGGGGAAATATGCAACCAAAATTAGGTTTGTGGGGCTATAATATTTCCTTAAAAGAAACAAAAAAATGCACAGTATGCCATTCTCAGCAACGTTCTAAGAAAGCAGGAGCCCCTGCACATCTACAGCTCCAGCGCGCCGGTTTATATTTGGAAACATCAGTTTGTACGGAAGACAGTTTGATCAGTTTGTAGCCTGGAAAGCTCAGAGGAAATCTCACAGCATTGTTCCACCTCGGGACGAGGCATCGGTACGGGTGGTTATTTACTCCACGCCGGCACGAGAGCGGACGGGGACTGGTTTTTTCACCACAGGGTCGGGGGCTTCCCACCCCGTCGGTTTGCAGGACCAAGGTCTCTGGGCTCTGCAAACGAGCAGCGATGTCCTCGCGTCCACGTGCACGCAGCAAAAACACGCTTTGCTCCGAGTTTCGGGCCCAAACACCTCGCTCCCGGCTGTCCCCAGGCACAGCAGCTCCCCCAGCACACGAAGAGGCCAAACAGACAAAAAAAAACCCACCATTGCCCTGGAACAAAACTCCAGTGGGAGAAGGGAAAGGCACTGGCCGGATAAGCAGGGTGCTCGCACAGCGGAGATCCCCAACTCATGGTAGCATTATACATTATTTATCTTTGAATGCTTGAATAAAGTTAAACGGAGTCTCGCGTGCCCTTGGCTCCCGGGAAATTTCCTTTCCTTTTTACCAATAAAACCTGTTGTTGCTCAAAACTAAAAGACAAATTTGCTGTCGGCTTGTCAACGCGGGGGCTGCCGGGGAGGGAGGACAAAGTACCCCATTTCATTTGTTTCTCATTGATTTCACTTCCCGATTCCCATGCAAATACGGCGCAGCTCGGCTTGCAGAAAAACATAAGCAGAGCATTCAAACCCAAAACAAGCAGAGTTGGGTGTTTTTGTTGTTTTTCGTTTGAGTCTGCTTCCACCAAAACAACCAGAGAGTGGAAACGCTTCCGAGGAGAGAACCCCTAAAGCTTCCGAGTTCCCATCCCTGGAAGCGGTGAGGACAGCGGGGCAGAGGGAGCCCCGGGGGCCACCAAACCGGGACCCCAGTTGCCCCTTGTCCCGGGCACTGTGCCCCACCGGGCTCGGGGCAGCCTTGAGAGCACCAGGCTTTGGGTTTTGAGGTTGGGTTTTTTTTTTTTTTTCTTCTTTATTTGCTTATTTTGCTTTCAGTCTGCCTAGGCAAAGTTTTGTCCTCAAGGGCAGCACCCCCCCAGCACCGCCCGCTCCTCCAGCGCATCAAAGCCCAACTGGTGCCTCGTTAAAAACCCCAAGGAATCCCATCGCCTCCTCTCAGCCCCATTATTTGCTTTTGTTTCGCGGTGACTGTAAACAGAAAGGGGACGTTTCCCTTCTTTCCCGTGAGGTTTTCCTTTTTTTTTGTTTGTTTTTCCCCTCCGCCCTGGAGCCCTTTCCCGAGCGGCCGCCGTTCCCACCGGCGCTGAGCCCCCCACCCCCCCCCGGGGCACGATTTGGGGGCAACCCGGGAGCTACAGACCGGGGTGGGGAGTGAAGGGTAGTCGAGAAGCGGGGGGCAAAGAAGGGTAGTCGGGGGGGAAGCTAAGCAGACAATCTCCCCCGCATCTCCCTCCCCAAACCCGCTGGCACTCCCGCATCCCACCAACTTTTGCATCCCGCATCCAGGGAAAAGAAGGGTGTACTCATGGGGGGGGGGGGGGTATCCCGTCCGTCCCGTCCGTCCCCTCCTACCTGGGACATCTGGGGCCTGAAGTTGATGTCCTTGAGGTCGATGGAGCCGGGGGAGAGGTTGTGGAGCAGCTGGCAGAGCAGCACCCCGTCCCGCAACGCCTGCGCCAGGTCGAAGACCACCGCCGAGGGCCAGACCACCCGGTGGTTGGGGGGCAAAACTTTGCAGTCGATGAGCCAGCGGCCGCACTGCCGCCACTCCTCCATGGCCGCGGTCCCCTCTCACACCCGGGCCTTCCTCCTTCCTCCCTTCTCCTCCTCCTCCTCCTCGCCGCCGCTCAGGGGCAGCGGGCGGCTGCTCGGCACCGCCGCCCCCCGCTACCGCCCCGCTCCATCGCCGCCCGCCGCCCGGGGAAGCATCGCTCCGCGCCGGGGCTCTGCGGAGGAGGAGGAGGAGGAGGAGGAAGGAGAAGGAGGAGGAGGAGGAAGAAGAGGGGCGGTGCGGAGTTTTCTGGCGGAGGGCTGCCCCTGCCCCCGCTGCGGCCCCACCGCCTCGGCCGGGGCTAAGCGCTCTGCATCCTCCCGGGAACAAAGCGGGGAGGGGGGGGACACACGCACGCACACGACACGCACCCAAACCCTCCAACTTCGTCCCCCTTGCCCCGAGGAAACTTGCCGCCGAGGAGCCTCCCCCCTCTCCCCCTCAACCTGCGGAGCCGGAGCTGGGGATGCCGATGCGAGACCCCCCCTCCCCGCCCCGGGCCGGCGGGAGGAGCTCCCGGTCCGCCCCCGCCGCCCCTTTGTCTGCGGGAGCCCGGGCTGGGCTGGGAGCGGGGGGCGGGCTGCGGCCGCGCCGCCCTGGCTCCTTTCCCGATTATTATTTTTTTTTCTCCCTTTTTTATTTGGGGGGGGGGGGGGGGGGGGGGGGGGGGGGGGGGGGGGGGGGGGGGGGGGGGGGGGG